>WEIT01042170.1:656-71459 GCA_013389985.1 Dryoscopus gambensis | reverse complement strand
TCCAGTAGTCCTCTTGGTTATCCTTACTTCAAACCAGGCTACCACTCCCTTATGCCAACATACCCCCAAACTTGTACCTGTCCCTTGCAGTGAACTTTATGACAACATTCACTTACAGTCTGACCTCTTGTGCAGGGCCTAAGAGGGTCCACTGTGACCTGTATGTCGGTATTCACATACCATCTGTTCTTTCAAAGGAGGAATAAATTCTTTCTTTCCATATGAACTCTGAAACCTGACCAGAACACGTAGCTACAGCAGCCAGTCGCATTGAGAGGTGTAAGGTCAGAGAGAGCGTGACCCCCAACTTTTTCCTGATAATGACGCAGTAGTTCAGTGTATCCACACACTGCTGCTGTGTATGGAACGAAAATACATTGCAAATGAGTATGGCTGTTAGTGATGCCTGGAAAAACATGTGACAGAAGAACCTTGTCTTTAATATGCCTACTTGAGGAAAGGACAAAGGCTACTGTAAATGAAGTCCTGAAGATATCATTACAGTAAAAAGTGTAGGAATTTTTCTTGACACTAATTTCCTATACCCCTAATATAGATGCAAGGATACACACCCCCCATTTTTTTTCTTATTTTTTAGAAAAATTCTTCCTGTCAAGCAATCTGACCCGCTTAGAACAGGAAAAAAAGGCTAAATAGAGCAAGATATTTTTAGCATTCCTGAAGGAGCTTCTTCCAAATGTCATTCATTATAGAGCTACGTGAAATCATCTCTCTGGACACGCACTCCAGAATCTAGGACAAAGTGAACGACTTCAGCCACAGCCCACCCCAGAGAAATACTGGATTCTCTGTTCCAGCATAATGCATTCAATTCAAATTGGTTTGTTCCTCAGCCAAGGGACACAGCAACATAATTTATGATTTCCCTTTTGAATATCCAATACAGAATAAATCTGATCTTTTGGGGAAGTGTTTTGACAGTCTAGCCTGAAAGCACATCATCTGTTTCCTGGAGCTTCCTTCCAAAGCTTCAGCTAATTTTACACCATTGCACCATGAGGTCTTAGGAAAAGGCAGGTGGAAGGGAATTAAATGGTTTACAAAGAATGAACAACAACAACAACCACAACAAAAGGTTCTAAAAACTGAGTCAACAGTTTATATCCATCACCCTTTTGTTGCAAAGCACCTGCAATGTTGCACCTCAAAAGTAAGATTTTTAGCTTGCAAATATCATTCTAATTATTTTCTTGGGTAACATCTCACCCTAATCTCTCACAGCACTTTTTGCCTTTTGAACCAAATCTCCACTTGTTAATGCAAGGAAATACAAACCAAATAATATTGCCTGGCAATAACATGACTCTTCTTTCTCTATAATCATGTTTCTTTCAGAGTGGCAGTTTTTCTGCCTAGCCAATATTTTACCGGCACTGCTACATGATGAACCACACACAAGAAAAAGCAACATTTGGCTTTGTATTGCCTACCTGTGGTCTTCCTCAACTCCTCCCAGCCAGCTGCACATAAATTACACATATTGGCATCACATCACAATCTCTCATGGTTATTCAGGTGTAGAATGATGCCAGTTCAGCATTCACTGATGCTGCTTCTCCAGCCTCAGTGAAATTTATAAAAGTAGAAGTTGGATGTGTGCTACCTTTTAGGATCTGCAAGTAAGCTTTTAGTCTACATGTAGTTTTCTCTATTGTGAATGCTTAAGTGGTTTACAGAAAGGAACCGATTTTCAACATAATTAAGTGGGCAGACTTAGAGAGGAACAGTTGTGCGAA
This sequence comes from Dryoscopus gambensis, assembly GCA_013389985.1. Lineage (NCBI taxonomy): Eukaryota > Metazoa > Chordata > Aves > Passeriformes > Malaconotidae > Dryoscopus > Dryoscopus gambensis. Next base: position 69,702 of record WEIT01042170.1, on the reverse strand, counting down.
GAAGAAAAGCTCTTGTCTGGGAAACACAAACAGCTGTGATAGGACACGCTAACAATGGCAGGTCAACTGTACTTCCGTTTTATTCCCTATGACTCAGCTGCCCATGTCTGACATTCACTGCACAGAGGTCTCACGTCCCTAAATTTTGGACAGGGAAAAAAGAAAAAAAGCAAGTATTTTATTCACAGTCACACTAAAACTGTATTTCACTGCTTTTTTCTTGTGAGGTGAAGGAGGAGAAAGCCAAGAGAAATTATAATACTTAACTAGCATGTAACCCTGGAGGAGGATGCAGTACTCAATGAATCCCTTCATTCATTGCAAAAGATGTATAAAATACTTACATGGACCTTCCTCAGCCATCAATTTTTACAATGTTTAATATTATTTCACTTCCATTATAACTTATCCCTCATTTTTTCTGCCATTTCCTATTTTTTCCCTCATTTTATTTTTTTATTTATTTCTCATATTTCAAAACGGTTGAGAAACTGACCCATTTGGACACACTTTAAAAACTCTCTCCCTTCTTATGTTTTCAGACCAATGTACAGACCAATGTATTTGATGATAAGCAGAAGAACAAGGAAGCCTGATGCCAACCTTAATCCGCTTCCAAAATCACCTGAAGGTGCAATAAAAGTCAACTGACTTTTGCCCCCTTTCTCTTTTAAATGCTCCTGCTTTCAGTTGTTTTTGCTTGTGGAATATACAAGATGCTCCAGAGGATGTTGGATCCCATGCAGCTCTGTCATTTCGTAATCAATCCCAGATTGTGCACCCATAGATGGAAGGAGGAGGCTGTTTTCAACCAAATTAGTGAGCCCATTTTGAAGCCCTGCATAATCCATAATTCACATGCAGATGGTTTAAGCAGATCTCCCAGCTGTCTGCTACCAAATACCTTAAGTGGAGGAAAAATCTGTTAAATTGGCCCTTTCTGTACATGTATCAGTGCTTGGACAAGGTAAACAGTAGTGGCAAAAGGACTTTTTAACCACCACCTCTTAATCTAAATTCACCCAGAACACTTCCTGCATTATTTTTCTCTTTTTTTACTGTTGTTTTTGTTATTTTTTTAAAGCTCTCAGCCAGTGTGAGCAAAGTCTGTGAACATGGACAAGGCCTCAGTAAAACTTTGGGAAAACATATTTTCAAGAAAAGTAAACCCTGTCTAGGCCAAAGTGATTATTAGTTAAATAAATAGAGTGCTTTATCATCTTGTAGTTGGGTAAGATTAATTTTTTTTTTTTGAGTAGTCATGAGGTTTTTCCAGTTTAAGCACAAACATAGTGGGAAGAATTTTTAGTCCCATGGTTGTATAGTTTCAAGGCTGCCTGACTCAAAAGTAAGTGAGCTTGTCCTCATCCCTGTGCTTAAAAATTGATTGGTGTCTAGTGAAATTCAACATCCTCATTTAGGTTCCAATATCCACTGTAGAGCACATCAGAAGAAACTGGTGTCAAAGATGGCAATTGAAACAAAAAGTGAGGCAAGAAAACATCCAAGTTAGTCAAGAGGAACTGCTGAAAAAGAAGAGATGCTGAACAAGATGATCACTTGTAAAGGGGATTCACAGTCCTGAAACACCTCCAGCCAACAGGAAACTATACCTGCTTTCTAGCACAACTACAGCTGATCCCACTATTACTACAGCCCAAAAAAGATTAAGCTTTCCTCCTCCTACCATGAAAGGTTAACAGTGAAAATATGCTTAAACCTTTTACAATATTTAAAGGGAGAAGAAATAGACAAAACACCTTAAAACTATTTAGACAAGATTTAATTATAGTCAGCAGGGACTGACTTTTATTGAGAAAGCTTCAGCAATTTCAAATGTCTTCAAAAGAGAACAAAGAGTACAAAGCCTCCAGGTGAGAAAAGCTATCCAGGAAGTAGAAATGTAACAGCCTTGAATGACATAGGAAACTATGGCCTGTTAGGATCTGTGTATCATTTAGGTCATGAAACAATTTTTAAGCAAATATACAACAGTCATGCCTCAAGCCTTGAAGCAAAAAGCCCAACAGGAACCCTCCAAGTAATATAACCATATATATCAGACCATTTCCAAATGTTGTATTTTCACTTGCTCACGTAGGAGTCCAGCTGCAAACCACTTGGAAACTGTTGCTCAAAACACCAGGAGGTACCACAACCCAAAAATGTGGGATGGGGTAAGAAATACTGGCTGACTTGCCAAGAAGAAATGAAGAAATGTTAATCTAAATTCTTCTGCTGACAAACAGGACATATCCCTAAGAAAATGACAGCATATGCACCTTATGTACCCACACTCAAACACTGGGTTTTGTGAGATCTTACTTTAGCCCACTAATATTCTCCCAAAGAGACTAGGGAAATGTCCTAGGTTTTAAGATGTACCCAAAAGTTTGTATTCTATTTACCATCTTCATAAGTTGTTAAAACCGGTGGGACAGCGTTCCCCACCTCCTTGATGACTCACCCCTGATAAACTCATGGGGTTATCATCTGTAAATGGGCCAGCTGTTGACACCAGGTGGGGCAGAGTTCTTATCTCTCCCATGACCCATCCTCCCTCCAGGGAGATATCTTCTGTTAATGGGCCATCACCGTATGACTGATAAGATTACACCCCACTGTGAGATGCTCCGCCCAGAGGGAGGAACCAAGCATTCCATCCTGTATATAAGCTGAAATTTCGAACATCAGAAGCAGCCCTTACCCACTGGGCTTCCAGAGGACAAGAGCTACCAGACCCTTCTGCGGGATCACTGCTGCCAACAAGACCGCTTCATCTGGACTGCTGCCACCACCTTAACGAACAGGGTGTCAGGTTGTATTCTAATTCTGTCATTGTTTTTTGTAGCATTGATTTGTTCTTTTCTATTAAATTGTATTTCTGACTTGGAGCCTCTCACTGGTTTTGCTTTCAAAACCAGCACAGGAAATAATTATGAGACACACACACAAAACTGGTTGGGTGACACTGCTGGGGGTTGCCCGGGACCACACAGCGTCCAGCTGCAGGTGTCCTTGGCTTTGGCTGCCCCTCTGCAGCAAGCAGGAAAAGGCTGGCTCCCTCGCAAACCCCAAGCTGGTTGGTAGAAAAGGCGCAGGCAGAGACAAAGGATGAGGGAGGGATCTTCTCTGTGGCTTCCAATCCTTTACTGCAAGCAAAGGGTCAGGGACAGAAAACAGGGGATTAGGACTTGCATGGGATTTTATATGGGGGGTGGAGAGGGGTGGAGTAAAGGGAACAACCAATGGGATACAGTTAATTGGGAGGCGACAAAGGGAAAACAACCAATGGAGGAAACTCAGGGGAGAGTTCCACATAAAACAACCAATAGAGTATCAAACAAAACAGAACTTTCTGGAATACATACATATATAATGAGGAAAAGTGCATAAACATGAGGCTATACATAAAAAAACTGCGAGGGGAATTCATAAACCAGTAGTGAAACAGCATGCAAACACGGCTCCCAAAGGAACATAGGAACTCACCATGACATGTAAGGATTAAACCTTGGTGCTGTGGGTGCCTGACCACCGTTCCTCTGACTGACTGGGCATAGTGGCCACTGCCACATGCACCACAACAGTGGGAAATTAAAAAAAATCCCTACTACTAAATGTGAACAAGGCCAAGGGATAGGCTGCTCAGCTGAAGCTCTAACACCCCTTTATCCATTAACCTGGACTAATTCAACAGAAGCAGCTGTCCTATCTTAGACTAGACTGTGCTGGTGCAAAACAGCATCTGCCATATATTTGTATGGAATTTACCTATGTGAGATCTCCAAGTTGAACAGAAAGGTTGTGAGGTTCTACATTTGGGCATTTGCTAGGAGCTCAAAAGAGAAGCATTCCAAATCCTGCCCAAATTCTCTATGCTTTCTCTTTGGTCATTAGCTCCTCCTGTCTCAGGAGCTGAATTATCCAGCTCAGTTACAGTTTCTGCTAGGTGGTTTTGTTGATTTTTGGGTTTCGTGGGGTTTTTTTAAGTCTCCTTAAATATTTATTGGATTCAGGACTATACCAGGTGTGCTTTTAAATGTCTGAGGCATTGTTTGTAATCAAATCAGAGCTTTGTTTTAAGAACAAATACTCAGGTGATGATCCTGAAGCAGCTTCTGCAACAACTTAGGGTGAACCAGTTCTAGGGACATAAAAATTATCTTGCAATCAGATACTCCTTTTTTACTTTTTTTCAAAGAACCACAGAAACCTTACATACTTATCTCCAAATTAACATTTTAAATCATGGTTTGCTGTTGCATATCCTCAAAATTATGTAAGTGTGAAATAAAGCAAAAAAGAAAGAAAACGTTTTGTACACTTTGTTATATTTAAATTTTAGATATCCTAAGTAAAGCTAGAGATCTTGATTGCTATGCAGTACTATATATGTTATTATGGCAACTCATGAGTTATGGATACAACATTGGTATCTATCAGCTATCAGAGCTTCTGCAGATCCTGCTAAAATCCAGGAGTGCCTTCAGTTCCCTCAGCTTTGCAAAAGAGAGAACTCGCATCTGGCATGGTGTGTTCTGCATATATGAAGTTCATGGCCAAGCCCAGCATTTTTTAAACAGGAAATTCCTAGGGGCCAAATCTCAAAGCTGTTATTTAGCTCTGTGTTGTGCCAAGAGTCTTTTCAATTCCAGCACAGTCCTACAAACCAAAACAATAGTTGTCTGTCACAAAATTCAGGGTTCAGATCATTGACTTAAAATTACTTATTTTCCTTAAGTGAGGACCACTCCTGGATTTGATCTCTACTGCAAAGACAAAGAGGTTTATCCATTTGGGACTAACATAGTCAACAAGAAGGAAAGTTACACACAGTCTTTGTCTTTCCCTATCTCACGATAAGGTCCCAAGGAATCTGATATGGCACAGCTTTGAGCACAAAGCAAAGCAGAGCAATGCACCAGGTGTACACACATCAAGGACTATATCTTGGGGCAAAATCTTCTAACCCTACTATACTGTATAGCTGACAATCAGCTTGAACAACTCAAACATACATTGCAAGCAACTCTGGTGTTGACTGTAGTCCAGTGTGCTATGTCTTACACCTCCTCTATTATAGTTACACTTTTCCTATAACAACTGTACAGATTACTCACCAGTCCGGAGGGGTCAGAGTAGTGGCTTGCAGAATAGACTTTGATCTCCTAGCTGACAGACTCTCAAAGCACTGATAGTAATCCATGAGATATTACTGTAGCACCAATGACATGCTGATAGCAGAACAAAATTTGTACTAAAGAGGCAGAAAACATAAATTGTGGTTGCTTGAAAACAAAATGTTTTCCCTGAAAATGTTTCACAAACTTCTAAACATAAGGGAGCCAATGCTACAACAGCATTAAAATCTAACCTCTTAACTACATAAAAGACAAATTTTGAATAAATCTTGCAGATTCTTCTTGTCTCCAGAAAGAAAAAAAGATATAAAATGAGAAATACTCATTCATTATTTTATATTATGCTCTAGAAAACAAGAGATAGTGCCGTTTCTCATGTGAGTAGTTACATAGACAGCTCCTGAAACTACAGAGCCAGTCTCTCTCCCAATGTACACTTTATACAATCCCCTGCAGATACATAGACCTGCATGGCGTATAGTATGGCAAGGACAAGAGCAGCCACCTTAAATTCAGAATGAGCTGTAAACAAAGTAATATTCAAAGATTGTTCATAGAGCTTACAATGAAATTATTAAAAAATACTGTTACTGACTCGAGAATTAGCGATTTTCACTCCTTCTGCCTTCCAAGGGTGATAGTGCGTAGAATTTAGAGAGTATTTATTGTTATAAAAACATGAGTAGGTTTGTGTTTAGCCATTAATCTCTGAAGGCCTCCAGCAGAGGGTTAGGAAATGGAAAACTAGCAATTGCATTCAATGCAGCAAATCTTATCACTACTCAATTCACGCACCTGGAGTGACCCCCAGGTTAAACATGCTCAGAGAACAGGATGGCACTATGAGTAACTTAACCTCCTCTATATTCCATGCCACCAGTAAAAAAAAAAATTGGGAATTTCAGTAACAATTAAACACAGAGGGAAATTTTGACACTCTGAGCTTGGAAATAATGCAATGGACCACTGAGGTCTGTCACAGCTGCACGCTACGTGCACATGGTCATACAGGCCTTATCAGCTACTTCCATTTGCAGGTAGCAGGAGGCCAAATACCCTCAGGTGTGACGGCATCACAGAAACTGGGCTGGCGGTAAGAAAGGCCCTGACATCCATCACTCAGGAAAGAGATGAAAGCAAGACTACCTCTGTAGCTTTTGTTTTTCTGCAGTCCGTCTACACTGAATATTGTAAAGGTTTTGCACTCCAATTTCAGAGTCTTTTTTTCTCTGGGTCTCTTCTGCTCCACCCCTCCTTTATTCTACTCCATTCCCATCACCACTGTGGTTCTGAGTAAAGGGCAAACAATTCCTGTTTTACTTGTTTTCTTGTCCTGCATTCCCCTAGTACAGTATATTCACCTTCTCAATTCTTGATGGAGCTCTGATTTATTGGAGCAGCAGCTGTTCTTTACTGCTTGTATTAAGCAGAAAACAATAAGGACTCTACTTCTAAGCACAAGGTTCAAAGAATCCATTTTTGCCTCTAATCTTCAAATTTTATGCATCAGGATCCATGACACAAATTTAATTGTACTTCAATGCAGTTATTTCTCTTACATCCTTCAAAATCCCTTTCAAATACCCCCATACAAAAAAAATCGGTACTAAAATCAGTTCCCTTTAGAGGCTGCATTTCCTCTAAAGTGACTGATTAGACTTTAGGCATCAACTTCATTTTAGAGGCCATTTAACCAAAGCTTACCAAAATTAGACCACTTTTAAACTTAGTACTGAAGATACTTTCCAACTCAGAAGAGTTCAAATAGATGTTGTCAACCTGACACATAGCTATAGCCTAAGAGAGTGCAGCAAAGTTTCCAACAGGAAAAGCTTCTTGTAGAGGAACACAAGCATACAAAGACTCATAAAAGCATTAAGTCTAGCTTTTTTCTTTCTATCAGGTCCTCTAAACTGTGTGCTACATATCACCTTTGCAGCAGAATTGTGTTCTTCCTTATCTATTGTGTTGTAGCGGATGGTTCCATAAAATCATAATGCAATTTCTTTGGGGAAAAGTTTTTCTTCAAGTGTAATGCAAGATTGTAATCACAGCTTTACATGCAGCTTTTGGACTTTCTGGCACATGTTAAGGGACATGCTTGAAAGCTTGAAGCAAGATTGCATATTGTTGCCAGTCAGATTAGAAGTGGCAAGGAGGTTTCCATAATGTTTTTCCAGAAAGAATAAGGGCACATCAGACTTAGGACCTTCCAGTATACATATATTGTAGCAAAGAATTTTATTAGTTTGCAACATCCGATTAGATTAATAGTTTAATTGCAGAGACACCTAATTTATCTCAGTCTTAATTGAAGCAGCCTTCTGCCTATTCAAAAAATTAAAAGTCCACTGAATCTCCATAGAAGAGAAAAAAAATCCAATAAACCCTGACAATCAAAAGAGATTTGACCTAAAAGCTGGCAGTCTTAGCCCCAAACATGTCTACAAGAAAACATGAACCAGATCCCTGAAAATGTAATGCTGCTCAAAGAATGTACCCTGCCTAAATCCCTTCTTTTACTGTGGTTAGTGTCCTGTGCTCTGGAGAAAGACCAGAGAACCCAAAACACATCAAATTATGACTTACTGTGGGGAAGTTTTTCTTTCATGACCCCACAGATGACAAGTGAAATCCCCAAAGCACGGCATTATTAACCAAGCATACTTTTTTCTTTTTTTCTTCTTTAATAAGCACCAGCAGGAGACATCTTTGCATTGGACGTGATAGGAAGTTGAGGTTCAAAGTCAGACCACTCAGGAACAGATGTTTCCTAGTGGAAAGCTATGCATGAGGATTGCGATACTCAAAAGGAGCCAAATAATTGTTGGGTGCCCTTCCATGATAAACTGTAACACTGCAATCATCATTAGTAATGCTACAAACCCAGAGTCCTAATTGTACAAACTTGAGTTAAAGCTGTCTTTGTTCCAGGGTCCTTGAGTCTGAACTCCATCATTACAAAAGGCCTCATGAAACTCTGAAGAGGGTAATTTCTCAGGTGGAAAGCACCCCGCCAACACGTTCCAGTCTGGTAAGTAATGGTAACAAGTCATCCTTTTTTCTAAAACTGTTTCTTCAAACACAGCCTGCTCCTGGGTTTTTAAATTAGTTTTAACCATGGTAAAATACGATTTTAACTGCTACTCTGTTTTGGAGTTCCTGTGCTCTCCAAAAAGTAGTGCACGGTGATGAAATTTCCAATTAATTGTTCAGTAAATGACCTAATTTATAACAAGGTTATTTCTAGACTCTCAGATCCATCCCCTGTTCAAAGAGTAGATACAACATTTTGGAGTACGACTTTATAAATAAAAGTTGAATCCCTACATGAAGTACGAAACTGAAGTCAACATTGACCACAGATCTGAGATCAGCTCTCAGCAACACAACAGCTGCAGACTGTGGTTATCATCAAGTCCTCTAGAGTATTTTTGCAGATGCTTCTTTGCAACAAACTGGAAAATTTGATTTTTTTGTTAATTGTACTTTCAATTTTAGAGAATGTTATGGAGACAAAGTAATTTCTTACTATAATTTAACAATAACAAAATAGCAATTCAAAAACTGGCAGTTTCTGCATGTCAAACATTAGTAATTACTGGGAGAAGTCATAATAGCCAGACATGCAGATCTTCAGCATTTTTCCTTTGCACAACTTAATTAGCACAACAGACACTTAGATCTGTCCTAAAGCTGACAATGCCTCAAGCATTTCCTTAAGAGAGGGCAGTGCGAGTTCAGCTCTGTCGGGCCACACCAGCTGCCTGGCACGCCAGTCTGGGCACGGAGCAAAATAAAGGAAAAATACCGTGACCCCCACCCCCCACCAACAGGGAGTCTAAGCTGTACTTGGGTCGGGATAACCTGGCAGCTTCTGCAACCGAATGGGGTGGAAAGCAGACAGAAAGGCAGAAAAACAAGCAAACAGTGCTGCACAACACCCGGCCAAACGTCTTTTCTGGGGGCAGGTTGATACTGTGACTGTGCACTCTGCATTAGTGTCAATAGACTTTAAGCTTGCTACCAAAAACACCCTACACCTTTAATGGGAAAAGCAATTCTTTTTTCCTTCCCCCATGGAGACACACACACCTCCTAGAGCAAAGAAACATCCAGAGCAGCACCCTAGATAGTCTACAGTCCCTTCGTATATGGAAGGCTGGTCAGAAATCAGAGTTTGGTTCATAAGCAGAGAAACAAATGGCATCCCGAGTGATAGGCTAGAGTTTGAAACGTTCTAGAAAGATCTCAATAAAGCTAACTTATAGCCATAACAACCGATTACACTGCTAAATGCATGTATTGCACATTAAAACAGGAAAGCACTTAAAATATTCTCTAGAATTATAAGGTCTAAATTAAGACATCTCAAAGGATGGAAAGGAATACATTTTCCCCAGTGGAAAAAAGCCCCAAATGCTTATGATCTTTATGTTCCTATGAAATACAGGAAATTCAACAAAACTGCATTTCGGGGAAAAAAGAATATTTGAAATGAACAATTTTACATTACTAGCTCCAATAATCCATTACAATTATAGATGATTATGGAGCTCCAGATGAGGGTCCTCTGCACAGATACTGTACAGCAAAAAAGGTGCTGGTCCTGAAAATACACTCACAAATTTCCATGAGTTTTGTCAAAATCGTCTGATAATCTCACATCTTGCACACACAACAATTTGACTGCTTCCATCGTAACCACTCCTGAGGTCAGAGTTCTCTCCATTACCTTAGACTGATCTTGGCCAAACAAGATGAGTCTGTGGCACTGAAGTGGGTGTTTCCACCAACCCTTCCACCTAGGCTTTTCTGAAACAAGCAGCATGAACGTGCTGAACATTCTGCTGTTTGCAGCAATAAAACTGTTCTGTCCTGCTGTACTTTGGCACAAGATATTCTTCAACTCCTGCAGCTGTAACAGGAATTAATTATCCACAGTTCTGTGCTCATTTGATCAGAGGCTTTAGTGCACCCCTTCACAGTACTTAAAACACAGAGAGTCTCAGCTAACAGCTAAGGGCTCTGAAGGACAAGGAGAGAACCAAGTGTTATGTACAGAAAGCCTCATTTGTCTTTAGCATCTGAATTAATCCGTTACTGGGTTTGTTGCACTTTTTTGTTTTCAGTTGCTATATGCCTTTGGAAACCCAAGGCTCTCCAAGTCATTCAGTGGTATTACATTAACCAACACATCAGTGCAGTGGATGTCAACATAACCACACTCCTGGAGCACAGCCAGCACCGGACAAAGCATCCAAAAAGTAATGGGGACCACTTTCTTCCTTGGATGGTTTCATTTTAATATCCTTTAAGGATGCTGATAGCTAAGAGATCACTGCAGGAAAAAAAGAAGTTCATCATCAAATTCAAGCTTGTAAAGCAGATGGATCCAAGTCCTATAGCTTAGGACTATAAATAGTGACTCAAACTTGTAGAAAATTAAGGAGACAGATTCTATTACATATTTTAATTGTCTCATTATTAAAGCAAGGAGGTTAGCCAAATTTTCAGCAGACAGAGAGGAAATAATTCCAATGTCATCTATTACTTCCCATCTCTGTTTGAAACCATCTTACTGATTCCACTGAAATTGTACCTGTGGCAAGATCTGGACCAGCAGAGAATCAGGCTCTGGCATTTTGCTTTGGGATATTTTGGATCTAAGAGTGAACTGTAGAGCTCAAATCCAGGAGTTCTGTTTGTATCTGGTTTCATGTCTCTTTGGTTACTTTTTAAAGCTATAAGAAAGGACTCTAATATGTACCATAAGCAAACAAGTCTCAAGACAGACTAATTATATCACTCTTGCCCTTTGCTTATAGAAGTTTTAACTCATCTCTAAATTCCAGTCATCTGTTTCTAATTTGAGTACATTTCAACTTCCTCACTTGATATGAGGAGCAGCAGCACTAGCGCTCAGCAGAGGCCCTCACCAAGGGCAAGTAAGAGTCAGGAAAATCCCTGCTCTGCAAAGCAAGTTGGCCTGGCAATCCTCAGCCTGGGCTTTCAGTAACACCACTTGGATCCAGCAGCTTAGTAAGGACAGGGCAAGCAGCCCATATAGGTGCTGTTGCTAGTGAATATAATTATAGTATTTCAAGTGAGTGTTCACCACTTCAGAAGAAAGAAATACCAGATTTCCACTCTTTTTTCTGTTAGTACTTGCTAGAGAAATAATGCCAGTTGATAGACAGATGCCTTCCACATCAGCTGTTGTCCTCCTTTGATGAATCTTTACTAGTAGAATATTCCACTGAACCCTGAAAGATGTTATGCCTAAATGTCTATGCATGAAATCCATCCAGGGAGATGAGCACCAGCGCAGGAGGTTATGGGACTCATGGGGGAGGAGCACAGCTGTGTGGCTATCAATCTATGTTATTGCTCAATAGCTCATATTGCACAAGTCTCTTTTTTTTCAGGATGATAAGAGAAAATGCAATGACCTCCAAAGGGGTTGTGTGAGTTATTTTCTCCTTAGTGGAGAAAAGAAAAGAAATGTCTTTATTTCTATTGTTTATTTGCAAGATGAAGCTGTTCCTAACATTATTTCCCTTTTCAAGGGTGTGTTACTTACAATAGGCTTTTGACTTTTCTTCAAGAAGAATTAGTTCACAAATAGAAAATATGATGCAGGTGAGGGAAAACTAATGTTTCTCAGACTTACTCTACCGACTGTAGAGTTGAGAAAAGGCTGTCCCACATGTGAGCCTGGGATGGGCTTTCCTGATAGGATATGTGTCTGCAAGAACAAAAAGCACAATGTCCTCATCAGAGTGGGGAACTTTGAACAATATGGAGAGAAGAAAAACTACTGATCTATTCCAAATAATATTCTTTATAGCTGTTAGAAATTTCAGCATTTAAAATAAAAATCCCCAAATTAAAATATTTTAATATAAGTTCATTGGGGAAGTTTTGATTGATTTTGCATTTACTCTCAGAACTCATTTATTATTTTGTATTCAGGTGTAAATTAAAAAGAAATAATTTACTGTGTTGGGACTTTTCTGAGTTGGGGTCCCCCTAAGATTTTTTCAACGGAATGTTTTAGTCCTAACAGTTAATAATAGAAACAACATCTGCAGCAAAAAGGGCAGAAAGGCAGACTTCTTGCATACTTCAAAAGTTCTGTGATTTCCAGATAACCTGCGTGAACCAGGCATAAATTTGTCAGTGAAAATTTGAATTTAAAAAAGAAGCCAAATTTTACTAAAACATTGCCGCAGAGTTCCAACAAGGAAACCTTCAAAAAAATGAGCCAAGTCCAGTATCCACAGTTTTTAATATAACATACCTTATCTACCCAGTTTCTCAATCAACTGTAAACAGCTAAATCTAGAGCATTATTCTTAACCATACTTCTCACAGAGGTACTAAAATCCTAAATTGAAATCCTATGGGGTTGGGGTTTTTTTGGTAGATTAGCACAACCTCTACAGCACATACCTAAAATCAACTTCACACAAAATCAGAACCATGTGCAAAACCTGCCGAGGCCAGAATGAAGAGGGATACTCTCAGCTTCTCTGAGTAGTAGCAGATGTGAAGCCCTGGCAGTACAGCCTCCAGTCAAAAGATTAAAAGGGGTCTTAACTCACATTTGCTGGCAGATTTAGGTGAGTGGGGCTACAGAAACACCTCCAGTTGACTGCTACCTCCCATCCACCCCCCTCACAACTTTCCCGCTGACAGCAGGCACGGCTGAGTAGGATACATACACACTAAATCACTCTGTGCTTCTGGCACAGTTAATGCAAAAAGAAATTGGTGGGTACACCATTAGAGTGGCTTGCCAGACACTCTCTATGCTGTTACCAGCATTCAAGTAATCCCCCCATTCAGAAAAGGGTTGGAAAGCCCCTGTGGCTGGCCTGAGCTCCCACTGAAGAAGAAAGACCTCCACAGAACAAGGCACACCTCTTCCAAAGGCTGGACAATGCCCATACCATGGATTTTTATGAGTACAGGTAATGTTGCCATCTAGTGACTCCTGTCATAGCAATATTGGCAAGATTTTTATTGGGCTATACAAGTATCCTCAGCAGCTATATGGCTTTCACCAGTCTGAAGGTCCACAACCTGTAAGTTTGCAACCTTTTCCATATTGTTGCCCGTTACAACAATCAAATCATTTTGCATCTGTCTTTGACTCTAGCTTCTAGAAAAGCAGTCACAGCCCTCCTTTGGCCTGCTCATGAGCAAGCTGATGACCCTCAGAAGCCGACAGCTCAACAGATTTATTCCATAAATTCAGTGATTTGCCTGGCACTAGGCTATTATCTTGCATCACCTACTTACACGTCAACAAAAAAATTAATGATAGAATTTTTGCTAAATTCAGCTTTCAAGGTGCAAATAAATTGAAAGAACATTCTTGTAGCATGCAAGCAAAAATATTCTGCAGCTGTGGTACATCTTCAGCACACTAGCCAAACTTTGCTAGAGACACACCAAAACCATTCTTCTCAGAATGACACAAAGATCAGTCTGTCATCTAACTTGTTGCAGATACAGCAAGGCAGGACTGTGACCATCCTAATGCAATTGTGGTGGAGCTGTGATCCAGTCTGAAGCACTTAGCAATCAGCAACTTCTTCTATACACTATAAAAAACACTTTCTGCTTCCAGGGAGTTTGGTGCAGATCTGAGGGAGATGCCATCTCAGGACATTTGGGTTGTTTAGTATGGCTTTTCNTGTCAGGAAATAATTTAGTAGGCAGTCATGACCACCAGATACAGGAACAGGTAAAGCGCTACAAATAGAAACACAAAGGCTGGCTGTAAAAAAGGTGGTTGGGCTTGGTTACAAAGAAGTGAGGGGAGAGCAGAAACAGAAGTGAACAAAGTTTGAGAGAGCTTTACCAAAGAAAAGCTAATAATACAGGAAAGGCATTAAAGAGAAAGAATGTGCACTCTTGGACAACAAGAGGAAAAGTGCAGCCCTGAGTAGCCAGGAGACAAGCAAGGCAACAATCCAAGGTAACATGGGGTCAGACCAGATAAATGCCTTTGACACTTATGGAATTTGTTAATGTCCCACTGTTTGAAGTAAATCTGAAGGATTTGAATGATGCTGCTTCATTCTGTGCCCCTCACACTGACAGCCAGCACTCACAGGTCTGTTTCATGGATTAGACAATAGTGCATGCACTGCAGACACAGTTTGTGCTAGGTATGACTCTAATGTAAAATAGTTTGGAACAGCCCCAGTGCTTTACTTTTACTTCATTCTTGCACTTGAATTTCTTTAGGAACAGCAGCTGCATAACTCAGAAAACAGAGAAACCCTGACAACGCCTCCACTGCAGTTGGACTAGCTAAAACAACTCAGTGCCTTAGGAAACTGGTCTGGCCTTTTGTATCACCCCATGTTGCCACTGGCCTCCAGCTCCATTAGCTTTTCTCATGCATTCCAAGATTTACTCTGTTATTCTCTGTGAAGTTTGTTCCGCAGTTTGTGAGCACACCAGTGCTCTTGCTCATATGTGCACAAGCCTGGAAAGGTCAGAACTCACAGATGTTTTGCAAAAAACGTAGAACCCATGACTTGCATGAGATCTGTGTCTTACTCAGGGAGAAGGATATATATCCTACATATGGAAAGCATCACATTTAAATAATTTACAACATGAATCACATTTCTCATTCTTGCACAGCTCATCCCAGCTATATAATGGTTGCTATCACACTGTTAATATCCAGCTTTGAAAAATAAAAAAATAAAAAAGCTTATCACTACGAAGTACAATCCCCCATAGATGAAACCTTGAAGGCATGACCAATGAAGAATGTACTATTTCAGAACAGAAAAAGACTGAACAATGCAGAACACTCATCTAACACTTGTATCATACACATATAGCAGGGTGCCTAGATCTCATTTAAGGGCTGCCACCCATATTGATGTTTATATAGTGCAGAGTCAAACAAAGAATTGCTGCCTCAGAAGACTTACAGCTTAATTCTCCTACCAATCCTTAGGTCAACTCAGCCATAGCGAGTAACAACGACACATTCTGAAAGCAGAAATGGACTTCTTTAAAGACATGAGAATATTTTAAAGTGCACCAAACTCAACCTCAGGGAGAGTAAAGAGTGCCTTATGTCTGCTCTAACTTAGCTGGAAGTTTTGTAGTAGCTTTTCATTCTCTACCCTTTCCAGGTACAGCTTAGGAGCACAGAGTCATCACATCCCATTTCATCTTAGATATGCTGTCAGTGCAAAGGGAATGCCTGTATATCTGATTATGCCATCTTTTGCAGTGGTTTTTTTGTTTTGTTTTATAAAGGGCTAGTAGCCCAAAAGGTCTATCTGCACTTGAGCAAAGCTTCAGGCTTACTTGCAAGCCAAAATTTTCTTAGTTGGAAATTGACTTTCAGAGCTTGTTTCAACAACAAAGCCTGAAGCCCTATAAGAAGTAGTGGTTTTAGCTCCTTTTTTTGTTGAACACAGCATATTCTGTACTAAGAGATGTACCAGCTCCTTACATGGAATTAATAATCATATTTGTTGCCCAAAAATTCCACCTATTCTGAGGAAGTCTGACATACTCAACTTTTGCAAGAGTGGTTTCCTGTCCATGGATTGCACACTGACATCTAAATAGGCAAGACAGAAAGGCAGTCCAGGACAACAACAGTTTGTAGAAACAACACACACAACAGCTCTTAGTAACATTTTGATTTGGCTTTTTTTATCCCTCCTTGGTGAGGATTTACATGGAATAGCACAAGCTATATGGAGACACATGGAAACAGCCATAAAAGAGAAAAGCAAACTGGACAAAGATGAAGATAAAATCTTGGGGACAAACCACAGCTGATAGAAAAGTAAAGGAAGGAGAAGATGAAATAAAGCAGCTCAGATTAGATAAGATTCAGTCAGATCCACACAAAAGCCTTCAGCAGTTTACTTGGTCCAGGAAATTGCTTTAAAACAACAAAAAATTTGTTTGGCCTTGCCCCACAGGGCCCAGCAAGGTGTCTTTAGAGGCACACAGTGTCACTTACTGAGCCACTGAGGGTGTGACCCAGACCACCTTTCCTGCTCCCCCAGCAAAGTACTATGGCCTCGCTGGGAAGATCATAGGGAGTAACTAAGTTGCACCTGCAGTTTCTTCCTTCTACTATGACACAGCATACAAAGAGGGTCCAGGAACCCACAGGCACAGCAAAAGGCTATGCACTTCGGCTGTAGGAAATATTGCAGCAGAAAAGCAGAGGAAAACTGTGGTTTGAAGCTGACTTTGTCCATCCAATACCAGCAAAAGGTGCACAAGGTGACGCATAGCATCTTCAGCATGTGTGAGACTTACCCCTCCGGGTGCCCTCTCCATGCAACAGGCCTGAATTTATCCTTACAGCCACACTGGGACCTGATTTTGCAGGGAAAAAGAAGTTGGGTATGAGCACAGAAGTGGAGTACACAGGAGAAAGTCATTCAGGTAAGCTCAAACATGAGATGGTGGAGGACAAGGAAGAAAAAAGACAGCAGTCTTAATGATAGCCAGTGAGGGATGGGCAGAGGCAGAGGCTACAAGACTTTAAATGCCATTTCTGTCTGAAGGCTATGAAGAGCTGGTATTTCTGTAATTATGAGAGAGAGGGGCACAGCCATATCTGCAAGAAATCAGGCTACGAAATTTGTTCTCCAGATATAATTAGCCCACATTTAGTTAAACTTCAGGTATGTTGCAAGAGAGATCCCAAGACTGCTAGAGAAACTCTGGAGTTTCCCTCTTGATTATGAGGGAACTCTGATGAGGTATTTGGCTTTCTGAGTAGCTGTAGCAGACATGCAAACTAGCAGTCATACATCAGAATGACTAGGTAAGAAACTTCAGCTTCCAAATATACTTGTAAAAGTTAAAATAATTAGGATACAGAAATAAGTAATATTTACCGAAAACAGAATAAAAATGGTCCCAACACTGTAGGAAAATAGCAAGGCCTCCATTAGACCAAATTCACGTTTAAAATGCAGTTTTGTAAACACACGTGCAGAATTTATGTCGGGGGGAAGGGCTTTTACAGTGGTGCTAGGAACAACACATCACACTTAAGAGCAGAAAAAAAACATGAACTGGGTAATAAGAAAAGTTCTTTTCTTGTTAGATCCATGACTCTGCAGGATAGTTTAAAATAAGCACGCTGAAACGCTGCTAAACAAGTGAGGGGGAAACCCTGTAGAAATTCATGCCTATGTGATGACATTTGTAAATCTTGCACTGCTGAATGTGAGTGCAAAAGGAAGGATTTTCACCAAAGCAAGAAAAAGCTGGCTTTTTTTCCCCACCCCTTCTGCTCAGTGACCAAAATAAGAGGTCAGGAAACGCAGATGCCCATGCATGTGTCTTGCAGGGACCTACATACCAGACCCATCACCCTAATCAACATGCTTTCTGTTTAAGCCTTTTTTTTTCTTTTCTTTCTTTGCAGTTCCTGTAAGTTTCATAAGTCTTGTTCGGGGTTTGTTGAGGTTTGGGGGGTTTTTTTAAAAGAAAAGCTCAAGTAAACTGTGCATGTTTTATAGTTGATACATCCATAAACCAAACACACCAAATGCTAGAGCAGTTTGCTCAGAGTCATTCAGGCAAGCCCTAATTAAAAAGAAAAGAAACCCTTGCAAACAGCATGTCTCCAAGAGGTGAAAGGTCCCCATGCTGCTTGGTGAGGAAACACCAGGGCCACCTTTAAACTTTAGAGTTTTATGAGTGCCTTTGTCAGCAGCATGTATCTGTGTGTTGTGTTTTAATCGAGGCTCTGAATTTGTCTGTGACAGACTCAAAACAGGAAATTAACACCCTGCGGTGTGGCGGCAAAGCCTCAGAGGAAGCAGCAGTGGGGTACATGAGGCCGAGGATGAACAAAGACCCATAAACATAACGTCACCCATAAAAGTCACACTTTAAGGCACAGGAAGGATACTAAACAACACTTGGCTGCGTTACACGCTTGCAGTAAAAAGAAAGCCTCAGGTTGAGAGGCAGAACATTTACAAGGCGCTTATTTTTCGAAATATTTGCTATGGTTTTTATTTTGAGCAAAGTAGTTCAAAGTTAGGCATAGGAAATACCCAACGAGCTCACAAATGTTACGTTTCCACTCGACGCGTGGCTCAGGGCTAAGATATTGCTTTTTATCTATCTCCCTGTTTATTTGGGTTGTTTCCTCTTTGCAAGGGGTTCAACTTTTCTGCAGGCAGCTGGGTGGATTTCCACTGTTACCATGGTATTGCTGACCTTTAACATGGGGCTGTTAACATGACCTTTGCTTCTTTCCATTCCTACAAGGATGTTTCAGTGTAAATAATGTGGAAGCCAAACAGCACCGGGATATTCCTCCTCTGGGAGATGGGAATGCAGCTAGCTCAGCTAGGAGAGGAGCAGGGCAAGAGCTGCAAGCTGATAGCTGACAGCTAATAGCAGCATAAAACTGAAGTACTGTCTCAAACAGAACTCCTCTGCCCCTGAGAGAGGCCTGACAGCTACTTTTACAATACTTAACACTACCTGTGAACTGCCCTATCTTAATAGGGCAGACCATACGCAGTTGCAGGGGCCCAAAGGCAGACTCTGTAGGGCAGAACAGTCATCCTAACTGGGGTAACAGAGCCTTAGGATGAAGAAATATTGGCAATATTGCTTAAGATGGCTATTGTAACTCCTAGGATTTTTAAAGCCTGAAAGGCTCTCACAAACAGGGGGGATGGGATGTTCACTTTTTAAGAAAAACATACATTTTACAGAATGTCAATTAAAACAACACCAGAAACCACCTAATTCACTATTTAAAAAAAAAAAAAAAGAGGAAAACCCACTGTTGTAGCCTTTATCTAATATATTCTTTGCCTCAAGCAGCTCTTAATATAGTTATATAAATTCTATTAACTTAAATGAAAGGAAAATCCAAAGTTTCACGGGGCAATAGAAATTGCTGCTGTAAATTAGACCAGTCTGCAGCCTACTGTACTGAGGGGAACTTTAAAAGATTTCTGCCAGACTCCTCAGGCATGAAGTGATATTTTGAACATTTTAACAGTGGCTAGAAGCTTCAGGAAAAGGTGTGCATTATTGGGAAAGAGTTCTGCTCACAGTGGGAGTTTCCTCTAATCCTGCACAGATTTAGAGTTAATTTTTCAAGAGAGACCAAATAATACCCTAAATTCCACTAAAAATTCGATAGGATTTATGTGCCTAACATCCTAAGTCCTAAGCTTTTATGTTGGGCTTATGCAGTAGAGCATGAGAGGGAGATATTTCTTATATAACTCAAACAGTTCAGATTATACTCAAGTAATCCAAACCACCTGTGGATCACTGCAGTCAAAAATTTGTGGAGGGAGCGGTTTTTTTCCCCCTCTTTACTGATTTTCAAAGCAGGATTTCCAGTGCCTTTAGGATTCGAGCAGACTCAAAAAAGCTCCGCTCCTGAGTGAGTGTGAGAGCAGCCGCAGAGCTGTCCCAGTGTTCACGCTGGGGCTGGTCCTGACAGGCGCCCTGTGAGCAGCTGCAGCACTGTGCTCATGCACAAAGCCAGCTATGCAGAGAGCACCAGCTGCAGATTTCCCTGTGCCTGGGGAATCCCCAGCCGGGAAAATCAGTCGGCTTCGAGTTCTTCGAGCTGTTAGAACAACACATGGGTGCTAGAGCAGCTTTGGTTATGGTGTCCCAGAATTTCCACCCATTACTAACACGAAATATGCTACAGATTTCAAATAACTTCACCGACTGTGTATGGATTCTGTAGAAGTGACTTAAGATGATAAAAAAGGGTAAAATCAAATTACTAATATAAATCAATAGCATTTTAAGAGGGTATTCCATATCTTGTGCATTCCTACTGACTTTTTTTTTTTAACACACAGGATTAAAACACTAAGGATAAGTTCAGTTTAAATGTCACCTGAACTCTGGCAGCTTGTACATGTGGCTTCTCACATATAAGTTTCAGATGAAACTCTGCTCTGTCGGATACTGATGCAAAAAGTCTGCAAGAGGAAAGTACCAAAATAAATGTAAAAGCCTTCCACTAGTAAACAGGAAGCTAAGCAGCACCAAGAAGTTATGCTGTTCACTGGGGATCCATTCAAATCAGATGCTGTTGAAGAGATTCAACCCAAATGAGAATGCTGTGAAAGCAAGTTTAAATACATGTCACAGATTCAAGTGGAACCTAAGATTAGTACAGATTGTTTTGTCTCTTCACTCTATATTCCTGTCCTATGTAATGAGATCATATAGTTGTTAGAGCCAAATGCTCGCTCTCACTGCTGTTGCTATGAGAGCCTGACAGAAGCTGCCAAGACGTCTCGTGAGGCGTTTTAAACAAAAATCTATATAAAATTTTTAACTGTCTTTTTTATCACCATACAATGTCTTACAGAGTTAAGATTCTGATATGGTAATTATTTACCTAGCAAAACCAGTTAAGCCATGCCTGATTTCACAACATATAGCTGATAAATGGGTACATATAATGTTAGAAATATTTTGTTGAGTAGAAAACCTGAGATGGGAGTTAGCTGCTATGGGCTTTTGAGGCACTTATGTAAAAATTAAAATTGGAATAGACTCAAAGGCCTCATTTGTCTCTTATTTTCACAAGTGACAATCCAAATGAACCCCCAAATGCCAAATTAGCAGTCCTGGAGTAAAATCTAGTGTGACAGGAGACCAATTAGGCCACCTTAAAAAGTTATCTTTTCACAGGAGTAGGAACTTCAGAAAAAAGCCATTTTCAGCAAAATAGGTTGGTTGTAATAATGTGATGGTTCAAAACTGAGTAACATTCATTCTAGGAGAAATATTCTGTAAGTATATTCACAGAACCCAAAAAAAAAAAATGAGAATATATTGAGAAAATGGCATTTTTAACCAGCTGGCGCTTCTCAATAGGCAGCTCTACAGTCAAATCTCAGGCAGTCCTATTTCTTAGGATTATTGTTGCTGGTCATAACAGAGCCAGTGATCCTGCTCCTGGATTTTTGGAGCTCTTTCTCAGTTGGCTCAATATTAAATTCAGAGGGCAGACAGATATATACCCAGAAGATTAACTGTAGAAATCTCAAGGCAACTCTGCTTCTTCAGAGGAAAGTTGTAGCAATGCAAGGGGCAATCTCCAGGCCTCATCTCAGCTTTACACTTCTTTTGCTGATACATTTAGTGAAAAAAAGTGAGAGGGGATAGGAGAGGACAGAAAGAAAACATTAGCAAAGGAAGGCCAGATAGATTAAAAGAGATTTAGTGTTTTTTCACATATTTGGCAAATTTTGCTTAAATTTTTTTCATTCCTTAGGTACATTTAGGTTAATCTTAGGAAGAAGCCTGATGTATACAAGTCAGTTAGAAGACAGGAAAGGGGTAAGAGTTGAAATTTATCACCCAAGATGAGACACGATCACTATCACAGTTGCAACTAGAACTCAGGTTTGCACTATCTTGGTTTTGCAGTTATATTTCTAGGACACAATGTGCCCAAATGAGTCTTTTCAACTTTGAATTTACTATCAGAGTGGACTTCTTCCATCTACAAGGCAGTCCAATTATCTTGCATCATAAAGAAAGATAGGGATCACATTTGCTGAAATCAGAGGGACATCCATTGGTAGCAAGTGTTAGGAGAACCAGGTTTAGTATTCTGTTTTTTCTCTTGAGGAGTCATTCCACAAAGTAACAGACAATCTTCTAAAGTTTACTCCTGAGCATTATTTTTGATCTGTTCGAGATAAAACTTAGAGTAATTTAGAACAGAAGGGAATGGGGGATGTGTTCTAGACTGCCTACTGAAACAGAGTAGTACCTGGGTTCCACAGCTCATGAATAGCTTAAGCAGTCATACTTGTGTAGCATGAGGCTTCATAAGGTTTTAAACAAAGTTCCTCCAAGATCCAGAGAAAACAGCTAAGGAAACACTGCTTCTGAATGGATTACATAACACTTTATAAACCTTTTTCTTAACTAGCATCTTTGGCAAATAGCACCTCATTGTACTTCTTTGACCTTACAATAAAAACACAAAGAACCTATCTGGCCACTAACAGCACTCACACGAGGGGAACTTCAGTCTTGTTATATATGAGCATCCTCTAAGAGGTTTAAACCACAAACTTTTACTGCAATATAAAAAAGGGACTGTTCAGGACTTTGCAAAAACATTTCTGTAAAGTACGAATAGCTGCCTTGGGAAACTCCCCCATATTAATAGAAATAGCTGTTACTGCCCACACTGAGCGATGGCTCAGAGGGAATCTTTGCAAATATTCTTGTAACTTATTCCTTTTGAATGCAGTAACTTTCAGGAAGACATCTCAATAAGCAGGGAAGTCAGAAAACGAGCTGATGGAGCAAAAAGCAGCAGCATTCAGCAGTACAAACATTGGCAGCAAGGACTGCCTTCCACCACACATGAGTTTCTGTCCAAGGGGTTACCAGCATTCTACCCTCTGCTCCATGAGATCAGATTGCCCCTTTCTCTAGGATTTGTAATTGAAGCAAGACCCTTTCTGAGTTTCATGGACTGCACTATAATTAGCAAAATATAAGCCCAGACTTTAGGGATGTCTAAAAAATTTAGATGTAGGATAAAGAGGGGGAAAAAATGCAGACACCAAACTAAACAGGGATTCTGACATTAACACATGGCATTTCTTAACCGTCATCAGTTGCAGCAGAGATTGCAACAGAAACCTTGTACTTCCTGAAAGCATCAGCTGTACTATCTTCTCTTGTAGCCTTGTCCCCAGAGTTTTTTCTTGTCCTATTAGTTGCTCCAAAGTAAGGGGAAGGGGTCCCAAATGACTGACAGCCAACCCATCTTTATAATACGCCTCCAAAAAACCAGGTGTAAGAATTACCACTTAACAGTGAGGAATATTTAAACTTGCTCTTATTTATGCTTATAGAAGGTTACAGTTGTTACCAAATTTTCTTCAGTGTTTCCTGGACACAGTTTTTCAACTTTCTAGAAATTTGACAAAGGTTATCAACACCAACAAAGGAAGCAAGCATGAGAAAACCTGAAACAGCAGAGATTATGAAATATATATATTTTTTAAATTTCTTAGAGAGCCATTTACAATAAAACTTAATGTTGAATCAGAACTAAATTTAGTGTGGAACTAAATTTCTTAAGAGTAGAACCTTTACAATTTTCAGGACTTCCTTTATGCAATATGGGCTGCTTGGGGAAGAGAAATCCATCCAATTAGTTTTGACATTTCAGTTGCTGTTTACTGATATATCTGGTTAAATCTTGCACAGCAGCAAAAAAACTCTAATTAACAAACAACATTCTATTGCATAGATATCACAAAAAAATTCAGAGACCACAAAGTCTCCACTTTTTTTTTTTAACCTAGAAGTTGTCCAAAGAAACAGCCTTTAAAGTCTGTTAAAGAAACAGCCATTAGTAGTTTGCTGGGTGCCCAGCCTGAGGTTAGGGTCTCATGGAGCTCAGCATGATTTTTCATGATTTAAAAAAAAAAAAAAATCAAGGTACTTGAATGTGACTCTCAGAGTACACGACATGATTGTACAGTATAAATCTAGAATTTTCAAATTGCTTTGGGGGGAAAAAAAAGCTAGACTTAAAAGATGATTACTTCTAAGAGCTCATGGTCCCAAATTGTTAATCTAAGTATTGATACATTTTTGCATATAAACATACTTAAATGTACCTCTATCCATTCAATCAGTAACTAAAAGCAGGAAACTTGAATGGCAAACAACAAAGATTTGCTCTCTGATTTTCTTCCTCTTTCTTATTTTACTTAGATTGGAAGATCAGAAAAGATATTTACAGCAGTGGAGAACATAGTCCTACCTTTAATTATATCCAGAGACTTCTCTTTATAATGAATTGAAAACTGATTGAAAATCTAATTTTGCTAAACTAAAAAGGTTGAAGTTTTTCTATGCCATGTGTTTGACTAAACCAATTTTGGAGGGGGAAGAAAAGGAAGTTGTTCAGTTGACAGCCTAGCTATTACTAAGAGCAAGGATGTCAAAAGTAAATTGGTTTTCCAAAGCTCAAATTCTTTTCTTTGTACATCCCTAACACTTCTAGACTTTGGAGTAGGAGCATTACATTTTACAAGAAAACTCTTTGCATCAAGGATGGGCCTTTGCTGTTCCTGAGTACCTGGATTACCTCCAGTCTGCCACACAAAGCTTTTGCAAGTGAAAAATGAAATAGTCTCCACTTGTACCTGGAGGCATTTTAGCAGCTAACATTTCCTAGTCCCTCTTCATTCAGCAAGCTATGATCTCTTGTCAGTTCAAGCCATGTATAGTATTCAAACAAGAAAATTTTAACATGCTCCACACATTCACAACTTCTGCCTGCAACAGCCACAGGAAATCTGAATTCATTCCAGCTTGAGAAGAAGCTGATTAATCTGGATTTATTTTTTCATTTCTTAATGTAATACCTCTTTCTATTTTCTTTGCTTGGAAAGCTGATGGCAGGGACATGGTGTCTGTTCTTGGTAACCCAGTCCCTGAAGGGCTTCAGTATGTCTAAAAAACATTCCTTTAAACTGAAAACAAGGGATTGCTTGAGGGAAGAGAGGGGAACATAACCAAAGTACGAGGTTTTGGTCTGGAGAAATGGAATCCTGGGCACCCACATTTTCCCTTGCTTCTATATCCATCAATACTGGTGGATCTCACTGGCAAGGTTTGGATTTCATTCCACACTTGTATTTGTCTACACAGAACAACAACCTGCCATGGCTACTGGTTGGCCTAAGCCGGCTCCAAAGTCCTGCTGGTGAGTTATTCAAATTGTCTGCAGTAAAAGGATGTGAACATTACACAAATAACAGCTAAGAAATGCAGGGGAGTCTCTATCTGCTACAGATCTGATGTGTGGAACAGAGATGCCCCTCCCCTTTCAGTTCATGTCGATAACAGAGATCGGTGGCTGCACAGCAACAGCAAACAAAACAGAACAGTCCTGTAGGGAAACTCTCCACCAACCTGCCTCTAGAACAGGGACTGAATATTGTATGTAAAATAATGATCATTTTAGTTTTAAGAATTAGCTCATAATGGTTTTGAATGAATATAATTCGTCCTTTGTGGATTCTCTCATTTACCAGGCACTAAGTGCTTCTCTTAGCAAACTTGATTGCCCCTAATTTTACTCAATTATTTGGCAGCAAGTTTATACATATGACTTCTGAATACATAAAATCTCCTGTTTTCCATGCCTGAAAGTCAATGGCAGTTACACAAGAAGCAGAAACAAAGAAACCCATGACCACTTGGGCTGATGTCCGGCATAAACTAAGAAATTTACTCATTGAGTCCAAAACATCTGACAAAGCCAAGCTTATTTTTCAGCAGGGTATCCAGTGTGGAGCTCAAGATTTCAACTGATGGCAAATCCCCTACATCGTTATATAAGTTGTTTTTAAACTGAATTTTTTAATTACAATTTTGCACTCAGTATTTTAGTACAAATTCATCCAATTTGTTTTTTTCATAATGAAGTTCACCAAAACTAATGAATACAAAGTCAGAGATGGTAAAAAACAGTGTAGGTGAATGTATCATGCATTATTTTAAATACTTTATATTCTATTAACAAATAGTTCCAACAACGCAGTTTACATATGACCCAACAGACCTTTGATGAGCCCACTGACCTGGCCTGATTCTACTTTTAACTACTTGAAAAATGTAAATTACACAGTAAGTTTTTGGGTTTGGTTTATGTTTGGTTAGGTTTTTTAAGATACTTTCTGGTTTGTTGCATTATTTCTTGGATATTACAATTAAGAGTTTATTAAAATTAAAATTCCTTTTACAGCATCATAGCAGGACAATAAATTATATGCCTTAAATATTCATTAGCATTAAAAAAAAACAAACCTAAATTATTTTATTCAAGCAAAACTACTACTTGAGGCCAGTCAATTTTGCTCAGCAAAGAGCTGGAGGCTGGCCTACAGGTTTTAAGGGCAGAAGACTACCATATTTACAGGGCTGCGCAAAAGTCTCCCTCCTGTGCTGCTGGTTGAATGGAGAAAGCTGCCACAGAGACGTGCTATGCAAAAGGAACGAAAACAAAGGTCTGTTTACACTCTAAGCTCAAGTCAGAACACAGTAGAAAAACAGGAAGGCATATTCTGAAGCTGGTACCCATTTGGTGGTTTCCGTGTACAGTTTCACACTTGTGAGGTCATGGGCCGATGTGGAAACACCGCGTGCTCACACCGTGCTGCTCACGGCACAGCCACCCCTGAGGAGCTGTGCTCGCACTGGACAGGGCACAGCAGTTCTTGAACGGCCCCCACCACAACAGCAATGAAAATTAGACCTCAGCCAGTTGGTGACAACCCTGTGATACGGATGATAGAATGGAGCAAAGATAAAAGTTTCATATAAATGTTCACACACAGAAATGGAAAGTGATGGAAATTAAAATAAATGTATAAACTCATTGGCTCAGTGAGAAGCTAGAAGCATGTTTTATGCTCTACCTTAGCAGTGAAACCATAGTTCATTCAATGCTACTGCAAAAGATTTCTTTTTAAAAAAAAATAATCACCAAATGTGATCCAAAATTAACACTTGATCCAGGCTTTTAAGTCTTTAAATCTTAAAAAGAAAAAAAGAAAATTGGGCAGGGAGAGGAGAGCTTGGGGGGTGCCTGCTCCCTTCAACTTATCCACTTGTCAAATGACAGTACTGAAATTCTGAGCTGCCTGGAGTACAGTCTTGCTTTCATGTATTTGCTTTTACAGCAAACAGCACAACAAAACCTCACCCACTTGGGGATTTCTAGAGGTAGGTTATAATAGATTCAGAACATATAATTAAAACAAGTATATAATTAAGAGAAATATATTCCATTAAGCAAATCAATTTTTCCATCAGCTTCAGTAGAAACTGGTCTATCAGATGTAAACAGATTAAAGATGACACCAGGGTACATGGGTTCAGTTTTGACTTCCTGTTCCCATTTCACTTCAGCTGAGCTTTTGAGACATCCTCATTTTGTCTAAGAGATCATACATTTGCAGCCGAATCTGCTTACAGATTGCAAAGCACCTACCAATAAGCCTAGCTACTGTCCATGTAAAGATGAATGCCAACAGCAGGGGGCCATACCCAAAGGGCTGCTTGGACAGGGACTCTGAAGCCATCAAGATAACAATTCTTTTGGTTATCATTCTGCAGTGTCCCGGTTTAGAAAGAGGGTAAAACACTTGACATTTTTATATGAATAGTCAGCACAGTACATAACCACATACCAAAGAAGCAGAATTCTTACTCCAAAGAAAAAAATTTAACCAGTCACATTCACACATCTTCCTTTTTCATGGTGGAGTGGAGTAAATCCACTGAATTCAAAGACATTATCCATAAAATTATGGATTAAAAAGCCTTTTTCAAAGCCCAATATGTTTCTTCATATCCTTCCAGTTAATGCTTCAGATGAGCAATTTGGATAAAATCAGGCCTCCAGCATGTCATGAAGTTTTCTGTCAAATCTTGAGAACTATTTTCCCTGGGTAAATCCGTGGGCAACTTTCTCGACTATCTCCATAAGGAGAGAAAATACAAGACCATTCTGATACACCAATAATCATGATGCAAGGACACACACAATAATCATGATGTCCAGGGAGTGGGTCAATTTGCAGAGCCAGCATGCTTTTTCAGAGAGAAGCAATAGCCAAGTGGGACACTAAGGAGCACTGAGTGCCCTGTTTGAAGAAAACCAAGTACCTTCACTATTTCCTTCTTGGAGAATGTCCAGCCTTCCTGGACTCCTTTGCCCTTCAGCACTGCCTCCCAAGGGGCTCTATCAACCAGTCTCCCAAACAGGCCAAACTCTGTCCTGCAGAAGTCTGCTATGACAGTTTTGTTGATCCCTCTGCTTACTTCTCCAAGAACTGTCATTGCTATAACCAAGTCAGCCTCCAGCCATCACAAGTCCATCTCTGTTCACAAACAGGTCCAGCAGGGCACCATCCCTGATTGGCTCACTCACCCGCTCTGTCAGGCAGTCATCTTCCACATACTCCAGGAGCCTCCTACACAGTGTCCTCTCTGCTGTATTGTATTTCTAGCAGACATTTAGTAAGTTGAAGTGCCCCATGAGAACAAGGGCTTGTGATATAGACTATATAGATGAAAACTAGAAACAGGAGTACATATTTACTTGCATTTAGGTATGCCAAAAGGAGATCTGTTTGTCCACATGTTAAGCCAGTCATTAAAAGAAGTTACTGAAGGTCTTCATCTTCTAAATAGTTGCTGAAGCCTAGACCTTTCTTCTGCTGTTTAAAACATCTATAGAAGCTTTTTACACATTTCCCCTTCAAATACACTTTCTATAAATTTATACAGTAGAAGTATCTCAGCACCATTTTCCTACCCAAATCCATACATGGAGACCAAACCAGCTCTCTGATCCAGCCAAAGGAACTCTTTGAAACAGTGTGGGTTAACAGCCACACACATATTTATCCTGTGACACAGACTTCCATAGAAAAGCTTTAGCGTCCTTGCCTAAGCCTGATTGACATTTTTATTGCCCAAATCACTAGGAAGAATTATACTTTGCAGTGTACTGCTTCTGCTGGATCTGGAGTTTTAGGCAATACACATCAGGAAGTGAAAAAGAAGGAGCACAGGTTATTTATGTATGTTAGGAATCCTCTCACGAGTACAAGCAGTGATTTTATGGATATCAAGGGACCACAAACCACCACAAAATATTCAAACATACCACATAACCCAACATATGTAACCCCTGTATTAGTCAGACCCTGCAGTAAAGTGTTCTCTTCCAAAATGGCTCTCTTAGTTTAAGTACAACGCAAAATAGTGTTAGAGAGATTAAAGTAACATAGCATTTAAACATCCTATTGACTAAATTTACTTCTAATTATTCCAGAGCAGAGCACTCTAAGCAAAATATTACCTTAGTGGGATAAGAAAAAGCAAACTGTATTCAACATAACACTGTCATTACAGAGATGTGTCAAGGCCCTGAAAGAGTTGAGAGGCAACCTCTTCAATTACTTCTAAGTCTCTTATTTTTTTAATTTAGGTCAGTGATATGAAAGGCCAACTTGCGAGATTTGGAGAAAAGGTAGCATATATTCAGGAATTCAGTACTTAGGAACAGAAGAGAAAGTATATAGATTTCTGCAGCTTTAGTCTCAGTAAGTGACAGCTAAGGATAGAAAACTCAGTTCAAAGAATTACAGCATACTTTAAAACCCTGATTAAATTTATACCAGTTCCTAAAGTTATCACTATGACCAAGTCATTGCATCATCTCAATCTCAGCTCACAGTCCTGAAGCAGGACAATAATGCCCATCCCAGCCTTCCCCACCTTTCCTTTCAGCCTGCCAATAAGTGCCATATGTATTTTCCCAGATGCATCATCTCCTGCTCCTCACTGTGTCACCTGCAATCAGCACATTAAGCTTCTATCTCTGGCTGTCTCAGCACCTCTTTACGCATAATCCTTCCACATCTTTCAAGGGTAGGAGGCAATACTAGAAGAATGACTTTTTACTCTCAGAGGCTCTTTTTTCCTTCCATCTACCTAGTCTTTCTTGAAAAGTCCCTCTACCTTTTAACCCCTCAAGATCTCTTTTCTTCAGTTCTCCTCTGCTAATGAAAGTGTGAGGGACACTGTGGCTAGGGCACTTGCTCAGCAAGGAAAGGCTGAGAACCCCAAACTTGCTCAGTATGGAGAAGAGTTGGTTTTGAGGAGCACCTCAATGCCTGTGTTGAGGTTGCTGAGAGTCTGGAACGTGGTAGCGTACAGTGATATGCGTTGGAATGATGAGCAAATGGGCATAAGGTGAAACAAGAGAAGTTCACACCAGATATTAGGAGACACTCTACGCCCCACAGGAAGAGTGAAGTGGGTTGGCCAAAGTGTCTGTGCAGTCTCTATCCATAGAGGTTTTGATTATTTGTCTGGATAAAGCCCTGAGCAACCTGGTCTGACTTACCAGCCATCCTTCCTCACCCAAGTCAAAATGTACTGATCTGTGAAAACTGTACCTGTACTTACTTTACAAAACACAAACAGTGCAAGGAACTTCTAAAAAAAAAAAAATGGGTTTTCTCTTTAACCCCAGGCCCTCAGAAGCACTTTATTCATCACTGAGAAAAATTCATTCTATTTTATTAGGTGTTAACATCAGTCACAGATGCAGGAGATGGAGTTTAGACTTTCTTCTTCATTCCAAGCTTCCAACAGCTATGAAAAAGCAAAGCTGCCACCTAGTTAGACTCTGCAGGCCAATGTCTTGCAACAAAGTCTTTTCAGACTGCCAGAACCATGTCATCGAAGACAGGCCACATCCCTAAATCTTACGCCAAGCCAGGTGCCCGTGGTGATAAAACATTCTCCCAAAGGCAGCCTGACCTTGGCAGCTGCACAGGTGCAGTTATCAATCAAAGTTTATAAACACAAAGCCAGCTCAGCGCCTTCCACCCGGACAGACAGAATGGACACCCTGCTGTTGGGACAGGCGGGTGCCAGTCACTTCACCTCCTAGAACCCGCTGCTGGGAAGCCCAGAGCTGGAACTCTGGGTTGACAGAGGAACAGACACGCAAAAATAGGTGCCTGAAGTACTAGTTGCTAAAGGACTGGCAAGGTGACAGATTGTTCAGCTGGAGGAAGATCTAGAGAAGAGAAGCAGATCAGGTTGCAATTAGAATTTAAATGCTGTAGCTAGTAAGCGATGTCATCCATTAGGCATCTGTCATCCATTAAGCATCTGAATTTCTCCTTTAGAAGAAGAAATTGGATTCCTGAACATTACTCAAAAAATTATACGGAAACTTGAACATACGTTGTCTCTGTGGCCCAGGAAGAGGAAAAAAGTTCAAAGACCTAGGAGTTCCGTATTGACCGCATCTGTTTTACGGCACATTTCCCATGGCCTAAAGTGGCCTAGGGGATTCCGAAGTTTATATTTAAGGTGGGCAGTTAAGTAGAGCAAAGACACAAAGAATAAACTATCCCATCTATTTTTTTGAGACAGTTAACCAGGAGTAGTGACTTAGCAGTAGTTTTTTCTTGCATACATGGAACTTTCCCTGAAGGAAACAGGGATAATTTCTGGTAGACATTTAAATGAAAAAGCAACAGTGAGCTCACACATTGTAAGACACCTGGGAATCTGCACAAAAAGGAAACAGAAAGTTTATGAACACAGAGCACACAAAAGCTTTCCAAGTCCTATTAACAAGACAAAACCATGGGCCATCAGGCTTCACTAGTCCTAGCACTCCTAGGATTTCATGATCAAATATAATTCCCCTCCATGAAACTGGCAGAGCCATGGTAGAGCACTGACACTAAAACCAAAACAGAGCATCCAAAGCATTTAGAGGTGGTAAAAACATGTCCCTATAAATAATTGGAATAAAGAATAAGAGGAGTGTCAGTCCTCTGTTGGTTTTGGAAAGGAAGTCTTATTTTGTTTTGGAGGAATGCTAAGATTACACAAATTGAGACATCATTAAAAAAAACGGAGAACAAGTAACATTTTTCTTTTGCCCCATATCAAAAAAGGGACGTTTCAAGCAAAAAAAATGTTAAGTTTTGATAAAGAGTTCTTCAAACATTTTGAGAATAATTAGCAGAAAAAATACAAATCTGCATTTCAATACTGCCAAATTTGCTTTTGTTATTGAAAAACAGTCAAAGCAACATTTTTTTTAGAATCTTGAAGCATATCTTTAAAGTATTTTTTGTCCTTGGACATGTGTTTCAAGGCTTCAAAGTCAGTTTTAACAGTATTTTTAAGACATGTCCACATTTTTCCATGCCAGTTTAGATTATTCAAATACAACCACAAAGTTTCCCTAGTTTCCTATTTTACTGATAGATTTCACGTGCCTCAGTTTTCCTAAATGGATTTCCCAGATTCGCAGGCAGAAAGTTTCAACGAATCAGGAACAGGAGTTAACTCTCCTGGTTTCCTGTTCGGTCACTTAATGAAGGGGGCATCCTGTTGCTTTTGCACGTGTACATTGTGTAACTCCTTTGGGGACCCAGGGCAGAAGACATGTGTGTGTAGAGACACATACATCCAAATGAACTACTATGTGTGATAATGCCAACCATTTTTCTACAGGACTCCTGCCAGAAATGAACAACTAGCAGAAACTGTACATTAAAATGTGTTCACACAAATATTCACACCTAAACGCTACGCATATTACCAGGCTTTGCAGCCACTGGATTCAAGGACAGTGAGAACACCAGGATTCAAATCATAGAATTTACAGAGCAAATCTTCAGTCATATGCAAATGCTTCATTTAATAGTTCACCTAACTGTATGATTAAGTATACTAAAACAAAAAATAATTTACAAGCCAAAACCAAGACCTATATTGGTGTCACAAAGCTTTCATTGCAGATAGCTCATCTCACTCCCACCACAACCAGATTTTGCCAAGATAACCTGTTCAGTATAATACTTGTAAAAGTTTGTGCATGCTTAAAAGCCAGACAGGAACCTAGAGGTTCTGCCTATAGATGTTAGCCACCCAATGAAATGTTTAAGTGCATCACTCCATACTAAAATCCTTAACAAATCCGCTTTTTTGTTTGCCTGTGGACTGAATTGTAAGAGGAGGTTAATCACATTTCTGTAAATCACATGGGTGCTGTAGAAAGTTATTAATTTATAGCAAGTGCTTGGAGCATGTACTGTAAAGCTGCTATTCAAGTTCTATGCATTCAGCAGGTCTAGTTTTGCTTAGAAATTCTTGAACTCAAGGAACCTGATCTGAGTTTCGATGGTAAGAAAACTTGAAACCAGTTGAGATTTGTGTGGCCTCAGGCTTCGTTGAGTATTTATCATAACTGATAATGAGCCCTTCTCATACACCTTCCATCTCCTAGAGTCTTTTGGTTTACTTTCCAAACTAAGCAATATAAATGTGTGGCAGTGCTTTTGCAAGAGAAGTGTGCCCCTAGCAAGTTACTCTAGATATCCTAGAGATTCATGTGTTTCTTGCATTGTAAGTTCAGCTAGTACAGACATTTTTGATACTAAAACTGTAGATTCATTAGGAGCATCTTGTTGTAGGGCCACTCTGTTGAGCAAAAAGCCCTGCACAAATATATACGTTGTTGCCTGAAAGAGTGATAAAAGTGATTTGAGTTCAGATGTGCTATGAGCACAGGGCTTTTCATATCCTCATTTCATCTGTCTTCCATAAAGATCCCTTAAGAGCCTTGTGGAGCATGGGGAAGCTTTAAAAAGCTCCCAAAACTGAACTGAGTACCTGACATCTACAGCCAGCAGCAGATTCCCATTGAGTCACTGCTTTAGACTTTGTCCCTCAGCTGACTCTAAACTATATACCTGCAGCATTACAGATGCATTTCTGACTGCCCTGTTACAGCCAGGATGCACATTTTGTAGCCTTTGTGCCCCCATCTAAATCTAGCTCTGTTTAGAGGAGACATTCAGTTGAGTGCTCAGAGTATGTCAGTAAACTCAAAAGCACAGAATGGTACCTTGTACCTTAACCACATCCATCTAAAATTCTCACAGAGAATAAGCTAACACAAAATGCAGCAATGCTCATATGTTAATTACTGAAAAGTTCAATCAGTTACATGTCTCTCTCTAAATCATCCTTGTGCACCACAGCCCGGGGAGAAAAAAAAAAAAAGTCAGAGGCAAAAAACATGCCTTTTTCTTTAGCAGCAATAACATCCAGCCCAATGCTAGAAATCTTGGTGTATCAAATATGCCAGTGAAGTCCAGAAAATACAGTTAAGATCCCTTTTTCCATATCCATTTAAGTAATTTTGCATCTCTCCTTCTCACGTTTGTCGCAGCAGGTCACAGCCAGCATCTTATAAAACCTGTATGAGTGACTTAACATCCAAATAAAATCTTAATGTTAGAGCATATCATTTTGAAGAAATGCCAAGTACAAATATATGACAAGCTTTTCCTTCTGTAAACCAAATAACTTTGCTAGCATTTTCCTACCAGTTATAAATATCCAACGTATAAGGCAAAAAAAGATAGAATACTTTGCACCATAATTAAGAATGAGCAAACCTCCCCAAAAAAATTATGTTTAATGAATCACAGAGGTATCTTCAGCACCTCTGTTTCTCTACAGCGTGCTCTTCCTCAAGCCATGCTTCCTTGACCAAGCCTTCTTCTGCTAGGAAAAGCCATCTTCCAGAGAACCATAAGACCTCAACCTCACAGCGCACGCTAAGTCAAACACCCCGCTCTTCCTACAGAGTCTAATTCCTACCATCATTTTTGTGGCAAGTAGTCCTTTATTTCTTCCTTT
This sequence comes from Dryoscopus gambensis, assembly GCA_013389985.1. Classification (NCBI taxonomy): domain Eukaryota; kingdom Metazoa; phylum Chordata; class Aves; order Passeriformes; family Malaconotidae; genus Dryoscopus; species Dryoscopus gambensis. The sequence continues at coordinate 35,221 of WEIT01042170.1, read as the reverse complement.
TTAAGGTCCATTCCCCTCCCAAGTCTGCATACAATAGCATCTTCCTGAAAACTTCGCCACATGATGATGATTCCTACTCCTCCTTATTTGACCTTCCCCTGAGTGTTTTTATTCCCTACAGCTGTGCTCCTTCCTGCACCCTCTTGTCTGCTTTCTACCCTTGTCTGCCTTGTGTGGTTTTTTTGAACCCCATCCAACCAGAACAATTTTCTGTACACAGAATATATGCTTTTTCCTTATTCCGTATTACTCTTCTCACCTCCAACATTACCAAACTTCCCTGAAGACATTAAAAAGTTCAGTTGAAAAAGTTAATAGGAGCAACCTGATTTGTAGTTCTTCCAGAACAAAATTGATATAAAATGGTTGTTTGCCATCTGTCATCAAATAGAGGGAAAACTCATCTGATCTGAAGCAGCTGAACATAATGAGGAAATATTAAAAATTATTAATTAAAAAAAGCTGTGAACTGCTGTAGCTCAGCTATGGCTTTGCAGTGCATTAGCCTTTCCCACAACACAGACAGACACTTCAAAAGTTCCAAAGGAGTGATAAACATAAAGAAAAATATTGGGTTTGAATTAGGGCCTTTTCCTTCTAGCCCCTCTACTAAAAGTAGGGGCCTAACTTGAGACATCTGCAAGTTGCTCAATTCTCCACTAAGTTCAGTCTTTCACCTCTAACAAAGTCACTACCCTTTTCAGTGTGTCAGTTTGGGGTACCTGAAACAGAGACAAATAAAATGTACTGGTCACTTTAAAATATTTATACTATAACGATCTGAGGTGAGAAATAACTGGCTTGGGACTCTAATCACACAGCCTCTGAAAAACTGAGCTCCCTAATAACCACACCAGTTGTAGCTGAGATGATTCATAGATTTTCCAACCATTAAGATAATTCAATCTGTTTGAGTAACACAACACTTGAAGTCTTACATGGTAGTTTATGTAGCACAATGGATCACAAACCACACGGTAATTTTACTATTTCTAGAACAAAAACTAAGTAAGTGACTAAAACTGAAGGAAATAAATTGAATTTGTAAGGCACACGAACATAGAATTGTCTTTGACTGAATCCCATCACAGGAGTTCCTGAAATAGTATTTTTAAAAGTCATCTGACTCCAAATTATCATCCTTTCCTAATCTCAGATTTTAGTCTGCAAACAGCCACACTGGGGAAGGACAAGTAGTTTAAGTTTATGCACTCCCCAGAGGCTATAATCTCGGTAGCGCAGCTGTGTTGCAGCAAGCAGGCTGCTCTATTATGTATCACAGATTCCTTCTGGTCTATGCAAGTCCTGCCACAGCAAAATGTAGTCAAGGAAGAGAGGAAGAATGTAGAGCTTTCAGCAGAGGGAGGTATTGACACAGCATATAACTCGAGGGGAGGGGATCTGAGGCTGACTGTTTCAGCTCTTGGCTACAGTCAGAGGCAATAAATCCCTCCTCCAGCAGTTTGTTAGGGTTTTTTGTCTGCTTTTTGTTGTTTTTGTTGTTGGGGGGGTTATTATTTTTTAAACAGCTTTGCTAAAGTTGGTTTTCTGTTTGCAGAAGCTGAGTTGCATTCTGTTGTCAATGGAAAAGAAAAGAAAAGAAAAAAAAAAGCATAAATGCGAGGGTGGGGGCAAAGGAAATACAGACATAAATTTAAAGAGAGAAGCCTTTGGTCACCAAAAATAGCCATGGCAGATAGTGTAACTAAAACCTGACTAGTGCCTACACTGTCAGCGCAGCACACAGGGCAAAGTTACATAATATTTTCCACATTTATTTCAAGCAGGGCAGCCTGCCAGCTTGATAGATTTCTAGAAAGGGTGGGAGAGGGAGAGTGGTTTGATTCAGCCTGCTGTATTTACAGCTCACCCCACAGCCACTGCCTTCCCCTCTTTGGGCGTTTACCTTTGCAGTTTGCCAGAGTGCAGTGTGAGCATAACCCTGATATAGAAAGCAAGTCACCCTTCAGACTGTCTAAAGCACTACAGCTGCACAAGTTAGCTTTAGTTTTAGTGTTTCGAGGGTGCTAACGTGCAGTGGTTTGCTGAAAGATCAGTCATTGTCAAAGTCCAGAAATTAGCAGTAGGAAACGCACCTTGACAAAAAAAAAAAAAGGAGGGAGGGAAGTTTCAGCTTCTGATCCTTCCCTACCCAAATTCTGACGGACTCCAAAAGTAGAGTCTTCAGTAAGAAAAGGTATCCAAAAAACTGTAGAAACAGAAATTAATCCATGATCAATTAAGTTTAGAACTGGGCATGAAACTCTAAAATGAACATGAATTTTCTCAGAAGATAGGGCTGCTCTTTCCAAATGCCTGGATGAAACCAACTACTTAGTTTCCTATGAGAAATTTACTATTGAAAGATATTCATTTAGAACAGTCACACAAATGACTAAATGAACAGTTCTGTGTTATGTGTGACAGGACAATCCATAAAACAAAGCATCAGCCTGTGTATTTCCTGCATTTATTCTATATTTTCTCTACATGTGGCAGGTTCTCCATTGGGACTTCTCAAATACCTCATTAAGATTTGACCATTGCTGGCAAGCAATAACATTGCAGCTTCCCACCAAAGATAGACAGGAAAAAAATTACCAGAAAAATGACAAACAAAAAAGTCTGTTTCTTAACATCCAACTTTCATAAGAGAAAAAGGAGGTGAAAGACAACAGAAAAATAGAACACTGTTATCACTGTTATAAACCCAGTTTGTTGTCCATAAAACAGACTACAGAAAACAGAGGTTAGGAGTATCCTTCTCTATCCCATCTATAATGTTTATACAGAACCATATATATGACTCTGTAGTCTTATTTGAATGGGATTAAATGGGAAAATGAACTGACTCAATTCTCACCAAACTAAAAGGTACCTACACAGCATAAAAGTTGCTAATACATTTATGAAGAATATTAGTGCTGGTATCATTAAATCAAATTTTTATTCCAAAGCAAATTCCCTGACCATGGTTTCAAACTAAGAAAACAAGAAGATGCCAGCTAAATGCCAACATGTTATAATTTTAACCTGCAAAGAAGAGATATTCCCAGACTAGCATGGAGATAAAACAAAGGAGCAGTTCATGAAACAATGCAATGTTGTCAAGTGAGGTGTTATATTTCCTCTTACTAACATTGTGTGCTTTTGAAAGCAATGCCTTTGAGCATGAAATCATCCTCCAAAACAAACTCTAATCTTAATGCTGGTGTCATCAATAGTTTACAACTGGAGTTTGCTGGTTTTGGTTATAATGACCTCCCCAAAAATTGTAGGGGATAGTACATTTTTAAAGATCAGCTTTGTTTCTTATGACTGTGCTTAAAATTAATCCCTCCATTTCTTTTCTATCTTGGATGACATTTTAACATTTCCACATTTTTTCCAATCCAAACTTGGAGAGCCTTCACACTGGCAAATTCTATAAATTTACCCAGAGAGAACTCAGCATCCTCTTTTTCCCCCTGAAAAGGAGACTAATTTGAAGAAGTGAAAATAAATAGTGTTGAACTTACAGGATCATTTGTGAGCTAAAGAAAAGAAGACATCCTAGTATCTGGAAAAGGGTAACCTATTCACAAATTGATAAAACAGAATTAATCATCTCTAACACAATAAGCAATGCGATTATGTCACACCATCCAACTGTAACAGCTTTTCCCACAATGCTATATTGCCATTCATTGAGTTTTCTGAATATTTAAAGTTTAAATAATGAAGAGTGGCAAGAAGGAAAAATAGAAATGGAGCCAGAAGTTTGCTTGGGGGGGAAAACACAAAATCAGAAAAAAATGTACAACTGGAAATTGAGATGTTTGAGGAGCGCTGAGTCAGACTCTGAAGAACAGAGAATGACTAGGACAATAGGCTGGGACACAAAGATACTGGTTCAGTTCCAGACTCAGCCACAAACTCTACAGCAAGCTCTATGATTTACTTGGAGCCTCAAATTAGTGGTAAAGAGGACAAAAGGGGACAAAATCTTCCGTCTCAGGGACGGCCTAGTTGTGACTATGAAGCATGAAGTCACTTGGATGTATGACCATCATGCCACGAGGTATGCCAGGAACATCCCTATTTGGCTGCAGACCGTAGCTGAGGGACAAACTGAAGACTGGCAGTTCCACACCAAAGCTCTCCTGAGCACCAGCGCTACCACCTAGCATGAAGTTTTTGTCAGATGGGAACATGCACTGCAATTTCAAGGCAAGGTTTGGGGTCACCATGTTGTAGCTTCCTAAATACTCACAGTAAGGTTTTCCAAAACTCAGATTTTGTACTTCTGCTGCAGAACCACGCTAAATCATGCTTCTCTTTCTGGAACTTTCTGGGCCTAATATATCTGCTCTGTGATATACTCTGCTATGCAGAAGTAAAGCCACACACTCCAATGATTGCTTCAATCATTCACTCGAGTGAGTTTAAAAGTAGAATATACATTGTATTTTTTCTCCAAGGGAGAAGAATTATCAGCCCGTATCCTAAGGCACTAGTAAATATGTTGCACACTGTAAACACACAGTTTCTTTTGCTTTTGGCTGTAGCTAAACAAAAATTATGTAATATTTAATTTACCTTCTGCTATTTCAGACCTTTAGAGTTCATACTCCATACCATTTGGAAAAGGAAATTCAAAATCTGTATCTAGACCAGAGGACACAGGAGGCCACCGCAGTTGCCACGGGAGGGAACAGCCTTCCACCACATCCGGACTGCATCCCCGTGCAGGACCAGCCTGAGCACAGCTTTCCTCACCCATCGCACACTCCTACCTGGCCCTCCTGAGGAGGGAGGTGTATGGAGAGCCATGCTGATGTCTCTAAACATGGGCAACCAGGACCAGCTGAGCTGCAGCCACTGGGCTTCACTACAGCCCCTTACCCTGAAACAGTCGTAATGCTGGGACATTGGGCACACCACTGGGTTTTGATATGGCTGGATAATGTAATCTGCATTTACTACAATTATTAATCTAGGGCTTTCTGTTTCAACTACTGAAATATTCTGTTAGCCCATAAAGCAATTACAAGCTTTAATTACATTATAAACTTGAGGAAACTACTTAAAAGTTCACAGGCAGCCTGTTTCTTTTAATTGAAAATGAACTTGGGTTTTTCCGGTGGTGTGGAAAAACTCTTTTAAGGGTAATCCTCTCTATTGAGGCTGTTTTTCAATTATATATTTATTGTAATTACAAGGTAATATTACTAGACTAAGGATTATTTTTTACACACTGCTATAAATGTGTAGAGCACTTCAAAAACTATAAACCAGAGTAGCCTCAAAAGCACTTTTTTGACACAGTGTAGCAAAGTGGCAAGGGCTCTGAGTTTCCACTGAAACTATTGTGTAATGGGAGTTCTTAGAAAATGAAGGATTGTCAGTTAAATACACTGCTAGGGGATTAAATATTGCTATAGGAGGTAATTTCATCTAAATCTGCAAATAGCAAGTCTACGAAGCAATATGATAAGTTGTAACTCAGGAAGCAAGAGGGGTTTCTTTGAGAGTTGGGGCAGTTTTTCCTTAGACGTGACCAAGACATCAGTGGCTTTGTCATTCCATGTGTAGCGGACGGCTGGTAGCATGACTCCGTCACTACCTAGAAGGATGAGGAGAAGATCTCTGCAGTACAGTCAATCACAATATAAAACTCCTCAAAACTAGAATGCTTAATATCATCAGGGCACAACCACAGTAAACTCACAAAGTAGTATCTGACCAAGACCATTTTAGAGCGGTGTTGTCCAGGAAGACAAGTGCTATTTATCAACACTGGCACCATACAACTGTAATTTCCACCTGAATTCCACCACAAGAAAGAAGAAAAAATATATTTTTCTGAAACCAGTGATGTTGTGTGAAGGCACATAACTCATAAACAAGTTACTCTTGCAGAATTATCATAAACACAAATGATGTACTGTAAAACTGCAGAAAACTGCCTTTGGCAAGGGGCCTCTCTGGTCTAAGCAAATGTGCTTTCACACCTACGCCTGTGCTAAGGGTTAAGGGGTAAGGTGAGAATGTCGGTTTCTAGAGAAATGTGAACTTTGTATGCCTCATGACGTTGGAGTTTGGTGCAAGCTGATTCTCCTTACAAATGGTTATACCACACTGTCACGGCAGTCCAGGGCAGGGCAATGACTGGTCTTCATGTGGTTTCACAGTGTTATTGGATTAGCAGGAATTAGAGCTTTTCACTGCCCACTTCCTCTTATGCACAGGCTCTGGGCCTTTTTCCTTTTTGGCCTAAAGGAACAGATCTTCTCCCAAAGGGTGTGCTGGCCCGGCATCATCTCACAGAGGAGTCTGGACACCCTATGGAAAACATCTCACGTTATATGTAGCTATTCAACACACACAGAACATTTCAGGAAAAGGATGTAGCAACTACAAAATACAACTCCACTCTCTCCTTAATCAGGCACAGTCTAGTCTCAGTCTGACTTAAAATGTTACATGTTTTCTTTAATTAAGGTTCTCTGTGGGGAATGCACTAATATGCCAAAAGAAAACCAAAAGAGAAAAATTTAGGACAGAAAACAACTGAAAATGGCATAGATATATGAGTAAGTAAAGATATAAATCTCACTTCAGCTTTGTACCTTCCAAGTATAACCCTGTTACACTCATTTGTCCTGGCACAAGCTGAAGGTTTTCATGCATTTGAAGTATATAATAATATTTTTTTACCTATCATCAATTTTCATTTTCTCTCACAAAATTTCACCTGGGAAAAACATTTTAAAATCTAATTGTATATACACCTTATATAGTTATGTATGCCTTCCATCTCTATATTAATCTTAAAAGAGTGTCCTTATCTCTTTATTATTTGTTTGCATTCTGCACACAGCGTGTAGATCTAAATTCTTCTGGAACATAAAGAAATGGAAAAGAAAACAAAGAACTTTCACTGAGAAGAAAAATTCTCAACTGATATTTTAATTAAAGTAAGACCTACATCTGGGTATTTGGGGTGTAAATCAGATCTAATTCAGAGTCCAAAACAGGAGAGTCTGCAGAAATGTGGCTTGATGCCTTTTTATGTCAGACAAAACCAAACCTTTTTACTCCAGTGTGACAGAAGACCAGAAAATTGCAGGGTTTTTTTCACTCAGTTTTTCATTTATACAAGTGAAAATTAAAAGGTGCGTACAACCACACAGATTTAGGGAGTAAAAATTAGGAACAGATATTAGAGTCTCCTATCACACACAGCTTGCAAATTCACTCAGCTTAACTAGGAAAAGAGCTTTGTAACAAACCAATGTAACCACTAAAACTGAAAGCAGATGGAAACCCACAACATCCACAGGATGTTACAGCCCCAGCAGTAGAAGACATCAGAAGAAAATCGTGAAGAAACAGTCCCCCTTCCCTGCAGCTACAGTCTACACGAATACAACCTCATGCAGCTGGGGGTTTCTGACTGTGCAGTTCACCAGCAGATTCAGTGGGCTGCAATAATCACATGGCAGCAACCAGTCCTGGGTACCATCCTGAAATAAGTGAAAGTACAGATCCCAGCCAGATCCTTATTCTTCTTCTTGTTCTGCAAAAGTGAAATGCAACCCTGTAGGCCACTTTTATGGTTGTCCCATTTAGAGGTTCTCATATTCCTTGGGGACGTGAAAGCATGCTTGCATTTTTTGTGAGGAAGAGGAAAAAAAATTCAAGCCAGCCAAGAAAAGAAAGACAAAAACTGCCCACATACTTATACTGAAAAAAAAAAAAAGTGCAAAACCCAAGTGCAGGAGTAGGTAAGTAGGATAGTTCTGGTCAAAACTCTTATCTAAAATGCAGTTTTCACCACCTAAACACCGTAAACAGTCCCTGCTAGGTTTCAGTGGCACATGACCCTTTTCCAGACTGCTTCATCTATGGAAAGCTGTCACAAAAGGCTCCCACTGGATTTACAGCTACATGTGCAAAATGACCTCTGTGATCTTCTGCCTTGGGGAGAGAAGCACTGTGAAGAGAGCACTACACCGGAGCCCCATGTACCCTGAGGCTAAACTAGAACATCACCTGTGTTAAAACTGTTCATTCTAGTTTGTCAAAGATTTACATCTCACAGATGAGGAACCCAAAGCAAAACTGGTCCTTTAGGTACTGTCCTTTCATTTGTGAAAGCTGAGTCCCATTCCTCAACCTAAACACATTCCCACGGTGATGCACTCACTCCAGAGAACACCTTGTTATAAGCAGTAAAACAGCACGAATAGGCGCATCTACAGTCCCTGAGGTAACACTGCTCACAGCTTCTCTTTTTCCACAATGAATTATAGAAACATCCATCCGTCTTCTGGTCTCATGTAGTACAAAACATGTTACCTATTTTCTGATCATGCAGGTGGTGATTTTCTAAATTGTGCAGAGAAGCACCACAGCTCAACAAAGTATTTAAAGCCCCATCATTTGCAATTATTTCAGGTGGTAGGGAGTGAGATCTTGCAGAAGGCACAGCTGCTGAATGCAAGCAGAAAGAAAAGGATTAAATACATATCTGCTAGAGAGTCATCAGTGCCTATACCAGAATGTCTGAGAACTATTTCTTGGTTCAGTGGCACACGCCTCTAAGGAAATGGTCAGTAGTTATGGAAGATCTGAACTAAATAAAGGTACTTTGGGTTTGTATGTACTGAGTTCAAAGACAACAAGGAAGCCCTGACAGAGGCTTGCTGTGCAGCGTGCAGCAAGCGTGCCACAGAGATCAAACCTCAGGTGCTACTGGAACATGTTGTGCTCTTCAGCCTCTCACCACCTGCTGCTATTGGCTGACTCTAGGTATCAGATGGAAATATCACACCGCAGCTCACCCAAAACTGCACCCAATCTTTCACAGCAACACACATTTATGACTTGCAGTTTGCGTCATCTATGCCCCCTAATAACAAGGGCCTGCAAATCTGCCTGCATTTGCAAAGGAACCAAACCACCTTATCTAGAAGTGCATCTTTTCTTGGGGCTCTTTAAGAAAATTTTAATTTTGGCATTGTTTTGGGCTTTTTTTAAGTGTTTGATTTCACAGTTATCCTAATGATCATTTGAGAGACATTTTGTTTATAAAATTCTGCTTTGTTTTGGCAATATTTGCTAAAATACTTGAAAAATAAAACAAAAACCTGCAATTTCATTCCAAGTCTAGACAACTTGAGGCCTTACATTGCACAGGTTATTCTGTACGTTTACTTCATAAAATTTTCCCTTTTTGTTCACATTTGCTTTTCCAAGAGACATCTGTTCAAAACTTTCTTCCAACTGAGAGGAGCAGGAGTTTTTTCTGGGACAAATTGCACTTTACAACTGTAATTTACAATTTACAAATAACAAGTGTAATGTGTAAAGCCTGGCTTTATAGAAAAACTGAAACAACTTGATTCCTGCTACACTCACCTGCTAGAGAGGGAACCTGTGCTCTAATTTCTACGTTGACAGGATTTCTGTTCACTGTGGCAGGGACTGGGACCTGGGTCTTGCTTATCCCTACTGGTATGCAATATTAATTAAGAGGAAGTTGCCAGATGAATAAAGTGGCAGAGGGAGCATACAGAAATCACCTCCAAAAATAGTTTCAGGGCCATTTTTACGCAGCATTTCAGGGGAAGGATGCTTCTGAGAAGTGGAGTTATGCGCTGATACTGTGTCTACACGCCAGATTTCCACAGTTACATGGGAGGCTACTACTGAAAATTTTACATTTGCTATCAGAACTACTGAGATCCAGATTCTTTTAAAATCTGCCTATATAAACAGGAACTGATTACCTAAAATGCATTCCTAAATTCTTTGGGGTGCCCACATTTTCAGAGGAGATAAAGGCAGATACCTAATGGTGGGGAAGAGATTTAAGCTGAATCAATTTCTCCCAAACAGCTCAGGTATCCCATTCTCTTGCTAACAAGCTTTTGCGCAACATCCTTCCATGCGTTCTGCACACATCAAATGAATAAGGATCACGCTGTATTAGAAATGTTTCCCCTTCTAAAAGATAAAATATCAAAGCTGTACAGAACCAATTACTATCATGGAGTCAATTACTGACAAACTCTATTGCCAATGAAAAGCAGTATACGTTTCAAAATGTTAAATATTTCTCTTATAACAGTTTTGCATACAAAACAGTATTTTGAGGATTATTGATTTACTGAAATATTTTGTCTATTTCACAGTTCACATTAGCAATTACATCAATCTCCCTTTTTAGTGGCAAAATATGGTATCTGTCCTAATCCTTCAGTTTTGTACGAAAACAGCCTTATTTCCAAGGCCCAGATGTTCCTCTAGGCCCTGGAATTCACTAAAGCAGATGGATTCAGAAAATATGGCTGCTGACCAAGGCCATCCCAAGTTTGCTATGTCAGAAAGACACTGTTGTGAGCAGTGTGCAGGTTGGGCGCTCAAAGGTGTAAAATATGGTACCATATCACTGGGTGACAGAGGCAGGATGTAAGCCCTGACACCCAAACCTCTCTGGATGGAAGCTATTTCCAGTACTAGCAGGAACTGCAGACACTGACCTTGCAGGCTGGTGGAGCACCAGAGAGGCTTGTGCGTGTTTTGTCTCAGAGCACCAGCAGATCCCAGGCCGCCACCACCTTCTGGAAAGTTTTGAATGACCCAGCTGCCAGAGTCATGACTCAGCTTTGTCATGATATTTTTCCCCACTTCTCTGCCAGGAGCTGTGTAAGACTCAGGAGTGGCAGCAGAGTTTTGGCTTTGCAGCAGTTCAGAGACAGCCAGTCCTGTGGTGACAGGACTCAGTCATTCCCAAACTCGGATAAGCCTTTCCCTTCCTCTCTTTGTGCAAGAATGGAAAACCAAGCAGGTTCCTTGCACCTTTGACACCCTGTTCAGTGACCACTGGATGCAGCAGGTCCAGCAGAGAGAAACAAAGATGATTGAGGGACGGGAGCATCTCTGTTAAGAGGAAAGGCTGAGGGAGCTGGGCCTGTTCAGCCTCGAGAAGAGACAGCTGAGAGGGAACCACATCAGTGTCTGTCAGTGTCTGAAGGGAGGTGTCAGAGGATGGAGCTGGGCTCTGCTCAGTGGTTCTGGGCAATAGGACAAGAGGCAATGGGCAGAAACTGATGCACAGAAATTCCACCTGAATATGAGGAAGATCTTCTTTACTGTGCAGGTGACAAAGCACTGAAACAGATTGCCCAGAGAGGCTGTGATGTCTCCCTCAGTGGAGATATTCAAGAATCGTGTGCCATGTGCTCTGGGATGACCCTGCTTGAGCAGAGAGGTTGGACCAGATGACCCACTGTGTTCCTTTCCAACCTGACCCCTTTTGTGATCCTGTGATTCTGTGACTGATGAGCGCGCTCATCAAATGCCTCTGCATTGTGTTTTGTGGAATGAGCCATTCATTCGCAGTACAGACTAGAGCTATAAATACACAAAGCCATAAAAGCCTTGTGTGTAGGCCTTTCTCCTGGAAAGAAAATGTTTTGAAGATGTTTTAGCTGATAAAAGTTCGGCAACTTCATCTGCAACTCTAAGCAAACCACTGTTTGGCTAACCCTACAGAAAAGCCAGGTGATAGTCCTTCAGAAGATAGCAAGAGTTCCTCTTGATAAATGAGGAACAAAAGGCAGACTCAATTTTAAAAATCTTTTCTAACTAAGACATAAATATATATAAAAAACAGCAGCCTAAATGTATCCAGAAGATTTGAAAGATAAGGCTCTGCAATAGGCCACACTTTGCAGCATTTTATAGTTTGCTTCTAGACTTCCTGAAAGCACTGTGTATCAGGAGGATACATTTGTATATCCCCATCTAACAGTTTCATGTAACAGCCTTCACATAAAGCTTTCTGCAACAATTTGGTAAGAAATTTGAAGGAAAATATAATGGTGTGGAGGACTAACATAGGTTTAATATTTTGACACTACATCATCCTCCTTGTAAATCCATTCCTTAATTTACCTTCGTGCTTTGAAACTGAGCTTGAAGGATTCCTATAAGCCTGCGAGGTGCTGAGTATCTCCAGTGAAATGATGGTATTGTGGTGGGCATGCCTTGAGGTGGTCAGTAATTACCATGATCCAATTTCTTCACCTCTCTACCATGCAGATCCATATTTAGGATAGCGGTCACTAACTATGGGGATATTTTTCTGGCATATACCACTTTTTTCATCTTTTTTAACACAGGTATTTACAGTATTTGTCTTCTATCACACAATCTGAATGCCTGTCAGTAATTCACTAGGAAATCTCAGTAAAGTACTACTTTTGTTCTCTCCCCTGAACTAAAAAGGTGAGTGTGTTTGCCCTGCCTGGAGGTCTGGGAGGACATCTCCCATCCTCTATGTGCTGATAGAAAGCAGTTTGTTGGGCTTTAAAGTGGAAGCAGCCTGTCTGCACTGAGACTGGAAGTGAACTGTCACAGCAAGCAGCCTCTCTGTGCATGTCTGGTCAGGAGCTTTGGAGTGACCGTCAGAAAAGGTCCATCTCTCCCTCCACAAAGTGAAACTCACGGTATGAGGGGTCAAACTGTAACCACTGTTGTCACCCAAGAACTTCAGACAATCCTTCAGATGCTAGGCTCTGGCAATTGTAGAGAGTCTGCAGACAGGCACACAGACACCCAGCTGCCTTGCTGGTATCTCTTGCCAAGCAGTGGATAAAGTAAATCTTCTGCAGTGTGGCTGAAACACTAACTTTTGGGAAATTTGCCTTTCTTTCCCTTTCTCTCATGCCGCAGCAAAAGTTGCCAGATGCCCAGGATTTATATGCAAATGGTCCGGGTCGTTCTCTGGTTGCAGAGGAGAACCAGTGGGAGTAAGGGCTGCATAACTGGAGCTCATTGTCCCTTTTATCAAACACAGCTCAGGCATGCTGATGGTTAGATACACACCAGAATTTCAAACTGTGGTTTATATAGCTGCTAAAACTCACTAAAACAGCACACACAAATTTCCTTCTCTTCTCTCAAATCAAGAGCCCCTGACAAGAATCAGTGCTAATCCTAGTTAGCGAGATGGTTTTTATCCATCCCGGAGACAGTTTACACTGCAGTCCAGCTCTGTGTAAGCCTCAGAGGCCTCTTATGTAATGTATCTCTTTCACAGCACGGTGTGCATTTCGCTTAGGCTTGCAGTGTGCATTGAAAACCCTGTCAGACTGCAACCCGTAGGAGGTACTGAATCAAAAAAATATAGAATATAGCTTTTCTTTAGGAAAACTGCAGGCTAGGAAGGAAGACTTCTGGCATTAGGAGACAAAAGATGATGCATTCCATATTTTCACACACGTTTCTGTGACAACACCACAGTATCTACTTAGAATAGAAAATGATTTGCTCATGTATTTCCTATGGACCCAGTAACTGCTGAGGACTCTCCAATAGAGCTATTCTGCCTTTCATCACAATGCAAAATGCAGTGTAGGATCAGAGTGCAGATACAAAATCTCCTAGCATTTAGAAAGATTCATTTCTGTAGGTTTGCCCAGAGCTATCACCACAGTGAATTACCCTGTGGACTGAGTATAAATAAGTCTAAGTGTACATGAAAATTTGGGGTTTTGCTATGCTCCACCAGCATTACTTTCTCGTTCCAGCTTTCTAGAGACAGAACACACTCATCGCCTAAAGATGACTCCTGCATATTATTTTCTTTGTATTTTTGCACAGAGGTTACAGACTTGGAGAAGAAATTCTTACAGCAGCAGATCTCTCAGGATGATTGTTACAGCCCATGCAAAGGTAGCAACTGCATGTTGCTAAATTAGGAGTAGCTATATTCACTTGTACCAACAGCATAGGTGGGGGCAGGGAATGGGGAGACTCTCCAGAGCAGCTGAGTTTGGACTTAGCAGTGAATACAGAGCCTTCAGTGCTGACTCACTTTTTCCATTTTTAAAATAAAAACATTAGCAAAGATATTTTTAAGTAATTACAGTGCTTTTCTGCTGCAAGCAAAGCCTTTTCATAAGTTTTAACTATCCTCACCCCCCTCAACAGTAACATACTTAAGTAATCACTCCTATTTAATAAAATCCTTTTATCCATAAAGCCCAAGATAGTTTTAAATGGAGCAGTCCTTACTCCATAACTTATTGGTTTCTAAGGAAAAACTATTGTCCAGAGAAAACGTAAGAGCCTGGGAGCCAGGATCCCTTGGCTCTACCCTTCATGTTTCTGCTGACATGTTGTATTATGGAAAAATGAAACAGTCCCGGTTGCAAAATTGCGGCTTGAGTTGTACAAACAGATTTTTGTGTTTGCTGAAGTTGACAAAAGCTCAGAAGTTCAGCCACAGAGATCAAGATTCTTCAAAGACAGCAGGTTTACTTATGCTATGTATCTCACTTTCTAGCATTGTAAGAGCAGCAGTTGCAAAAATCTTGAGTCAAATCACATTTTAAATTCACTCTAGGAGAAAGAAAAAATAATGTGGCACTTCCAGAAGAAGGACAAGCATATGACAGGATAAGGCCACCAGACTTGGGCTGTTGAGTTGTGGAGAGCTCTCCAGGTAATTAAAAGAATTTCAGTAGCAGTTCTCAGAAGCTCTCAGGTCAAGGCCTCAGGAGCACAGCAAACCTGGAGATTAAGCAGCGATGAACCACATCCTGAGGTACAGTCTCAAACAAAGTGGATCCTAGAGAGCCCAAGAAAAGTTGAGTGGCATCTTTCTTGACCTTGGGGGCAAAGAGCAATTTTTCATATGCTCCACCACTCGCAAGTGGTTCCCGATTAGGCAGCTAAAAAAGGCTCAGATTTTTGAAAGTGTTCAGTACCAAAATCTTACAGCCAGACACTCAGGGCTCAGTCTTTTGTAAAAGGTACACTAAAAGATTTTGAAAGCCTGTCACATATCCTAGGATAAAAGTGGGAATAAAAGTCTTTTGAAACTCACCTTTTAGTGATGTGGCTAAAGGTTCAGAATTAGCATTTTCCCTTGAATTAACTGCAAGTAGAAAGCAACAGACTTAAAAAGAGATTTTTTTTTTTTTTAAGCCCCATTTCAGGTTAATTTAGGAAGTCCCCACTTGGAAATCCTTATGGATTTATGTTTTATCAAAACAATTTTGGTAAAATTCTCTTCTGTGTACTTTTAAAATTAATATCAAGAAGGCTCACATATTAGAACAAGTATTACTTCTTGAATCTTCCAGCACTGTCCAACTAATTTTGAGATTTTTCTTGCTCTCTATTTCCCCCTTTTCAGTTTTGTATTTGTCTCTGTATTCTTCAGTACCATATTTTTTCGGTAATTTGAGAAACTCTTAGTTATTGTTTTAAATAACATCCATTTCACAGAGGGGAAGTCTATTTTTCCTATTCCTATTCCCCTCCAATTGTGCATTCCTCCGCACAAACAGATCCTGGAGTTTGTTGCATGGCAGTCTGTCTCTCTATATTTCCCCCAAAGTTCCCACAAGAATCTTGCATTCCTGTCTCCCATCCTGTCCCCTGTGGTTGCCATGTACTGTTTAACTGTTGCCACATTCCACCAAAAAGTAGAAGAATTTCTCAAAACAGTCAGGAAGTGATTTTAGTTTGCTCAATACCTCCAGACTTTCCTTCCCATGTGACTGGTTTACAAATGCATTAGATATAGTTTTGTGGTGCTTAGAGAGGTGCAGAAAATATACACTTTCTTAAGCTCTCTCACCCATTATATGGCTAACAGCTCAAGTCTCCCCTGGATGTAATCTGGCAGAAATTCAGGCACAAAATATAAAAATGAAAACAAACAAAAAAAAAAGATTTGGGATTAGCTTCTGGCAGGAGAGGAAAAAAAATTCTAAAACAAAATTGGAGTGCATAAATTCAGACTATCAGACTTATGACAACTCAGTTTTCCTAAAGGATTTGGTTCTGACCCAGCAACCTATATTTCCACCTCTGAAGTAAACACAAAACAACTAGGACTGGTTTCCAGAAAACAGTGCATCCCCTCTCCAAAACTTCCTTCTAGTCAGCCTCATAGCTATAAGACTATCTCACGCAGTCCAAGGGTGCATAGACCAGCACGACGCTCCTCTCTGCATTCAGCATGACAGAGAGCTTCAGAATAACACTGATGGCTGCATCCCCAGCTGCCAGCCCCTGAGCAGGGCAGCTGCAGTGGCTTGGGAAGAGCTGTGCCAAACTAACTGAGAATTTGGGCCCAAGAACGCACAAGAAAAGAAGGTGTATAGGCAGAGCCGACAGAAAACCAGATTTCTGGCACAGCAGTAGATGGGTGCCCTGTATATGGGAGGGAGGAAGAGAGAAGGAGAGATTTCCCCTCCATCTCTCTGCTTTTGTAAATCTTCCCTAGACACTCTGAGAGATGGTGTCTTGGGAATGTTTGCAGAGAGCTCAGACCTCTGTCAGTCAGCTGCAGAAGTGAGGGTCCAAATGATTTTTTTTTTCCTCTATCAGTACTGATCCAGCAACAGTAACGGTGTGGCAGACACAGGTGTCTTACTGAGGTTCAAAGCCAGGATCTTCTTTTTTTTCCAGACACAAACACACACACACACACACACACACACACACTCACATACACTCACTGTATCTTTTGATAACAGAGATGCTGACATCATCTCCTACACAGTTGTATTGGCCCCATCTTTCAAGACACCACAGAGGTAGAAAATAAATGCACTGCGTGAACCACTGCTAAGGAGGGGCAAGTGAGGGTTCAGATACACCCCAAGCAACTAAACACCTTTTAGATCTTAAACGTTTTAATTCACAGTAGTCACTCTTTGGAGAATTTGCTTAGCACACAGATTTTCATTTTATATTCATTTTAGAATCCACATTTTCATTTTACATACTGAAAATTACAATTAATGGTATTCCTACGGAGCTCTGATGAGTCCTTGCAGAATAAAATGCATTTGTGAGACAAATGACCTGAGCCTCTGTTTTATGATTAATTGCACAATTAATTAACCACTTTAACTGCACAGTGCTACACCTCTATATGTGAAGAAACAGCAAGAGTAATATATGTATATCATGAAGATGAATGTTTTAAGAAATGAATCCCTATTGTGTGATTGTATTTCTTTGAACTGTATTTACGAAAAAGCTTTTCCTTGTATCTCTGTTTTCTATCAAAAATCTTACCTTCTTCCTTCTCATAAAAGTGCCTCCTCAAAAGAAATATGGGTAATTTCCCATGCTGAGATCCATGCAGCAGCAAAGACATAAGGGTTATTGATACGTTAGAAGACTCAAAAGCTTCTGAGAATGGTCAAACAGGAATTAGGGCTTCTCCCTCCAAAAAAAATGGCAAGGACAATAGCTCATCTGAAGTGAATCTTCACCAGTGCAGAAGGAGCTGGAAGCACTTGTGCAGCAGGAAAATATGCCATAGTTGCTATTAAAGAAACATGGTTGGAAGACCCACACAACTGGAAAGCTGTGATGGACGGCTATGAACTCTTCAAATGAGATAGGCAAGGAAAAATTGGTTGTAGGGGTAGCCCTATGTGTTAGGGACCATTTTGGTTGTCTAGAGCTTAACGATCGTGGCAGCAGGGTTGAGTGTTTATGGATAAGAACCAGGGCGAAGGCCAACACCGTGGATGTCATGGCGGGAGTCTGCTATAGGCCACCCAAGCGGGATGGAGATGGAGACAGAATGTTCTAGAAGCAGCTAGGAGAGGTCTCACAATTGCTAGCCTTTTTTCTTGTGGAGGACATCAACTGACTAGATGTCTGCTGGAAACACACAACAGCAGAGAGGAAGCAGTCTAGGAGGTTCCTAGAGCAGAAGATAAGGATGCTGTGAGCTTATGCAGGGAGAAAATTAAAATGGCCGAAGCCCAACTAGAATTTAACCTGGCTACTACCATAAGACAATAAAAAAGGTTTCTATGAACATTTTAGCAACAAAAGGGGGCTCGGGAGAATATCCATCTTTTATTGGATGTAGGCAAAAACACAGTGACAAACGATGAGGAAAAGGTTGAGGTACTTAATGCCTTCTTTGCCTCAGTCTTTAATACAAAGTCCAGTTGTTCCCTGGGTAGCCAGCTTGGGTTTAGACCCACCTTAAACCCTTTCTTTGTTTGCTTGTGCGTGTTCCTTTTTTGTTTGGTCAGTTGGTTTTGAAATGTCATTCCAGTTTAGTACGTTTCTCGCAACTGTAGTGGTTTACCAAATGAATCCTCCTGGTCAAGTCCAGCTCAGACTGTCTTTGTGGAATAAGCAAGGTAAAGTAAAAGGGCTAAAACAGATGTTAATGCACATGAGGTCCCTATTGCTTTGTACAGCAAAGAAGGAACTTCCTGCGCGTGAAGGCAGACGTCAGCTGCTTGAACAGCTTAGGACATGGCAATAGACAGCACTTTCCACTAGAGGCCTTCATTTTTTAAACCTGAAAAAGTTGTTGTGTGTGTATATATTAAATATAGAGATGCAGATATCAGGACAGTCACATCAATTTCTATCACAGACCACTGAGGCATGCACAAACAGTCACACAGTTTCTTAAAAGCATATCACACAGTTGCTAAAGTCTCAGTAACTGCTCTTTTCATTATCAAAAATAGATTTAGACATTTTTAAGAACTGTATTGACTTGGCTGACAGTAACTGACTCTGAATTACTACATCTATATTTAGAAATCTCTGTACACGCAATTTACTGCACCACAATCACACTTAGCTATTCAAGCATTGTTTCCAGAAGTGATGGCCTGCACCAAGTGCTAGGATTCATCATATAAAATCACCAACGAAACTTTTCATTGTGCTTCTCATTGCCCTTAATCAGCAAGCCTCGAAACCCAAGATACTTCTGATATTTTGGAAAGAAAAAATTAATACATGTGCAGACTAGATAGATCCATACTCGTACACAGATGATGTACTTTCCACATTTCTAAACATTAGAACATTCAGCTTATTTTATTTTTAATGATACTGAAGAGTAGCTGTTTGTAAATAAAATCTTTACTTGCAAAATATAACTCAGGAGATCTGTAAGCAGCTTCCACCCCTGAGACCTGTCTATGGAGTCTGGCTTACATGTAGATCTAAGAATTACAGAAAAATTTCATTTTTGGTTGGAAAGAGGACAATCATAAACTTAACATAACATAAAGATCAGGGCACAAGAAACTGAATTACAGTAAGCAAATAAAGTCAGCCGAGTTTTCAAAAGTCAGAAAGTGCTTAAAACAAAACCAGACAGAATGAATCTCTAGCCCTTATTTTAAGAACTTTTGCTTGTTGTATTAATTTCTTGTCTGTCTTTAAAGAGAAAAAAAATATAAACAATAATCAATCTTATTTTCAGTGTAGATTCCACTGCAGGATCTTATTAATGAAAACTAAAAGAGAAAAATAAAAGATATTTAAAATAAATTATATCATTAATTCAGTAGCTTGGGCAACTGAAATAAAACCAAATTGTCTATTCTTATCATTCAGAATTTACTCCTTATATCTTGATGTTACTCCAGGCTTCAATTTTTGTACATACAGGTATAAGAAATAGCAAGAAAGAGAAAACTTCTGGAAAAGTTTTGTATCCACGCCTTTCAAAGAACTGTTGTCTGAAGTCCACTCAAATGTACTTGTTCCCCAAGAGTTAACACTTTTAAAGTAACTTTTATCCAAATATCTTAAATTACTTTATGAACTGATTTTAGAAATACCACCAAAAAGCAAAGGATGTGTGAAATAAATTTCTAGAATAGAATTTCTAGTTTGCCTTAAAATTAGTTTAGGCAGGATTTTCCTGTATGCATAATCATTTATTTGAAGATTTAGCTTGCATCCTGCATATTTTCTGCATACTTTTCTGGGAAGGATTTTGGGTAGTGTCTAGAGTCTACTGGTCTAACAGAGAAAAATACAGAGCAAATTGATCCTGCCAAAAGGTTGGTTTTAATTAGGAATTTTTAGCTTATTGCATTCCTTTTACAGGTCATAGACATGCTAGTGACTCTAATGATTACATCCCACTAATATCCTATCTCCAAAAAGATGACTCCTTTTTTTCCAGAGTGGGTCAGAAGATCATTTCACATAGCTCAATAAAGATATGTATTTACCACAGGGCTGCAGTTTATGCAGATGTTTCTCAATTGTTCACAGCAGTGAACTCTCAGGTACAAGCATCAGAACAAAGGGAAAAAGTCAGCCAGAGCAAAATTTCTCCTTCTTTCAAAAGTGTTAAATTCAAAAGCTAAGTGCTACAAAAGCAATGTACCAGAGTTTAATCCTACATAATTCATACAAACTACTTCATTTCAATAGTAAATTAAGTAATCTAATTCTCCAAGTTTCACCAGATTTTAAATTATATATCCTATTGGAAGAGAATTTACCATTCTGAGCATTGTATTAGCTCTTCCTTTAGTAGTAGATAGCTAAAACTTAGTGCCTCAGAGGTTTCTGTTGTGACTGAGGTGTCCAGTCATGATGATCTTGCTGTAGCTTTGAAAGCTGTTTATTGAGATGTGTGTGAAAGGTTTGTGAATAATTTTCAGTTTGATCTTTTCTGGTCAACAGTGAAAATGCTTAAAAATATTTGAAAATATGGCATAAATCAAAATTCCACTTACTTCAACTTTGACAATGTAGCACCATTAACGGGGAATGGTGTTACCATTAGCAACTCTACTCCACATGCAAATTAATCAAAAATGAGGATAAATATTTGCTTTTAGTTAGACAGCTACCAAGGTGCATTATCACTCTTCCAATCACAGCTGATCTTCATGTTTTTCCCCATAACACAGCCCCTGCACTTCAACTTGTGACTGTGCTTTCCACAGATTTTCTGGAATTCCTGGATTACTTTGCAAGATCAAGCATTACTTCAGTCACTGTTTGTGCCACTTATTGCCAACCAAGTCTCACCAATTTACAGAAATTACTTGGTTTAAAAAAAAAGGTCTGCTATTATTTAAATGCCTATGCAAAAAATAAATCATAAAACTTAAAACTCAGGTTTGGACTTTACTAAATGACACTTCCACAATATGATTCAAAACTGACTCTTTATGGAGTTGTAAAACTACACATGGAGTTTTGAAAGTGAATACACACAAATCACTCCTGTCAAGAGTCATTCACTAAGCAATTATGTAGCATTCACCTTTAAATCTTTGTTCTCTCAGTTTCGTACCACTTGTGAAATGATTGATGTCTTTTCCTATCCAAATAGGACAGTGGAAAGAATATTTTCCTCATTTAAACAGATTTAAGCAGACCATAGAAACATCCTGAATATTGATTAGGAGTTAGCTTGAAATTAAAATGAAATTCAGCTGTAACTGCGCAGTTCCACAGCACAACTTAAAAGGGTAAAGATGAACTGAAATGTATTAAGATTGACAAATACATTTTTTAAAAGAAACTGGAACTAATAATAGCTGAATTGTGTATTTGTCACAAATACCCATAGGCAAAAAAAACATTGTGTTTGCACAGCGCATTACTGAGACGACATCACATAGAGGCCAGTATACTCTTCATTGCATCTTATGTCCTTCATAGGAAATTCCGAGCTAGTATGGAATATGTAGTACCTCAATGTTCATCACATCAGACCAGAGGAATGATGCCATGCAGCTCTCCAACAAATCACAACTAACCAACGCTGTTTAAAATTAGATTTTCCATGAGTAATCCACATAGCAATTTCTTTCACGTCATGATTCTATTGAAGAGATTTTGATCTCCATGCAGATACTTCACAATTCACAGTTACAAACTAAGTCTTTAGTGTTACCAATTAAAGACACAAAGAAGGGTGAGAGTAAGACCTTTTCTCAGCATGGGTCTGTCAGAATTATGCAGTTTCTTCCTGCCCTCCTCCTTGCAAAAAATTCCCTTTACACATCTGTTTGACTGAGTGCAAAAATTATCAAAGCACGAGTAACTCAAATCCTTAATTTTCAGGCTCAGTCATCAGCTGAAACAGAGAAAGCACCAGGTTTGAGTCATAGTTTTCCTACATCACAGGGAGGTGAGATGCTAGAAAGCCACAATGGCACAGCACTTGATTTGAGGTCCTTTCAAAAGCTACAAAATTTACCTTGCCATGTCAGGACTGCTGGAGCTGAAGAGCTTCAAAAATCATCTCCCAAGAAAACCCCTGCTCTTGTCACTGGCTGTCACTGGAGGGCCAGGCCCCATGAACAACTTCTGCCCACCCAGAGTGGGCAGTCCCAGCCCTGGGCACGGGGCACCACCCTGGGGATGGCGAGATGCCAAGGCCAAGCCAGAATCACAGAGTCAATTCGGTTGGAAAAGACCACTGAGATCACCGAGTCCAACCTACAACCAAACACCACACTGTCAACCAGACCATAGCACTAATTGCCATGTCCAGTCCTTCCTTAAACACCTCCAGGGACAGCGACTCCACCACCTCCCTGGGCAGCCCATTCCAATGTCTGATCTCCCTTTCTGTGAAGAAATCCTTCCTAATGTCCAGCCGAAACCTCCCCTGGCACAGCTAAAGGATGTAGGCCTGTGGGTGGGCATGGCACAGGGCACCCATTGCCAGCAGGATCATGGAGATGAGCCCTGCTGCAGCATCCATGTCTGGGCAGGAGCATAGGGACTTCTTGCTGCCTCCAGGGCCCTGGGATAGGAGCCCTGAGAAAAATGTCATTATTTGAGTGGTAGAATCACCTAGCCAGGCCTTTAGAAACAAGCAGATAGTGGTTTTATTTCTGATTCCTGGTCTTTTGGCAACTTAACCTTTTTTCTGACTCAGCTGACCAGTTTATGAAGTGAGCAAAACAATATCTACTTTTGAAGAAATTTGACACCCCTGATCATCATGTTCTCAAAGCGGTAAATATTACTTCATTGCAGAACTATGAATAAGAAGCCAAAAAAGATTGCTTTATTTGACTCTGGCTAGTTGTGTCTTTCATCAGAAATGCATTGAACATGGAGAAAGAGGAAAAACATGCTGTTGTCCTTCCCTTCTCCCTCTTCCAAAGTTAATACATTTACAGGTGTTGTTGAAATATAATTTACACCTTTTAACCTCCATCTGTGTAATTTGCAGAGTTATGACAACACTTCAGCAATCCTCTACTCCCATCCCCATGGAAACTGCCATCAAACTGCCAAAAATGGGACAGAATGTTTTAAACTAATCACTTTTCAATGGAGGAAGGCCTTTTTTTTCCTACAGCCGTTTCCATGGGATCAGAAGCCATTGCTGGTTGCCTAATTGTTTAAAATCTTATCAAGTGCACAGGCAAGTGCTCAGCCTTTTTAAATGTGACTTTTTGTTTTGAAACAGGCTTCTAAAACAGAATTTGTGAGCCTGATTTTTCTCTTACCCCACCAGTTTTCAGCCATCAAAGAACTGAACTCAGTGGAGTTTTACCAGTTGGAAACACTGAAGAAGTTCCATCATTTAATTTTGGAAGAAAGTTTTCAGTGGAATGAGTGAAAGAGAGGACATGTATTGTTTTATTCCCCCAGGTATCTCAGCAGCACTGCAAAGGAAAGAATCCCTGGGCTGGTTCTGTCAGCCAGTGCAGAAAAAGGCTGTGTATGAGGGGGTGGAGACCGCAGCCAAAAAGATCCAATAGACTTCCTTTGAGAATTTCCATTCTTACCTATGCCACCTTTATATTAATTTCCTAATATCAAAAAAAAAAAAAAATTAAAATAAAATGTGGACCATCAGGTTTCCTTGAGAAGAAGTGAGAAATAATACCAACAGGCAACTCTCCTGGCTGCTCTGAATTCAGAAGGCGTATTTTGCTATGCAGGTCCTTGAATAAATACTGCAAGGCAAATCAATTATTTCTAGGTTTGTAGTTTAGCCCTGTGCTAGGAAATCTCCTTTAGTGTAAACATGAATTTTCATATGAATATGAATCTTCTGAGTCCAATGTTTGTGTTAATGGCTATGATACTAGTTCTGCAAGGGGAACACAAAAAAACTTTGTCATTGGATCTCCTGAAACATTTGCATTGATCATAAAGTTAGCAATTAGCTCCGGCACAGGACAGGTGCTAACCACACCCGAGAGCCAAAGTCATTTGAAACAGGTGATTTTGAAAAGAGTTTCATCAGAATAGTTCAGCACATTCTTATTTATCCTGGTGCATTTAATTGTCAGAGCATCAATTCAGTTTTAAAAAAACCTCTAATGATTGTTTGGCAACAAAATCAAATCAGCTTCTCTACTGACTCTTTTAAAACAAGTTTTCTAAAGATTTTGATCTTCAGCAAGACCCAAATGGCTCTTGTAGAAAAGCACTGTTGAAAGGTTTTCAGATAAAAGCAAAAGAAAACAAAGCATGCCAGCCATGTTTTCTTCAAATTGATGTTACATGATCAATTCCATTTTTCTGGAGCTAGATGACCACTGGCATTATCAGGCTCTTTACTGTCTTGTCTCAGGCCTTTTCTGACCTTTTTTTTCAAAGATTTCATATCTTTATTCAGCCTCCTCTCAAATTCAAAATACAGTATCTTACTCTTTAAAAACCACTCCTTTTTGTTCTGAAAACTGCACAGGAGCTAAATAATCTTACACCTCTGACTTATACTTTAGCTTTTCTCTGGATATTGTTTGGCAAGCTTGTAAAATTCCACACCTGCCACTTCTGATGTAGAAACTGCACAAAAAAAAGTAATGTATTCATTTTGCCTGACAACTTACCTGGAAAGGAAAAGCAGCATAATTAAAATCGACTAGTCAGTATTAAAGTGGGGTAAATACTCCAATATTTCCTTTTCAGTTATTCTACACTATACATATTTCTGTCATTCTAGAAAAACTGATATAGAAATAAACTAAAATTTTGGTCCAGGACTTAGTGTCAGAGGTTTTGGTTTTTATATTTCTTGTTATTCATCCGTATCTTCCTAGCAAGAACACTGGTATTGTTTGCAGAAGTCATTTTTCTGAGTCTCATCACTATGAGTCTTGATATTGTTTTTATAAATGAGTAATCACTATGTATCAGAATCTTGCTCATTTTTTCCATCTAGGAGATAATTCTTGTCCTCAGATGCCATTCATTTGACTTGGAGACTCCTGCATACATCCAATTCTTTGTTCTTCCTGTTTATGGGGTTTGGTTTTGTTTTAGTACTTAAAAAAAATTTTAAAAACACTCTGGAAAAATAAATCACATGTACGTAATGATAGACCATGTCCCCATCCCCCCCCCAGATGGGTTATTTTGGGTCACATTTCATTTTCACATCAAGAAAAAACTGGATGAATAGTGAATGGGAAAGTATCATTATAATTGGAATCCTGCTGGTTTATGCAGGCCTGCACATCTGGAATAGGGTGGGAAAAGAGAAACAGAAGAGCGGGATTCTTCTCACTGGACAAAACCAGGGAGTCTGGAAAGCACATGTCGTCTGGTTTCTTAAGTTAGAGCGAAAGTTAGCATTCAGAAAAGAAAATGTTCAGCAACAAGCCCTCCCTTCCCACAGAGCTCAGTTTGGAAGTGCTCCTGTTCTCTCTTTGAAGTTATACCTCAGCCACCTCTGTTCTATGAATATGTGGGCTATTCCCCTCCTCTGTAGGCCCCAGTGAACACTTAACTGGGGTATCAAAGTGATTCCTCTCCAGCCAGCCTCCTAGTTACAGATTAACAGGAACTGCCCTCGTACCATACAGCAATTTAGACAGGCAAACACGTTCATTCATGTGACTGATAAAACGTGTTTGCTTTGTGTTAAAGAATCTATAAAAGCCTTTTCTAACACTGTATTGAAACAGTCGTGAAGGTTTCATTAGTGGTAAACAACTTCAGTGCCTTATCTGGGTCACTATGGTGTTACACACATGGGTCTGCGCCCAGGGGCCTTTACAGCTCTTTGGAAGCTTCATCTTGAACTCCAGCTGAGCCTCCAGGCAGGGAAAGAGAAGGGGCATGGCCTCTCCGGAACTGTGAAATTACACTCAGTCTCACAGATGAGAGGGGTGGCACGTCCCCCCCAAGAATGCACGTCTGCATTCACTCCACAGAGGTGCCACAGGGCTCCAGAGAGCTCCCAAGCAGGCAGCCAAGCCACTTCTACACCAAAGTCCAGGAGAGGGACCATGCATGCTGTTGGCTAAATATATGCTACAGGAAGAAGCCACAAGATTACATTAGTCTGTTCTAAAAGACAGTGACAGTGTGGTGATGTACTGTGAGGAAGTATCACATAACTCAAGCACCATTCTTTTTATTACCATTATTTTGTCATCTCCATCTTATTTAGCTCTCCATGTATACTTCCCAATCCATCATACAGCATAATTACATTCAATGAATGAGCTCTCAAGTTACATTACAAAAAGAAACTCATTCTTAGAAGTTTCTCAACTGAGTCGTAAGCAATTAAAACCATCTCTGAGTGCTTAATTTAATTTTCTTCAATAGAAGAAGCCTTAGAAGTAGGTAGAAGTAATTTCCTTTTCAGAAGGGTCATGAATTCATATAATGGCATATGAATAATGCATTGTTCTATTTAAAATATCTGAAGAGCCAGCATGGTCTGCTGAAAGCTGGACCTACTGCAACATAAAGCATGGGACTAAAGTTCTGCAAATAAGTCAAACACAAGTAATGCAGTGCTGAGGGTTGCCTCATCTGTCAGACACAGGGGGTGTATAGAAGAGGGGACCTTGTCTTGTTCCAAGCACAAAATTGGCTGGAGACATGTTTAAAAAAGCAACTTAATAAAACTAGTCTACTTCATATAGGGCAAGTTATTTGTGTGTCTCAGCCACGTGACCGTGAGCAAGATCCAGATATTTCCCACCGAAAACAGAAAACTGGTGAAAAAAATACTTCCCTCAGTGCTAGTATCACTGAAGCAGCATATCCATCATAGTCAACACAGCCAGTTTTTATAACTAACCCTTTCTAACCCATTTTATAACTCACCACTAAATGATTTTATAATTAACTCTTTCAGATCTTAGACAAACACATCAGATGTATTAATTCTGCAGCTGCAATTCTGACTGCATAGTTCTACCGCCCTTGACATCACTTTGTCTTTGCTGGGCTCAGTAACCCCTACTAACAGGTTCACCTTAAATATATGGTCAAGAGACTGGGGCGATCGGGGCAATTTGTGCAGAAGTGTGTTTGGAACTGCAAATGGGTTTGGGATCTTCTCTTACTTCTGAGAAACAGTGTATTTGTTTAAAAAAAATACAGCTATAACAGCCAAAACTTTGTTTCTGAATAATGTTTGCATAAGCAGGACTGACACTTAGGTATTTTTCTGCTCTGGCTAATCTCAGTGCCTTCTGCAAAAAATATGAAGAGATTCTCCATGATTTCTATTGGCTGTCTGGACAAAAGGTTCCTTGTGCACTGCAGGACCAAAAGCACCACATGCAGTAAATATTTGAGCTGAAGGTGTACTACTGATAGATTTGTATGCACTATCATTATTTTATGTTATTCATGTTGTTGGCTTGCCAACACTTGCCACTTTGTGGCCCAGTAAAGTAAATGACTGCTCAGAAAGCTGCTGAGCAGGAAAGAACCCGCTACATAATACACAAATTGCAACAGATGATTGCTACTTCAGACAATAAAAAGCTTGTTATTTTTCATAGCTGGGAGAATATATGGTTCTTGGATTACATAATATAGTGTAATGACTCACAAGCCATTTTTAAATACTACAATATCATCTCAATTTACTTCAGATCCACTTAGCCAGGTCAATATATTAAAAATACGACCACTTAAAAAAAATAGTAATAAAAAAAGAAAAAAGATTAAATTCTATCATGCTTGCTTTGGGGTTCCTCTCATTTAGCCTTAACTAACTAAACGATGAACAAATTTAGTCAACTAGATATTCCTCCAAAGGGGTGAACATCTTTTATAGACCTGTTACTTTGCCTCAGTTTTAGGAGACAAAGCAACTGCTTCAGATACGTGCAACTTTTAGGCAGCAAAAATATATGAGCTTAATTCATTCCTTATTGGTGTTTTGTTTCTCTGCTAAGTACCTTACTATTTTTGAAGAAAAATACCATTGAGAATGAGAAAAAGAGGCAGAAGATGCGTCTTTGTTAAAGAGGAATTTAATTCACTGTGTAGGGAGGAGCAAGTTAAATTTAAGTTACTTCTGCTGCCATTACTTGCCTAAATCCTCCTTTACCCAAAGAATAACCCTGTTGATGTATCACTGGTATTAGCTAAAGGGTTAGGTAAATAAAGCTGGCAGAGGTGACAGCATGATATAACACTGCTCTTTTTTCAAATACCATATGAATGTGATTCCCATCATGTTCTTCTTCCACTTAAGTGCCAAAAACAAGCCAAAGATCTCAAAATCTTATCCTCTATCTCATGACTTGAATAAATACCCAATCCTGTACATAGTGAATAAAAACTGAGCCATGTGCATTAGATCATTTCAAGATCAAAACAAAAGCATTCTTGAATCACCACCATGGATTTAACTCACAGAATTCCTCATAGATATCCTGGAACAATATCATGCTCTTTATTCTCTCCTTGTAGTTTTGGCAACTTTATTCCTGCAATATAATATTTCTAAGAATAATTTTTAAAAATTTCTTATACAAAAAATCGGTTATTTTTTAGTATTAATCCTTACAATGAGATAATGGGAACTTCCAGATGCCAGACCAATCTATGTCTGGAAAATAATGTGCCCCATGTGGCCCATAACTAACCCATACTCTGTGAGATGTGCCCCAAAGACTTAGTAGAACCTTATTTGAATAAGAACAGAAGACATTACATTTAATTGAAGGACACAAATTAATAATATTGAAATGGAACCAAAGATTGGACCCATCAATATTGCCCTCTATATTGATACTTCACTTAGCAATCAGGGGATTTTTAAATTCTATTTGGGGATGTTTTCTGGAGAGAAAGGAAGAAGAGAAAAAAAGCAGAGAAGGGGTAGGAGGTTTTTAGTTATACTATAAGTTTTGGAATGAAGAATTTTGAGCTAAGATGTCATCTGTTTTTTAAATCATAAGCAAAATTACTAAATAGTTACAACAGGATAGAATTCTTTAATCAATGCTGTAAGAGTTTCTATGAGATGTATGATTCTACTAAAATAAAATGTATTGGCTTCCTCAAGAAGTTACATGATAAAGTTCTCTAGTGTAAGGCACCAGGGGATCAGAGAATACTTCAGGTTGGAAGGAAGCTCAGGATGTCTCTAGATCAACCGTATGCTCAAGGCCATGTGGTCAGACCAAAACACTCAGGGCTGGGACCAAATGGGTTCTAAAAACCCCCAGGGAGAGAGACGACACAGCCCCTCTGGACACTGTCTTCACTGGCGGAGACTGCCCTCATGGAAAACAGGTTCCTTCCTGTGCACAGTTTGCTTCTCTCTTGTTTCAGTAAATACCTGCTACATCTCACGTTCCCACCGCACCCTGCTGTCCACAGTGGCAGTACTTTCTCACGCACTGTGGGGCTGCTGTTGGTCTGCCCTTGAAGCTGCCTCCACCCCAGGCTGAATACCCATTATTTATCTGCAGCAAGTCCACGATGTGTAACACAAATCATCATAAATCCTCCTGCACTCGAGCAAACTTCAGCTGACATCACCCCTAGGAGCATCAATCAAAGAAGATGCTGACAAGAGACATGGAAGATCCAATCTGTCTCCTTCCATCAGATGGACTGCATGAATCAAAAATTTACTCCAGTTCCTAATTTCACTTTCTTTCGTTGCAGGCTCCAGCAGCACTTCAGGCATGCCACTTGAACCCATGAACTTTTTGTGCTGCATTAAAACATGCTGCAACTCTGAGGCATTATTGTGACTACAAGAGTAGTGAGTTGATTGTACAACACAGACTGTTGACTGCATTACAGCTTTCCAATGCCAAGAAAATGCACCTGATGAGGGAAAAGGTAATGCATGAAGTCTGCTACAGATCAGGCAGGTACATTACCCATGCAAAAACTACCTCTTACTGTGAGTGTAGTCTGATGTGCAATTCCATGCCTTTCTACCCACCTCTAGAGAGGCTTCAAAGGTTTAAAAACTCAACGATTTTTGGGAGGATATGAAGAATATAATGATGAGTTTTCTAATGAGAACGTTCTTTTACTAGCCCATTGTACAATATAATATAATGGAAATGGTCTCTGTGTGTGCTTTTTGGCTTACTCCACCATGACACCAGCCAGCTGCCCTTAGGTAATCATCTCCCTGCTAAACCAGACACAGATGGCTTCTGCATGGAGGCAGATGAGGAACTTTCTTGCATCCCATTCCACCACCTGGCTCAGAAATGTGATAACAAGCAGCCGGGGATACAGTCACATCTGATATTGCCACAGCCACTTTTTCTACCATGAATATTTATGATTGAAGTGTAACCAAAACATGGGTACATTTATGCATATGAGAAGCAGAAAGCAACATTGGAGTAAAAGTAGTTCACATCCTGCCTTTAAGACCCTGGTCTGAAATTTCAGCTTAACAACACATTTCAAAATTTTTTTTCATGATCCTCTATGAACCATTCAGCCTCTCTTACCTGCAAGAAACAATTTAAAAATACCTTTTTTGATGCTCACTATTTGTTTGCTGTTGTTGTTTTATACTGTCAACCCTTTGGGGAAAAGACATCCCTTTCTCCTTGCAAGAGCTACACAATGTGGAAGAGTAAATCTAGTTAAAGTAAATGTTCTTTTGGAAGGGCCTTGGATCCTCAGCTTAAGCAGGACAAGTGCGTAGCACTCAGCAGAAACCAACTGCCTGAGATTCCATCGTGGCGTTTGGGCAGGGGTTTAGTTCTACTCCAAGCACCAGAGCTCAGAGCATTCTCCCCAGCACCCAGCTTTGCACCCATGAGCTGCAGTCAGTTTGATTGGTCCTCTGAGCAATAATGCTGCATGAGGTCAAAGCACAACTTACACCTGAAGCAACATGGAAACCTGAAGATGCATGTGGAAACACAGGTTACAAACAGTGTGGCAATGGCATAAATTATCTAGTAAGATTAACTCTGCATTTATAGCCTGTCAGCATTCCACTGGTCACCTAACAAGGAAGGACAATTTAGGAATGCTGTTGGCATTCAGAAAGCCATTTTTAGTTCTGGACACATTTTTTATTGGATCTAAGAAACAAAGTTACTCTGCAGCAATGCTTCGAGAGAACCTAAGGAACAAATAGGGTGGCAGGAGTGAGAGGTTTTGGGGAAATACAACATTTAACACTCCTTTGATAGTCTGAGCACTCATAAGGAAAACAGAACTTAGCCAAGAAAGCAATTAAAGCTTCAAGCCAAATCCTCTGTAGGCATAAATCAGTTGCACTATTTTGTACAAGGTGAAGAGCTGGTTCTGAAATGAATTCACCCTGCTGCTGTGTTATCAAAGAGCTTCTATTCACCCCTCTTGCTCAGCAGCACTTGAAAGGAAGCATCCCATGAAGTATATGCCAGAATCCACACGATATATCTCACTGTATTTCCTCATGCTATCCCCTCTGCTGATGACCTCTGGACCCTTTCTTTCAAATCCTCTGTGTTCTGATACCCCCACTGCACAAACATGGTTACCTATTTCCTACAGAAATAAACTTTGTTCAGTAACCATGGACATAGCTTATCCAGTCAGGAAAACACAAAAAACAACTGTCCATTGTGAAAAAAATGAAAACGCTCCTGTTCCCATTCAGTGACCCCATCCTCACTGACACCAGAGCGGCAATTTTTCTTATCTGAGGAAACATGACCACATGGGAGAAGATTACATGCTGGAATATTGCAGTCACATTGAGCAATACCTTTCTTTTTCCTCTTCTGTAATCACAGTACTGAAGGATAGATCTGACAGGATTTTATTGACACAGACTTTTTATAGATCCAGTTAAAAGGTCCCCAGACACTCATTCAGCTTCCTGTACATATAGTACAAAAGCGCTGCAGAATCATTGTTAATGAAAATACACTTTACTGTGTATAAGCAGGGGAGGAGAGAAGGGAATTCCAAAAGACCTTAACAGACACCACTTCAGTGCAGCACATTACCTGTGTTAGTTTGCCATAACCAAACAGGAATACTTTCTCTTATCATTAAGGGAATTGTAAGACATGGCCTCAGTCCTTAGCCTGCATCTATCTGATTGAACTTTGCCATATGTCTCCTTCACCTCATTTCCCTATCTCAACAATAAAGACTGGTTCCTTCACTTCATCTATCTTGTCAAATTAGACATGTACGTGAACCCTTTCCCCCTACATAATGTGGTTGGAATAATGTAAGAGAGCCCTAAAAGCCTCATATCCAGCCACAAAGAGATCCCTGCAGTGAAACACAGAGGCTGTTAAGCTACTTACAGAAGTAACGCACTGCATCACACAACAGTCTGATCTCAGTTGAGCTTCCAGAAATCCATAGATTAATTATAACTTTAATTTTATACACTTTGAGATTCTTAGCTGAAGAATTCAGCCAACTATCACAGTAATAGCATCAACACTAGTCAAAACTGGAAAATAACTGCTTCCTTAGCCTCTTGGTTTCACACATTTATCCACTTCTGAACCTGATTTTTCTATGCTTTAAGGTAAAAACAAAACACAACACCAGTGCATCTTGCTCAAATGGGAGCAAATTCCCAACAGCTTTTGTGCTATGGAACAGTGGGAAACAAATATACACACACACTTTTCTCATTGTAATGAAGCTCTAACCATACTTGTTTTTGAATAGGACAACAGCAAAAACAGCTGAAGTTTGAAATGTGACACTCAGCACACACATTGCCCTTAATAAGAAGTACATGGTGTGCTGTGTTTGAGGAAGACACGGGTTTTGCTTTTTTTCCTCAGAACAAATTGACTGAAAAAAAATCCCTTCCAATTTTAACAGAGCCTAATAAAGCTGTGCCTTTCTGACATCACAACAGTTACCTTTGCCCAGATTGACAAGCTTATGGGCTGCTGAAAAGATTTGTGTGAGGGAAATGTTCATACAGAGATAACATCATACTGTCTTATTCATAAAGTGATAGAAACCTGAGTAAAATGACCTAAAAGTGGTCGCTGATCCATAACAGACCAAAGACTGGCTCTGGCAGCTCAGACTTAACTCAGTTTAAATCACAGATGAAGTCAAAACACCCATTTCTTCTGGAAAAACTTGTGATCAGCTGTGAACCTCACTATGCCCTGAATTGCCTTTGTACTGAGCTGGAGGCCTTCCTTCCCCTTCTCCAGTCATGAAAGAGATGGAAATTATGTTTCTGGATGTCCCACTTTCTTTGTAAGTAAGCTTAAGACTTTGTAAGTAAGCTTTCCTACCCGTGCACATGGAGAAAGAAATGCTGTTTTTCACTGGATACTGCTGCTACCACCCTCATCCACCTTCAGAGTGCCATTCTCCTTCAAGACAGATAACCACAGTACTCTGGTTTTAACCTATTTGTGGCCATATTTTTTCCTTCAGCTCTGGCCACTATAAGGTCACATCTGTAGTGTACCAAGTCTGATCTGCCTCAGTGTGAGAGTGGTCCCTGAGNCCTGAGCCATTATCGGCTCAAACCACAGGCACTGAAGATTACATGCAAGACAGCAAGTCAGAACAATGTCATGACTTAAAGGATTTGGAACTCAGTCACGTGCAGTCCAGGAACATGGTAATATAAATCTCTCAGTTGATGGACACCTGAAAGAATCGGGCTGGCATGGACGACCACTGGTCCAGATATCTAGGACCTATTATCTCTAGAGAGATCAAGTGCAACTCAAATACAAAGGCAGTTGAGCACTGATTATAATCTAGATGTGTCAGAGTAATGTGTGCAGGCAGAAACAAGAAAGAAGACATATTCACAGGATTGTGTCTATGCATGTAACTCTTATTTAATGTTGTCTTTTAATCATGGAAGCTACTTATTTATGGAGTGCTCCATAAATAGTTGCACCTTCCCTCCCCCCACCCTGCAATCAGTCTAACAACACTTAGGAAACTCCCTGTTTCACCTGCTCCATGCAGTACCACAGCGAAACCTCAGCATGGTCTTTCACTCATGGGTCTTAGCTGGTTAAGTTTTCAGTTTAGCAGATTTAAAACATTGCTAATGCTCATAATTTAGCATTGCAGCAAGCCAAACCCAGGTTCTAACCAGAAAAACAGACACCTCATGCGTGCTGCTCTAGCTTTCCAGCTCAAATAATTTGTCTTGTGTCTGCCAACACAGGACACATGAGTAAGACATTGGCACTGAAGTGAAAACTGCGAGATCAGTTATCAGGGTTTGCAAGCTTTTCTTAGCAACAGAAAAGGCAGCCATCATTTTCTGTTTGTGCAAGATTTCAGCAGAAACAAGCCTCTTTAACTTCATGAAGAGAGAGCTTTTCAGTCTTACGCGAGAGGTCACGTACAGCATTCTAGCTGTGCTGCCTGGATATAATCAAATATAGAAATGCCCACTGCCTCTGTCTTTCATTTCTTCACTTCCCATTTTCTAGTCACTGAAAACTTTACCTAATTATATCTACACTTTCTGCTACCTTTTGATTACCTTTGAAACTGATTCTAAAAGGTCATGTCCAACACCATTATTTGGTCTATACCAAAATCCTAGCATCTCATTGCAACCCTCA
>WEIT01042168.1:149769-160613 GCA_013389985.1 Dryoscopus gambensis | reverse complement strand
GAAAACACTAAGCTACAAAATACTTGCAGGCAGAAACAGAACAAGGACAAAAAGTAGAAAGCTAGTTGGCATTTCATAGATACTATATTCTATTAAAGATATTTACATCTTAATTTGTTCATGCTTATCTTTATTGGAGCTATCCTGGAATTAAATATCTTAACAATGGCTTAATCAGATTAATTTGCCTGAATAAGCGAAACAGAAACAGCACATATGCAAGTACTCAAACAGTTTCTTTAAAGTGAGTGGCAATTCTTATGTATATGGAATTTAGCAAGGTGGTACACTGAGTGCAAGAAAGCTTTCATCCTTATCTGCAATTCTTAGATCCTGTGTTAAAAATAAGACTAATATAACACAGCGCCTGGTTACTGGATCAGAACCTAAAGTAACATGTCTGTCACAAAAAGCTGAATCCCCAGGTTTATGCCACAAAACAGTCCTCCCTGCAGTTCACTAAGGGAGCTGATCCCTTTTTTCAAGTCTGCAGAAGAACTTAACAAGTTAAGCTCTTCTCTGAAGAGCTTAACAAGCACAACTTCATCTTTGCAGGTTTCTATTCTTTTGCTGACACTAATGCTTGTTTTCGCAAGCTTTGGAGTGCAGCTATTTGCTGGAAAACTGGCTAAATGCAATGATCCTCACATCATCTCTAGGGTAAGAACTGCTTTTCTGCTTCAAAATAATGGTATGTTGTGCCATTTTTGCCTGCTGGGGAAAGCAAGTAGGGCAGTCAGAGCTATCATATGAGAAATAGAGATCTTGGGCTCTTTCTTGTTCAGAAGCAGGATGATAGAGGGAAAGGTGATAAAGGAGTCAGCAAATGAGGGTAAGGATGGGTTTCCATATAAAAAGTAAAACAGGTTCAAATATTGGAGACTGTCTTTAAAAAAATTGTCAAATGAATGCCGTGTTATCTGCAAAAGACTGGGTGGCACATGGAATTAATCATGGAAAATGACACCTTTGCATTCCTAGGTCTGCAACTGGAAAACAGGTTAGACTGCTAGAGGTCCACATCACTGGGGATGCCATGTGGGTTACATGGAGAAAGTTATCTGTGTTTCTTACTCCATTTGGAGAAATATCATCATCACCTAAAGAGACCAAGGGTCTTTAGGAACAAGGTGAAAAGCTATGTAGTCTTGCAAATTGAAAAGCACTGTCAGTCCTGAAGGAAAAGGGTACATGGAACACTTACTAAGATGCATTTTTCATGTGGGTAAATGTCCATGACTACTAATCACAGACTTATAAATAACCCTTCATTTTTGTGTATATTGCTTTCCTATGATGGCAAATGTGCTGTTTATGCTGGCATGTTGGCATCTCTCACAGGCTTCTGTTTAATCTCAGGCTGTGGTTTATTTTACTATAGGAAGATTGTCATGGCATCTTCAGAATAAATGTAAGTGTTTCCAAAAATCTCAATTTAAAGTTAAGACCTGGAGAGAAAAAGCCTGGATTTTGGGTGCCACGAGTCTGGTGAGTTGCTGCACTTTGGCCTATCTTTCTTCAAAAATGCAGCTGTTGGTGTAGAAAAATGGCTCAAAAGTGATGACAGTAAATCACTGATGGAGAGGTTTTATTGTAATTCAAATGATATTAAGACTAAAAATTCTGGCATATTTAGTAAAAAGCTGGTTATAGGAAATTTTCCAGACTTAACCTCCACTTCATAAACCAGAAAGTGTATTGCACGAACAACCACCGTGTCAAGAAAGGAAGAAAAAAACCCCTCTAGGTACTGAACCTATATAGGAATTAGATTTGATTTGGTTATTATTACAGAGGGAGCTATTTTTTTGAAAAGTATCATCATTTACTTGTTCTTTAGTACTATTATGAAGGCATCCTGAGAGCCATAAAGCAACAACAGAACCTAAGAATAAATAGGAAAAGACGGGAAGAAAAATAAATGGAAATCAACCTGCCTACAGCTACCCATAAAAACAAATGATCATATCATGTCTAAAAATAGCCTTTCTCTTCTATGGACATCAACCATGCCAGCTAGCAGTTTCTTTCTTTTTCCAGTGCAGGGAATCCTTGTGGTTTATCTGGTGCAGAAGTGCAGTAAAACTTTTTTAAAAGCTAATGTATATTTTTGATTAGTGTTCTGATAAAGTCCATTTAGTATTTCCCAACACCTGAACAGGCAAAACTCACTCTTTTTAATTGTTTCTATTTTTCACTTGGTTGGCGTTTTGCAAAATCAGCTTAACAGCCACAATTATTTTAATTGGCCATGTGTGTGGATAAAGAATGTACCAGCAGTGGTAGATTCAGAGCCACCCTACACTAATGAAATAGTATGCAGTGATTTGAACAGTCAGTGAAACTGACATCTGCAGAAGTCTTTGTTTCTCTATACTTCAGAGAAATTCTTCCTTGAGTAAGCAAATTTATTCCTGTTCAGCTTGATCCAGAAATAAGCAAAAACTGTCTTAATCAGCATAACTGTAAACTTTGGGGAATGTTTTGTTATTGCAGAAAAATGTTTTACCACAAAGACATTTATACCACCTGTTGGCTGTCAGGCCAGATTTTCAAGAGCCAGATGTCAGTACAAGGACTGCATTAAAAAGAAGTATCTATAGCTGAGAGCTCTCTTTTCACTGAATGGTTGGATTCAAGAAGCCCCAAACACGTAATAACTCTTCTGGAGTACAACTATTTACCTTACAAACTGTTGAAAAGTCATTGGGCTCCTTGAATTATCTGGCTTGGATTGTAGAGATGGAGCAAAGTGCTAGCCCAAAGAGAGTACTTTTAATATTCAGCTACAAACATTCTCTTGAATTTCAACTGATAAAAAAGGTCAGAGCACATGGTATAGGAAAGCCAAGATGTGATGTCCTCTCAGTAAGTTTTGCTTTATACTGTCAGTTCCTCATGATAATGAAATAGGGAACAGCATTTTCTAAACCATCTCACCGACCTTGGAGTCCAGATGTTTTATGTGTGTTAGAGGATCATCTCCTGCAGGTAAATTTGTCTTAGAATTTGGCCAATGCCATCAGATTGATTTTTTTTCATGAATGCTGTATTTTTCTTATGTCATTGGCAAAAGCATTAAAATGGAGCAACAAAGAGTCATAGAATGGTTTGGGTTGGAAGGGATCTTAAAGATTCTCTAGTTTCAAGTCCCCTGCCATGAGCAGGGACACCTCCCACTACACCAGGTTGCTCAAAGGCCCATCCAGCCTGGCCTTGAACATGTTATAAGCTTTATTACTGTGAGTCAGATTCTGAGTAAGAAAATAAAACATATGTAGGCATCTAAAAAGTTATGCTTTACATATTTATTGCTGTTGCTACTGTTTTCTTATTCCTAATATGGAAATTTGATATGTTTCAGGGGCTTTCACACCAACTTTTCAAGGTATTTAAATGTTAGACTGTGAAGAATCAAGGTAACAAATAGAACAACTTTACTGCTGAAGTTACACCTATTTGTGTACTGCATTTCAGGGCAAATCCTCGGAATTTTAATTTTGACAATGTGGGCAATGCCATGCTGGCACTATTTGAAGTTCTTTCATTAAAAGGCTGGGTGGAAGTCAGAGATGTTATTATTCATCGTGTTGGGCCGGTAAGGAAACACATCATGATGAGTCTTTGAATTCTACAACAAATAATTATGTTTTTTTTTTAACTATTACTTATTTTTGTCTATTCAGATCCATGGAATCTACATCCATGTTTTTGTATTCCTTGGCTGCATGATTGGACTGACCCTTTTCGTTGGAGTTGTCATCGCTAATTTTAATGAAAACAAGGTACTAAGTGAGATGGCTTATTCTGAGTGAGGGGGTTTATTGAGTGTAGAAGTGGCTCTGTAAGAAACCTGAAACAGATATTATACTGTCTATGTTACCTGGTAAGCCTGCCTTTAGTACTGCCTAACCAATCTTACATATTGCAAGACTGCAGATATGGCTTCAGATACACCTGGCCCATACTTGCTACAAAATTGAAGCCTATGATGACAGCAATCCATCATACACTCCATCAAAGCTCTTAGACTTTCTTTATAGTGCAGCTGTGCTGCTAGATGGAGATTGAACATAAGGCACGATGTATTTACAAATGCTGCTGTTTAGTTTGATGGAGGCATACATGTGGTGGCAGATAAAAAGACGTTGGGTTTGCATGTGCTGCAACTAAGGGGTCTCTTTAGAACCCTCCCACTGCAGTATTTCAGATCCAAAGTAAAGCTGTGTGGCTTTTTCCTTACAAACAGCAGAGTACATTGCAAAAATAATTGTCTATTACTCAAATAAAAAGTTAGCTTGTGTTCTAGGCAAGTTCGCATGGGCTTTTTGGATTACCCTGAAAAGTAGGAAAACCTGTCCCTGGGGAGTTCCAGAGCAGCTCATATCTACACTTGTTAAAAGGTAGAATCCTCTGGATGGGACTGCTGCATACACACTGCACAACCTTTAATCTGAGGGATTTTTCTGAGCCTCTTGTGGTGCCTCTGAGGCATCAAGACAAAATTATTAATTTTCTTCATCTTTCAGTTCAAACAAAAAAAATGAGATAGGATATTTTTATCACTCTTGGCACTGGAGGGAAAGGATACACGCTATGGGGCGTGGAGATGTGTGACAGCCCAGTGTGCTTGTGTTGGAGCTGGGTGCTGGCTGTGGCCCTGACCCAAGCTCAGGAGCAAACACAACAGCTGAGCTCATCCATCAGGGAAACCACTGACTCCTGGAAGGGAGGCAAGCAGCACATTACTGTGCATTAATGTGGGCAAGCAAGGCATCATGAAATAGGGTCAAGCAGATTGTGAGCCAAATAAATTGCCTAAAATCTCTACTGTTCTGAAGGTATTTTTATGTTTTTATAATGTCAGTGTAATTTTGGTGAGATGAAGTGCAGTCATTCCTGTTAAAATGTATCTGTTCTAGAGAACAAGGAGCAATGTGCTAGTAATTTCTTTTCTTATTCACTAAATTTTGACTGGTGAATTTAAAAAGCTGAAATTTCTATAGTATGAGAATTCCACTGGATTTTTATAGATGCTTTTGTCACTTCTTGTACAGCTATG
The DNA here is from genome assembly GCA_013389985.1 of Dryoscopus gambensis. Taxonomy (NCBI): domain Eukaryota; kingdom Metazoa; phylum Chordata; class Aves; order Passeriformes; family Malaconotidae; genus Dryoscopus; species Dryoscopus gambensis. The sequence goes on along the minus strand of WEIT01042168.1, from coordinate 155,551 downwards.
CAATATTACTTTTCCTTCAAATTTGCCAATACATGGATGAATACAAAAAGCTTTATGCTTCTTGTCCTTGCTCACTAGTAACAGTTCCCTGTAAATTACACAGAACAGGCACATCAGGCAATATTTCTATAGAATTCACATGATACTTAAAGTATAAGGCTTTCATATCTTCTGGTTTTTCAGTTGTTTCTTAGTAACCTGCAGTGGCATGTAATGTTTGTTTTTCTTTCTTTTTTCTTGACTACTTGTTACTTTTTATGTATTTACTATAGGGAAAAGAAAATGTTTTCAGATTTGAGTTGAAAAGATTAATGTTAATTAAATGGGCAATAGTTTCAGCTCAATTAATATTCAAGTAGAGTAAAGAAATGTCCAGAAACTAAAAAGAAAATTGTAGAGAGATGTCTGGCAACTAGCCCAGAAAGTGAGAGCAAAACAATCCACAGTTGAGGTTAAGTTGCATTTTCTTAAAACTACTTACTTGACCAATATATTAGTGTTTAAAGTAGATATTTTCTTTAGAAAATTCATGGCTAATATATGGTTAGAACAATTACAGGAGTTGTTGACGAGGATCAGAGTTGGACAATTACTGAATAAACTATTTTACATAAGAACAAACAATTTTCTAAAAGGAAAAAATTTAATTTCAGATATGGTCTAGTTTTTCATATGAGTTGTTGGAACTGCAGGTGTGGAAACGTTGGATTTGGAAGTACCACAGCAAGCTCTGGGCTGTGTTCTCAGTTGTCTCAGTGACAGGGCAATAGCCTAAACTATTCCAACCCCCAACCCCATTTCAATTCCCACCTATCACTTGTCACAGCTCCCAAGTGCCAGGAGTTCAGTCAGCAGTGAAGATGTGATCAGCTAAAATATTAGCTGGCACTTTGAACTGAAGTCCAAATTCAAGCACAGCTCCTCCAGCCCTAGACCTGCTCACAGTGCTCTGCTCTGTGGTTCCTTTATCATGATCCTGCTTATAGAACTGGCAGTTTCTGAGCAACAAAGCAATTTGGCACCATTATTTCTAGATCTTACAAGAGTCCGCTCTTTTTTGCCACCTTTTGTCTTGTTTGCAGTGAAGGGTCTCCAAGAATATAAACCAGACACGCTCATTGAGGTGAATGTGTTGCCTTTTGATCTGTGTTTCTAAATGGTGCCCTTTGGGCTTGACAGCAGTAGTCAGCATCTTTATGTCTGTCACTTTGTCCACGTTGTGTTGGAAGGCACCTCTTCCCAGGGTACCATCTAGGGACACAGGTCTATAAAGAGATTATGTTCACTAAGAGGAAGAAATCCTGACCTTATCAGTTGCGCAGCCAGCCACAGTTCCAGCATCTACACAAGCAAATGCCCAGGCAAGCCCCAAAGATCACACCAGCCCTCACCCAGCTCAGTGCGGCTCTTTTCTGACAGAGACAGGAGCCAAGTGTCTGGGAGACAGGCTTTTGACATTTACGTTGAAAAGGTCTCCTTTGTTTTTGTAACTCTAGAATCCTTCTATGAGAATTTACAATTCTCTGAAGTGATAAGGAACTTATTTTGCTTTGAAGGTCATTTTAGATAACACTGAATTTTGTTTGAAGCTTGCTATATTATGCAAACATTTACAGACATTACCACTACCTGCACTAAAAGTGTGTCTTCACTTCTCTTTGTGCTTCCTCTGTGGGGAACTCTTGTGGATTCATAGCATACTATTATTTTATTTCAATTGCACCCCAAGCAGAAGAGCTGAGGAGAGCAGCAGTGGTCTCACGGAGGGCTCCTTCCCTGAAGAAACTGTAGTGGCACTAGCAAGCCACAGGATTTTCTGCTGCAAAGTCCAGACAAAATCCACCACTCTGCTTCCCAGAAAATGATGTTCAGTCAAATGGAAGACCTCCTGCAGTGTTTCTTTGCCCATACTGGGCTGCTGCTACAAAGAGCAGCAACTGTGCCTGCTGAGTTGAGCCCCAGAAACTCACAGCTAATGCATCCAGAAATCCTCTTGAGTAACAGCTGATACTTCAGACTCCTTTCCCCAAACAGTGTGTTATTTAAGGGAAGTTGTGTATGTAACTTTATTTCAGGCACCAAAGAGAATGTTGTTTTCATGTTGCAGTGCTGAATGCTCTAGCTGTTAAATGACAAAAGCTTTATATGCTTGTCTTTGTTTATTAAGGGGACAGCTTTACTGACAGTAGATCAGAGACGATGGGAAGATCTGAAAAGCAGACTGAAGATAGCACAACCTCTTCATCTCCCACCTCGTCCGGGTATCAAAGATATTTTGATTTTATTCATGTTGAGCCCTAGTGTTCGTAATTCCCCAGGAGTCTGCGATTCAAATTAAAACTGTAATCGGGAGGCCACTAGGAGGTTGTGCATAAGTTAATGTGGAAACAGGCTCCAACTACAGATCTCTCCATAAGGCTATTAAAATCAACCCAAAAAAGGTTGTTCTTCGATGGTTTTAGGATAAGCCTTAATGAAAAAATGAATTTCTAAATGAAAACTATTTGCAGTTGGCTGTAATGATATGAATGGAATGTATTAACCTGACAGCAGTTGAATGATGCACTTGCCCTAAAAGTACCAAAGCTTTCATGCAACACTGGTGTTCAGTATTTGAAATTATATGTTCAGAAGCCCTATTTGATATGGAAAATTGTGGCAGAAAATTAGAAATGAATTTTGAAAATGGGAAAGGATTATTTTGCCTCTAATGAACATGGAAAATATGTCAAGAAATAAGGGGAAAATGTCATTTTGTATTTTAACTCTGCTCCTCAAACTCTTTCTTTTTCAGATAACGATGGCTTTAGAGCTAAGATGTATGATATAACTCAGCATCCATTTTTTAAGAGAACTATTGCTGTACTTGTTCTGGCCCAGTCTGTGTTGTTATCAGTTAAGGTAATTGTGTCTCTTTTAAATGTTTCATTACAGTAGTGCAACATGTGTTGCACATTTCCTAACACCAATTAATGATTAGTTGAGCCATTAGTGTGATGAATGTGAGGAAACAGGATTTCTAGATACAGCAATCTCAGTTGGCATAGATCACTGTAGATAATTGTAACATGTGGAGCTGAGTCAATTTCTGCCTTTTTGTAGTCTTGTCCACTGTTTTTAATTTCTAATTAAGCTGTAAATCTGAGACAGAAGAGTACACCAAGATGCCATTCCTGTCTGAGTATATTTTAAAGTGAGATATATTCATTAAAAAAACCCTCAAGAAAAGTTAAGGCAATGAAGAGGCATTCTGTTTAACAGCTATTCTATGAATGAACGATGTTTGCTTTTCAGTGGGATGCTGCAGATCCAGTGACTGTGCCTTTAGCAACAATGTCTGTTGTTTTCACCTTCATTTTCGTCCTTGAGGTAAGGTAATATATTTATGACTTCTTGAGATTAAGACTTGTATGTATATATTTCATTTTGTCTTTAGGGATGCTTCTCATTCTTCACTATGGTGTTTATTTCTGAATGTGTACATTCAGGGTTCTCCATGTCACTTGTCTTTAAACATGTATTGCAAGAAGAAACTTTTAATGTGTTATAGTCATACTTCTCTACAACCTTGAGCTTTGTGTCTTTTCATATATATTCAAGTCTGAGTATTTAACAGTGTGCTTTGGTGAGCCCAGTGAACTCTTTTCTTGCAGAATATCTCATATTACCTTCCCTCCATAAAACAAAAGGTCTGTGTTGTTTCAGGGAAGTTATGCTTCATCCATTTATGTTTTGCCTGGTGTGTTAATCCCCACTATTCTGTTGCTGTGACAAAATCAAACCTCTCTCTGTTTTGTTTTAAGTATCATACTTCATTTTAATATCTTTTGATAAGCTGTACCCCAGCTCCAGTACTGTCTATCTTTTGTTGCACAACTCCGGCTCCTGTGTGGTAGCAGTTCTGTCTAGGAGAATATTGTTATTACAAACTCTGTAAGATGTATTTAGCCTGTTTTCATGAGACTGGAATCCAATGATTTAAACACATTTTGAAAAATATATATATTTTTAATTTATAAGGATATCCATAGTGTAAAAAAGCACACACTTATGATGCTAAAGAAGATGCTTCCCCTGTGGTTGGGTTGGTACACAATACTTTATAAGTTTTTGGTTGACTACTTTTCTTATCAGTCCCCTCTGAATAGCTGATACTGACCACTATCAGAAACAGGATAGTACGCTATGTTTCCCACTGCTCTAATCCAGTATGACAGTTCCTATGTTCCACTGATAGGTTTTGCCAGCAGTGATGAATAAACAATGAAGTGAATACTTTGTAGCAGCTGTAGCTAGAGTATGTCCATGTTGTTGCTTCTTTTTTCCCTACCCAGGAGAAATCAGTATCTCTGGAGAGACTGAGCAAACACAGAAAAGTTTTAGTTGTGTTATACACAGGCAGGGTTTAATTTACCTAGTAACTATGTCTTTGGAAATACTTTTTTCTCTTATACTGCCAGGGGAAACAAATACACTTCTAGAATTTCAAAGGAACTTTGTCAGAGCCAAGAAAAATTTGTTGACTGTCTCAACAGGCAAGCTATCACACTGTGAGTGCACACACAATTTATGGAGAGAAGAAGCAGCTTCCTGCCTAGGATCCTCCCTAATGCAGCACAGTTTGGTTTCAGAGTCTGCTATCTGCTTTCTGCGTAGCTGATAGTCCTTGTCCAACCTAACACCTCCTGATTCAGTCTTAAATCTCTAATGCTCACATCATAAATATGTGGTATAGAAAATAGGAAGAATTTGAAGATCTCACTTTTGTTACCACACTGATGATGACAGAGTAAAGGGAGATGTGATTTTTTTTATTTCCATGGTGTGGTATTCAGTTCAATGTTATGGACACCTGAAGCTAGGTGTTTAAATTCTACATGTGAGGTAGGTGTTTAAACTGTTACTGTGATCAAGAGAGATGAAGGGTGAGATTCAGTTACCTCCACTAGACACTCCAGAATGCCAGGGACGTTTACAGGTCTTATGACATCCTTGCAAGTCCCATCCATCCATCTTCAATTCCCTAGGGCATCTCACTGAGTAGAAGGAGGCAAGATCCCTTAGGTAACTCAAATGGTAATTAGAGATTCAGAGACCATATTGTTCACTTTGTAGTCAGGCTTCAGAAAACATTATAAGGCAAAAAGCCAACTGGAAAATCAGCCTTTTACCTCAAGCTAGTGTCCTCTTATATCTGGTTTTGTTTTCAGAAATGTTAAATGGCAGGGTTGCAAGGTGGGATGGAAAAAATAAGGTAATGAATGCCTGACATTTATAGCCTTTTTCTAGTAACTCTTAACCTGCTCTGAGATTTAATATGACTTGTGTATGAGAAACTCTTGAGTGTCCCTTTTACATGCAGCACTCTACCTTGCTATCTGTTACCTGATGTGACTATTTCTGTGACTATTAGTATCTATTCTTGAACTTCTCATCTGCATTCCTGTTACCTAAATTGGAAATGTCAAGCACTTTGGTAGCTATCCTTTACCAGGTACATTGTAAAACATACTGCCTTTACTCTTCTTAGATTTTTTTCTTACATGCTGCTGAGTACAGATGGTTCTAAGTACAGAATATTCCTTAAAGCAAGAAATATTTGCAATATAGGAAAGCTTTTTAATTAATTTGAGCTGTGGATGCTGTAGCACACAGTTATATTCCTGAGTTCAGATGTGCTTATGTGATTTTAGCTTGCTTACAGACAGTTAGCTAGCTATGATACTGCTTCCTTTTTTAGCTACATGTTATTGACATTATTTGTTTAAATTTAAGCTATCTT
>WEIT01042168.1:112983-146529 GCA_013389985.1 Dryoscopus gambensis | reverse complement strand
GGGAAGTAATATCTATTATCGAGGCCTACAACCTATTTTCAAAATTATGTTCTCATCTTGTGCTCTTTGGCCAACTTTGCAGAATCATAGACTCACAGAGTGGTTTGGGTTGAAAGGGACCCTAGAGATCATCTTGTTCCAGCCCCCTTGCCATGAGCAGAAATACCTCCCACTAGACAAAGTTACTCAACATTACCCATTCAGCCCGGCCTTGAACATTTCCAGGGTGGATCATTCACAACTTGTTTGGGTAACTTGTTCCACTGCCTCACCACTCTCACAGTGAAGAATTTCTTCCTCATATCAAATCTAAACCTACCCTCTTTTAATTTAAAGCCACTTGCCCTTATTCTGTCACTGCATGCTCTTGTAAAAAGTCCCTCTCTAGCCGCCTCGCCACCCCCATTTAGGTACTGGAAAGCTTCTGGACGGTGTCCCTGGTCTTTCACAAACTTCCATGAGAAATTACTATCTTAAAGAAGGTGTACTGATCTTAAGGAAATACCCTTACCTATACATGAACACATTCCTTTAGGTAGGCTGCAGTATCTGTGGTTTCTGTCTAACAGTTAGGATCACTTTCAGGTAAGCCCAGAGTAGTTTACTGCACCACTGTTCCTTGCTAATGCTGATACTTCAGAATAGTGATCCTAGAATATTATAGTTAAGCTTATGCTGTACCATCACTGTAATATCCTACACTGTATATCCTATATATACTTTTTGAAGAGCAACATCTTGATCTTATAAATGAGGAAGATATGCTGATGTCTATTACAAAAAAACCCACACGTAGTTCAAATCACATTCATAATGTACTGTTTTACTGAGCTCATCCATTAATAAGTGTTTGTACAGGATTTGTTGTCAAAATGGCAAGTGCAAGAACTGTTTTTTCTCTTTTATCTTTGCTTTCCTGAATGCTGCCGTGGATTGCTTTTTCTCTGTCCTTCCAGGTGACACTAAAAATGCTGCTGCTGACTGTGGTTGTCAGCATGTACAAGAGTTTCTTCATCATAGTGGGCATGTTCTTACTGCTTCTTTGTTATGCTTTTGCTGGAGTGGTGTTATTTGGTACAGTGAAATATGGAGAGAACATTAACAGGTACAGTATGTAGTTCCTACCTCATGACGATGTTCTTTAAACAAACTGAAGAAATCACATTCTACTAGAGAAGTTCATCTGTGGTAAAAAACAGGCAGATCTGCAGGTCTGGCTGAAGAGTTCTAAACAGAATTTCTGATAGGAGACCCTGTCCAGTCCTTGTGCATTGGGCCAAATGACACCTGATCCAACCCAGAGCAGGCTGAGAGCTGTTCTTCATTATGTCAGTTGAAATGTGCTTCAAAGCAGTACTGTGCCAGCCCACAAGCTGCTGAGACACAGTGTACCTACTGCATCTTATTGGCATCACCCAGGAACAGGATCCATGTACCAGGCTGATACAAAAAGGACACAGTTCCTTGAAATGGCTGTTAGCTGGATATTTCCCAGTCATCATCAGGCTTACAAAAGAAAATGAAGACAGGAAATAGGATCTGGCCTTGAGTTTTCTTTAGCTCTCTGATAAAATGAACTAAAGTACTCAGACCTGTGTCTCAGCTAGAGTTCAGTTATTGTATCTTAAGTCATGAAATAAGTATTTCAATGAGCTCGTTCAAATAATACTGTAACTATTTTTAGTTTAAAATAGTAGAACAGCAGAAAATGAAAACATTTTTTCTTGCCAGTGTTTTAATTTTGGGAAGTGAAACGATCTCTCTCAATCTCTCTCTCTTTTTTTAAAACAGACATGCAAATTTTTCATCAGCTGGCAAGGCTATTACTGTACTCTTCAGAATAGTCACTGGAGAAGACTGGAACAAAATTATGCATGACTGCATGGTAATTACAGTACTGCCAGAGATAAGTAGACGAGAAATGAGAGATACCTTTCCATCTCAAACTGTTTTCAGTATCTTAGCTTTGTACAAGGAATGTTGGGCTTGCCTTTATCTCTTCAAGAAAATAATGTTCACTAAACCTCAGAACATGACACACAAATTGCAGTTCCAGTCTCATACTCATAGTATAACATTTCATGGAGCTAGGGTATTAGCTGTTTTAAAAACAAAAATAAAAAGATGATTTCAAATTCAGAAATGCAGTAACTTACTTTTTCACTATTACTGCTGCTTTGACTGGGGCAAGGTGTCTTTTCAGATTAACCTTGTCTTTGATTCATGCACTTTGGCTCATTATATGTGAATGATAGTCTTGATGACCTCAAAATTCTTCCTTGAATTATTACATTTTGTCTGAGTAAATGTTTATCTGTGCTTTCCACTGCAAGGAAAATCATATCCCTTTCCTTTTTAAAATTAATGAGCAGGGAAGAAATGTTTTGAAAACCACTATGCTTCAAAGCACCAGGTTGTTTCTGTACAGTGGCATAATGCACAATGTGGCCCTCTGTGTGGTAGTAAGATCCATGCCTCAGCCTTTTTTATCATACCTCTCTCTCTTTTCCTGGTTTCTGTCTACTAACGGAAGAAAAACAACCTGCCCACATTAATGCCCACAGTATTATTCCCTAATTGGCAAGCCTTAAAGAAATAATATTAAGTATTGTATTGATTGCAGAGAAAATAATAATTTTATTATTATTATTATTATTATTATTATTATTACTACTATTATTATTATTTTACTTTTTTTTCTTTTGTTTTGAAGGTTCAGCCTCCATTTTGTACACCAGATAACAGCACCTACTGGAAAACAGACTGTGGAAATTATGCTGGTGCTCTTATGTATTTCTGCTCTTTCTATGTCATTATTGCATACATCATGCTAAATTTGCTTGTTGGTAAGTGAAAATAGTCATTAATAACAAAAAGGCCCATCTTGGCCTGTAGTATATTAGATGTGAGTCTGTTGTGCTATTCAGGTATGAGGCTATGTACTAGTTTGAAAGCAAACCAGTGAGAGACTCCAAGTCAGAAATACAATTTAATAGAAAAAAAATAAAATAAATGCAATAGTACAAAAAAACCCCACAGGCAGAGTCAGAATACAACCTGACCCTCTGTTGGTCAGGCGGTTGGTAGATTAAATGGTGGCTACAGTCCTCCTGGAGTGATGGTTCTGTTGAAGCAGAACCTGTAGAAGGTTCTGGTCTTCCTCTGAAGATCCAGTGGTGGTGTAGAAGGTTCTGGTCTTCCTCTGGGAATCCAGTGGAAAAGGCTGCTTGTGGTGTTTGAAATGTCAGATTATATCCAGGATGAAATGCTCAGTTCCTCCCTCTGGGTAGAGCATCTCACAATGGGATGATGTAATTTTATGAGTCAGGTGGTGAGGCTAGACGGCTCATTAACAGAAGGTACCCCTAGAGGGAGGATGGGTCATGGGAGAGAGAAAAAACCACTGCCCCACCTGGTGTCAACAGCTGGCCCATTAACAGAAGATATCCCCAGGGTTTATCAGGGATGAGTCATGGAGGGGATGGGGAACATTGCCCCACCAGTTCTTAACAGCCTATGAAGATGGCAATAGAATTCATACTTTTGGGCACATCTTACACTGTAACCTAGGACAGGCTACCTTGTACCTTCAGTGTTACCTTGTATGCATATAATGATTTTGATACTTCTTTGGCACAGAAATGCTAAAACTCAGGAAGATTGGGAATGAAAGCTTTTTGACCAAGGAGATATTTTCTATTTATAGAGTAGACTTACCCTATGGAACACTGGTTTCTAAGCTTAACTGAAGAAAGAAAACATTTGTTCAAACATCATTGGAATTCACTGAATTAATCTTAGATGTTAGATTAGGCATCTCAACAGCATTTAAGATACAGCTTTTAAAAAGGGTGAATACATGGTGAATATTGATGTGGCAAGACAGTATCTTATGCATTCAAAATCCTTGTCTGAGCATGCAGGCATTTGTTAATGTGGAGTTCGTGCAACAGAATTAGATGTTACTATGTAACAACAGGCTTACTTTAGGGTGTATTTTGTTCTTGCGGTTTTCAGCTATCATTGTGGAGAACTTCTCATTGTTTTACTCGACCGAAGAAGACCAGCTCTTAAGTTATAACGATCTAAGGCATTTTCAAATCATATGGAACATGGTTGATGATAAAAGAGAGGTAAGAAATAATAATTTCCTGATAATAAGCACAGAAACACAGTAAATTTCCAGTTTTTCTTGAAAACAAGTATGGGAAGAATGAAGTGTGTTGACAAAATTCTCTGAGCAGTTACTGTTCCAATTTGAGAAGTAAGCATGATCTAACGTTGTTCATGGCCCTTCAAATACTAACCTGTATTCTGTGAAGTGCTTATAATAACAGATTTACGAACAAACGTACCTATTTATAGGATCAATATATTAGCATCTTTCCTCCCAGCTCCCTGAGAGTTGTTCCCTTGGAAGTCTACAGATTCATATCCATTTTTGTGTCTGATCTTCAGAAGAGCTTTGCTGAGATTTCAGCACCATGTCTCGTAAAATTCTTATGGAGATGCTGATCAAGTATGGGCTGGGTGAGAAGACAATGAAGTGGACTGAAAACTGTTTGTATAGGCAGGCCCAGGGGGTGATGATCAGCAGGACAGGTTCTAGTTGGAGGCCAGTAACTCGTTGTGTGCTCCAGGGGTCAATACTGGGTCTAGTCCTGTTCAACATCCTCATTAATGACATGGACAGAGTGGCAAAGGGCACCCTCAGCATACTCGCTGATGACACCAAGCTGGGCAGAGTGTCTGACATGCCACAGAATCGTGCTGCCATCCAGAGGGACCTTCACAGGCTGGAGAAATGGGCTCACAGGAGCCTCTTGACATTCAACAAGGAGAACTGCAAAGTTTTGCACGTGGAAAAGAATAAACTAAGGCACAGTACATGCTGAGACCACCTGGTTGGAAAGCACCTTGGCAGTAAAGGACTTGGGGGCCCTGGTGGACACCAAGTTGAACATGAGCCACCATTGCACTCGTAGCAAAGAGGGCTAATGGTATCCTGGGCTGCATTAGACTAAGTATTGCAAGCAGGCCAAAGCAGACAGGGTCCTTCCACTCTACTCAGCACTGGTGAGGCCACAGCTGGAGTCCTGGGTTCAGGCCTGGGCTCCTCTGCACACAGAGACACGGACATACTGGAGAGAGTCCAGCAAACGGACACAAAAATGATGAAGAGACTGGAGCATGTCTCCTTAGAGGAAAGGCTGAGAAAACTGAGACTGTTCAGTCTGGAGAAGGCTCAGGGAGCTCACATCAATGTATATAAATGCCTGCAGGGGAGTGCAAAGAGGACAGAGCCAGGCTCTGCTCGGTGCTGCCCGGTGACGGGACTGGAGGCAACGGGCACAACCTGAAACACAGGAGTTACCTCTGAACATCAGGGAACTGTTTGCCACTGTGAGGGTGACTGAGCACTGGCACAGGTTTCCCAGGGTGGTTGTGGAATCTCCATCCTTGGAGATATTCAAAAGGCATCTGGACCTGATCCTGGGAAGCTGGCTTTAAGAGGCCCTGCTTAAGCAGAGGGGTGAGACAAGGTGAGCTCCAGAGTTTCCTTCCAATCTCAACCATTCTATGATTCTGAAATGAGAATAACATCTGGGATACTGAGCTGCTCAGATGCCTACACAAATTATATCATCATCTGAATGATGCATGACATCACTAAGATTTGAATGTGAACAACATTATGGTGAAAGTAGTTGGTTGCCTGTAGTTGGCATGTGGCTGTGCTGGAGATGGAAGCTGTGGTCTGTACTCATGGGGGTAGAGAGTTCTGAATCCATCGTGCCCAGCACTGACAGTATCTCTGTGATGCGGAACAGCACCTTACAGCAAAAATGGTTCTGATGAGGCTTGTTTAGCAGAACAAAATATTTGAACATTGTGAGTACCACAGTTTCAGAGGGAAGTACTTTCAGTCCTAATTTTGTAACAATGGATAAAAATTATTGTCACCAAAAGCACAGGATGTGCTACCTCTTAGAGCAGATAACCTCTAAAAAGCCAGTAAACTCTCAACATTCTCCTGTTCCTACAGAGATGCACAGAGAAGGGCACAGGTTTACAATGAGTTATAGGCATGGCTATGAGTATTTAAACTATAGTTTCATTTCCATTTTTCAAAGGCAGCTCTTTGGGAATAGGATTCTAATTACAGATGAATGCAAATGGGGAAACTAAGTCCCCAAGCAATTTTGAAAATTTCTGGCAAAATTAACAGCATAGAGTCTCATTGTATATGAGTCAAATAACCACAAAGACTTCTGTGAATTTGCTGAAGAACTGGCTAAATGTGCACACTCTTCAGTAATGTATTCACAGTGACTGAAACAGGCTGGAAGAAATCGTTTTTCTCTCAGTGATCAAGTTGAATGCCTGAGTTGATTGTTAGATCACAGTAATAATTTGCCATCTATTATGCAATTTAACACAGGGTGTAATCCCTACCTTCCGAGTGAAATTTCTGCTGAGGCTTCTGAGAGGCAGGCTGGAGGTGGATCTTGACAAGGACAAGCTGCTGTTCAAGCACATGTGCTATGAAATGGAGCGGCTCCACAATGGTGGTGATGTCACTTTTCATGATGTGCTCAGGTACCCTGAGATTTTTCTCTACATTTTTAGAACAGATATAAAGGCCTGTGTTTCTTTCCAGGCTAACAGGTAGTCATTAGGCTTGGGAGAAGGCAAGACTGGTAGCCATAGAGGCACTGCAATTTTAAATGATTTACAAAAATTAGATTTCCCTTTTCCTTCCTGCAAAAATATTAATGATGGAAAACACAGGTCGTAGGGAATCCACTATAAGTAATTTTAACATTTTCATTGCAGGAGGTTTGTCTCAAACTACAGTCACATGTTCCTCTTGTATCCCAACTAATGAAATGTACCTTCAAGTGTAGCAACACGACAGTGAGCCTGACTAGAAATATAATAGAAATGGGAACATTATCCAAGCATAAACACTTAGGAGGAAAAAACCCCAAACCACCACAAATGCCCTAATTGCTTACAGTTCAGCAGGTTACCTGTATTGGATAGCTGGATATAGGTGATAAGGTCTTTGTTTTGAGCACAGTAAGTCACTTCTAGAATCCTCTCAGCAATTTTTTAACTTCCAATGTGAATTTACTGTGCACAACTGAATTACGTATTTTTGCACTAAGGTCTTATGTATGAGCTTTGATTTTCTAAATTAAGATGTAAAGACACCAGCATTTAAAAATAAATAGATTTTGTTTCTTCCAGCATGCTTTCATATAGGTCGGTTGATATCAGAAAAAGTCTTCAACTGGAAGAGCTGCTTGCTAGGGAACAACTGGAATATACCATAGAAGAGGAGGTGGCCAAACAGACCATACGAATGTGGCTGAAAAAGTGCTTAAAGCGAATCAGAGCAGTAAGTCAAACTAAAGCAGGATCTAAATGGTCACCTAAATTGAGCTGCTCAACAGTGCTGATATCTGCTGTCCCTATGCTTCATTTACTCTGGAGTCATAATAACGCTTATTTGAAGAAGTATGTAGCAGTTGCTAACTGAGCAAAAAAAAAAAAAGTTTGTTACAGCTCAATAGAAAGTGCTACAAAAATAAGCATCTTTTGAAGGCAAAAGCTGTCTTCCTGCCCAAACTTTATCTGTCTTTTCAATACAACAGGAAGATGCATGTGCAGAGACCAAAGTCAAAGGAATAAAGAAAAAATGTAATTCAGTGAAACTTCACAGGCCTAATCCTTCCTCACATAATGTAATTGCGTAATTTCCTTGCTCTGCTGGCAGACGAGAAACCTGTAGATAATTCTCCAAATGGAGCCTGTATTAAGATAAATCATTTGAGCGAGCCATTACAGTTACTTTGTGCGCAGATGAGCAGAGTGTACATGGAAAGCAGGTGTATGAAACATGGCACACTGAGCCGGTAAACTAAGCAGGGGCAAGGCATTGGCTCAGGACTGGGATGGGATCACCCACACTCGCAGCATGTTCCTGTCCATACTCATATTCCCCCAGACCACTGCCACAGGAGCATGCCTGCCCATGGGAACATCACTGCCCTCCGGGCATGGGTCCGGGCAGAGACCACTCCCAGCAGGCAGTGGTTGAAGCTGCCTGGTGTGGTAGAGGGAAGATTAGCCAGATCACACAAATCCCAGCTTGTCACTTGCCTTGAGCAATGCAGGAAACCCCAGTCTCTAAGTTATTAGTATAGACCCAGCCAGTGTTTCTGTGTTCTGTTTATGCAGTGCTTCTGATTGTCAGAAACATTTTACCTCTGCTCAGGATGGTACCCTATATGCTGGTCAAAATTTGGCTTGGATTAAATTTATATTACAAAAAAAAAATTGAGACATTTGATTTAGGTTTTGCAGTTATTCTTATCTCTTCTTCCAAAACCAACTCTTCCTTTATATGAAAAGTCACAACCTGGTTCCATTGACGACTGATTTTTAAGTTACTGTAAGTCTGAATCCAGGTTTTGACACATGGTTTTATTTTCATAAAAAATTACTTCTTGCGATTGGAGATTTTCCGTAGTGATCTGGGATCATGGCATCTTTCTTCTTCTGTTTGTAAATTTATAAAAATACTTAGCTGGACATTTTGAATATAATGTACATTCCAGCTGAAACATCAGTGTTCAATGATACATGGTTTCATTTTGATCTCAACTCTGTAATAATAATGGCAGTAAATTTAATCTCAGCCCTCAGTTCTAGGTTTGTTCAACTCTGTTGTTCATTTAATTATGATATTGAACTACACGATGTTAAAGTAAATATGCTATTCATTTCACTCCAATAATATGGTTCAGATCATTTCACATTCTATGAACCCTTTATAAACTGAATTTTATTATGGAAGTTAAGATATATTTTCAAATTCTCTTGTTATTTTATAAGTTTCCCTAGATAGATCATGTGAAAACTACCCAGGAAAGTGAAGCCCTTCCTAAGTGCTATTTATTTTAATTTAAAAGCAAATTAGATTGTAAAATCATAATGGTAGTAGGTTTGTTTTTCTAGTTGTACTGTAAATCTATACTTAGTCCCAAGGTTTTCACTACTATTTAATTCAGTCATATTGACAGCCCATTCCAAAGTCCATGAAAGAAATCAGAATTTTTTCATTGCCTTCACATAATTCCCTGTGAATCTCCACCAACTTCCTGTTTTCTTTTTCTCTGCAAGAACTTTTAACTGATAAAATCAAAACTTTGTATGTGTTTAAACTCTAGATTTAAACCAATAATTGAGCAACATGCCTTTCACTTAATGTAGTTCATGGGTTTCATCCTCTCTTCCCTAAAGGTTACAAATATGCTGGAATTCACTTTATTGAAATAGCAACATCTAATTGTGGATCTTTATCAATGCACCTGGGATCCACAGCTGGTGGTCACTGTTCAGTTAAATATTTAGAATGCTTAAAAAAAAATCAAATTCATTGCTGTGACACACCAATGAGAACATTTTTTTCATCACATATTGTACCTTGATAGAAACAGCAGCAGTCGTGCAGCATTATCCATAGCCTACGAGAGAGCCAACAGCAGGAGTTGAGCCGATTTCTGAATCCTCCCAGCATTGAGACAACACAGCCAAGTGAAGATATGAATGCGATTAATCAAGATAACAGTGCACAGCCAGAGGTATGTTATCCAGAAAACTATGAGCTACTCATAACAAATCCATAAAACTTCCATATTTCTTATTTGTTCTTTTTTAAACATAATTTTAACTGAAAAAAAGTTAAAAGCAATACTTTGTTTTGCTTCAGTCTTTGCCATCAGATGTAAAGGCAAGATGCTCCAGGGTAGTAATTCCCCAACGTCTTGCTATCACCATAAAGGGCAAACTCAGCTATACGACTCTGGCAGCCCCATCTTTCAGCTCTTGCATGAGCTGTGTTCAGGCTTGGAGATGTGAAGCCTTCCAGTTCAGGCATTCTGAAGTGTTTACACTGAGAGTGAGAACATTGGGCATGCTGGGACCTCTAAGCAGGAGTCCTGGGCTCTTCCAGGATAGGGAATATAGAACTTACAATGTAAGGGCTGCTTTCTACAGTGATTGAAGTAGGCTGAGAATAATTTCATACCCTTCGACAGGATGAATGGCATTGAGAGCCCACATGATTTTTTGCTTTTGTGTGTTTGTAGTAGTTTTCTGGGGTATTAAAGAGTAGAAAGTATGCTGCCTTAACCAATGGCAGTATGTTTTGTTTGTATTCACGGACAAAGCTTGAAAGAGAATAGAAAGGTATCCCTTTCTAGGCTTACATCCATGCAGTGGGGAGCTATGACTGAGATTCTCTTTCCTCTGTTCAGACAAGTAGCCAGCAGCAGCTTCTTAGCCCAACACTTTCTGACAGAGGTGGCTACAGACAAGACTCTGGAGATGCTGGGAAACCTCAGCGGAAATTTGGACAGTGGCGTTTGCCATCAGGTAAGTGAAAAAGGTTTATCAGTAGGGTCCCCACATGCAATGCTGTGCAATAACAAGGCCAAGAGAGGCTCATGACTCACAGTTCTGCCTCCTGGCTGCTGCTTGCAACCACATCAGGGCTTTCATATCCTCATTCCTGTTGAAATAAAGCAGTTTCTCCCTTTCTTCAGAATTCTGAAAGTTTGAATGGGTTCAAGCACTGTCCTGTGCAAGTGGTTGCATTTTTTACTTTTTCATACACTTACTCAGGACCTTTGACATGAGTCAGTCCTATTCTGAATCAGAGCACTGCCTTCAAAGGCTGCCACTATTCAGACCCTAATGATACCTAAGTGGAAGTAGGAGAGATAGTCATGCTGTTCTGTTGACTACCATTGACCCTACTTTTGTGGCCAGTGTACTTGCCCAAGAAACAGGATAGTTTAATAGAGAGCTTTCAATCCATGATTTCCTTTTAAATATCACTGAGCAGCAAAGATCAACATTTTGTTGGAAAAGAGAGAAAGAGTGAAAGAGGAAACATGGTAAGGAGGAATCATACTACTGTAGTCAACTGCACAGGCTTTCAAGTGAGAAAGCTTGAAAGAATGAGTAGCTCAGGGTTTCCTTTCTTATCACTGATCTGATCCATGTCAATTTTGAGCATTCCTCAGTGGATAGTCCTAAAAAGGAGTGTCGTCTCCATGCACAATACAGCTGACAGATAAGTAGTCTGCCTCCAGTCCAGCCAAGACAGGTATTTAAGATGCTGAATAGCATAATTAAGATCAATTGTGTAGTTAATATACTTAGACATGTGGTTTAGTGCCATACCAGCAACTTGTACTGGCTTCAAGCCCTAGGCCATAGTAAAGTATCACTTTCTAGATGTAGCTGCTACTCCTAAAAGCACCTCCCCCATGTCCCCCCACTTCCTCACATTTACTACTTTCACCATTTTGCCAGCAGGTTAGCTCATGTAAGTACTGCCTAAGTCATTTAGGTTGCAACTTCTGGATAAGAAGAAATCTCTTGCATCAGTTATCCCAGCAGAAGGAAATGAGGCACTGCTCAGTTAAACTGTTCTACCAGCAGATTAGTGGGAGCAGTGTGAACATCTGGAGCTGGGAAAACAAACAAAACAAAATACAACCAAAACAAACAAACAAAAAAACCCAAAAATGCCACCACAACATTAGAACAGAGCCCTACTCTTTCTGAACTAAATCAGTTTAAAGGTACCTTAGTCCAGCTAGTTCTGTATACCTGAATTCTAAGCAAAAATGTTCAAGAAGCAGATCAACTCTAATACAGAACTTTGTGTTTAATTTCCTAGCCCCCAAACCAATAAGCCATTCAGTGTCTTCAGTCAACCTCCGTTTTGGTGGACGTTCAACTATGAAATCTGTTGCATGCAAAATGAATCCCATGTCCGATGCTGCTTCCTGTGGATCAGAAGTCAAGAAATGGTGGACAAGACAATTAACTGTGGAGAGTGATGAGAGTGGAGAGGACCTTCTTGATATCTGAGAAATATTTAAGTCACACCACAATCTAATTTTCTATGTTTAGAATTAAAGATGCTGTGTGATGTATGATTTCTTTAAAATCAGTGTCATGAATTTTCTCTTATGCTTATCCTCCTGCCATAAGAAGCATAGCACACACTCCTGTGTTAGAATTGACCTTTATAGGTACTAACTGTACTCTAAGAAACCTGTATACTATAGCAGTACTAACAAAGCCAGAAAGACTGTAATGCCTTTAGCAAACAAGAGCATTCAAAGATTTCATGTGTTGTGAAAAATCGTAGTGAAAATTTGTTATACACACCTCTGTGGTTTTCTTCAACCCTTACCATACTTTAAAATGGCAACACTTTACAATACAGGGGTAGTGTATTTCTTCCTCTGGTGTTTTCCCTCAGTTCTTATTTAGTAACATTTCTTTAGAAAGATTTTATTATTCACAAATGACCTGAAGAGGTCAGCACTGACTTCATGTTCAAGGGAAGTATTTTTACTGAGTACAGATACTGAATTACAATTCTAAGCTTTCTCCAGACCTTTTTTTAAAATATGCAAGAGACAGGATTACTCATTTTAAAATCAGAAGGTGAAGGATTGGCTTTTAAAATGTAAATATCTTTGAGGCTTGGTTAATTATGCAAAGAGCTTGATTTTCATAGAGAAAACAGGGAAAAAAAAGAAAAAAAATACATGAAAAACTGTGCATTTAAGCATCCAGCAGAAGATTTTCACATAAAAAACATGGGTTTATGCTTCATTTTCAGAATATACTGGTTACATATATGTGTGGTGTCACTATTCTTCTTTTAACTGGGTCTCATTTTTCTTGTGTAGTCGTAAGATTTTCTTCTTGTCTGTGATAAAAATTAGCATGTTGGGGATTCTAATTACAAAATAATATTGTATGTCTTTAAAAATACATTCAGTTTTGCCTGTATAGAATTTTACTTAGCCATGTTACTGCTCATGCTACAGCCCTGAAGAGGTAAGGCATGACACTGTGCTGTGGTTAAGTACCTTTGTCCCTTTTATCCTGATGCATCACACTTGATATGTTAGCCTTCACTTGTTTTATGAGCCACCAATAGTGCTACATTCTCGCCGGTGAAAAAGCAGCTATCGCTTTCATAAAAGCTTTTCCAGTGAAAGGCCAATGCTATACGGATATGGAGGTGGAGAAGGAAAGCCGCAAAACACAACCGTGTTCGCTAGTTTCAGAATCTAAGGCTGTCAAAAAATGTGGGGTAAAATTGTGCCCTTCCCTCAGGGAAGAACTTAGAGGTTGCAGATTTTGTTGCTTGGCTCCTGACTAGGTTTTATAGCATAGCTAGGGCCTTTCTGTTACCATTGTTTCCTATGGAAATGATAGTTTGCTCTAACATGGCCTGATGTGAGATCTTGTAAGAGGCTCACAGTTTATTTACATCACCACTTCAAAAATATATCCTTTCAAAAGCAGAAAAAAGCCAGTGTTTTGCATTTTTTTCTGGCCAAGATATTAATTTCATTTGGTCAGAATACAATAGTGAAAACACACAGATGCCTTCACCAAAATTCAAAATTAGTTTTGGCCATGAAATGCAGCTTTCTTGGCATCTGTCAGTATTTTTTCCCAGTGTGCGGTTGAACATTGTTTAGATTATTTTTCTAAAACAGTCATATTGAACACATATGTATTTTGTGGGGGGTTTATGTGTTTTTGGGGCATATTTAAGTTTAAATCTAGTCAACTGTAACTCTATAGTAAAAGAATGTGTGCATTCTCTTGTTTACTAGATTATGAACCATCAACAAAACTTCATATGCAAATTCATTACTTTGTGTTATGTTTTGTGCTTAAGTTGAGCTTTTGTATATATAACAAAAAGATAAATATTGGATTTATAAAATATAGTATCTTTGACAGTTCAATAATATGTTGAACTGCAGATCACTCCTGCTGCAAGCCTTCTTTTTAAAAAATCTGGCAAACATTTTTTCCTTGCCTTATAGTACACTGTCAATAAAAGTGAGTTGCTTTAAGCAATATTCGTCCCTCTGGTTTTCATTGTAACTGCATTGGCTATATCTGGCTCATCCATTATAATGCTGCATTGTAACAATCTCTGTGGTTTGTACAGGATTATGCAGAGGTGCTTTCAAACTCTTGTAATTGAGGGTCTTGGGTTTTTTACTCCAGCAACTGACCTCATCAGTACTGCCACAAAGGGTCTCAGTCAAAAGATGGGACTAAATAGGACTGTTCATTATTTATTTTTATTTAACCCACTTTTTCTTTGTTTGCTTCAGAGCCTGGGTGTGAGAGTGTGTGTATGTGTGTGTGTGCTGTTTTACTTTTGCAGATATAGGAAGTGGAATGAAGTTACAAAGAAATGAAAATAATAGATACACAGGCATGCAAGCAACCAGTTTAAGCTAAAACCTCCTTAGCACAGCATCACCAACATAACTAAATGAGGTCCTCCTCTGCAGCACAGTAACCAATGGACATTTGCACAGGAAGGTGAAGAAGCAGAGAGCAAAGCTGAAGAATGGCTGGAGTTCAAACAGCTTGCACCAACAATGGAGAGACACAAAGAGGAAATAGTGTGTCAGGAAGTCAGTCAGTCCAGACAGCCTTAGAGAAAAGTTCAAACAAGAATAGATCCTAAGCAAAGGTAAACAAAAAATTGCTGGGGGAATATTACTACCTGCGAAGTTATCCTATACAAATGAAAAAAGGAAGGTTTAGACTTCTTTTCATCCACTAAGAGAGCTCTGTTCCATAGGAAGTAAGTTGTAAAAGTGTTCATGGCTTTGTTGGACGAAACGTGTAGTGCATATTGTCAGTGCTCAAATAAAAACCTGCTTGTGGGAAGCCTGAAAACACACATCAAAGCTGTATCTCAATATCATTCCAAAGTCAGGTCAGATTTCAGACAATCACTTTTTTAATGAAGAAACTAATAACCTGAAACCATTTGCTTTTGGAAGATATCCAACTGAATTAAGAGCTGAAAACATAAAGAATGCTTTTACAAGCTGAAAATACCATCTTTGTTTTAACTAATGTGGAGCAATCAGGATTAAACATCTTAAAAATAACATTACATTCAGTATTGTCTGCATTCGAAGACCAGTATCACAGCTTCTGAGAAGCCAAAGAAGATTAAATGCCAAGAGCAAGTGAATAACTTTGTGAGAATAATCTATTTTGTTCTCTTCTTTTATTCACAACATGCCCATGCAGATTAGGGTGTCCATGAATAACTGAAGTAGAAGAGCTTGCACTGCTGTAACAGTACATTTGGAGGACCAGCAAGCAACCTCCCATCCAAAATGCCCGTTCCTTCTGCAGTATTTCCACAAGCAAAAACAAACACTGGCCTGAGTTGTCAGTCAAAATTTCCAATAGGATTATCTCAGTCTCCCTGCATCTAGCTTTCAGAGGCTAAATTCATTCCTGCTATTGAAGGCAGTTTAGTCACACCACAGATGAGCTTGCCACAATGCATGGGCTGATGCTGGGAAGTTGGCTGCCCTGGTTTGTTCAATTGCTCTGAAACACAAAGGAAGCCTCACTAGAATTCAATTAACCTTCCTCTTCATCCCAAGGGCGCTGGTGTCAGACCCCATTAGCAGCTGTTGCCCATTGTTCTCAATGAAGAACCTCTAAGCACTAAGTTATTAACCCACCAGTGAGCTAAGTGTATGGGCAGTGGCATTTTATCCCCTTCCACAGGTTCCTGTCTCAGATGCTTATTCCAGTACCCTTACTGGTTTCATACTTTTACCTGACTTGCATATCTGCCCTGGGGAATTTGTGTGAATTACCTGAGCACCTACAAAAGTGAATTTCATAATAGGGTATCTTCCTGGAAAGAAAAGAAATGTCTTTAGTACATGTAGAAAAGGAAGAAAAAACCCCAAAACACTATCCATCAACCTGAAGAGCTGTTGACATAAGCTTGTTCTTCCTTCTGAATTCAGGCATTAACCACCAGTGGCACAAGCCTCCAGTATCTCAGTGGAAATTACTTTTTTCCAGGACAACTTTTACCAAGGTTGGAAACAAACTGGTTTTTATGAGGCAGATATCTGTGTGTCCTAGAGACTTGGGCAGTCAGGTTCTAACTGGGTCCTCCACACGCTGGAAGTCACTGTGGTGGGATTGATGTTGGCAAGTACATCTTCCCCCAAAGGTAAAAAAAGAGAGTTGGCCCTTGAGTTCATTGGCAGAGAAGCTGGATGTTACATCATCTCTTGTGCCCTGTTTTCTGATTTCCTTTTGTGTTTTGCTGTCCAATTTCATGTAGAGAGGACAGTGTCTAAGCATATTCTCCTTTCTCAGCATGTGCTCCTAAGAAATGGGGGATTCAACAGGTATGATTTCACTATATTGTATATGTTGCCAGTTTATAAGGATAATAAGTATTGCTTTTTTTGTCTCAGCACCTATTCTGTAGAACAACGTGTTCTACAGATGAAGTAATTTCTCCTCTCAGATTTTCTAAATTCATACTGCCTGGGGAATCTGTTCACTGAACATTTAAAAATAGGGAGAAATAAAAGTGAAAAAGAAAGAGAGAGAGAAAAATAAAAAAGAAAAAAAAAAAAGAAGAAAAAAAAGAAGGAAAAAAAGAAGAAGAAAAAGAAAAAAAAAGTAGTTACCTGAGCATTGGGGTTTAGTTTTTGGGGGTTTTCCCATTTTTATTTTAGCAGCTATTTAAAAATAAGTAAATCTCTGTTTCTAAATAAAGACAAGCTTCTCAGTTGTTCTGACCAATCTAAGAAAACAAAAAAGTTTTACTTTTTTCTTAATGTCTCTGTTTCTCAAAAGCCCCTGTTTTGAAATGAAGAGCTTTCACATTTTGTCTCTACTTTTTATTTGTAAATCTCATCAAAACCTATTTTCTGTATTCGACTAAAAATTATCAGTACTTTGGTTATGAAAAACTGATTTTCCCTTTGCATAAAAATTCACCCAATTATTTTTTTTAAGTCCCCCAGGAAGAGGTTCATCTGGCTGAAAAACTGGGCATGACCCAGCAATGTGAGCTTCCATCCCAGAAAGCAACCCATTTCCTGGGCTGCATCAAATGCAGTGTGACCAGCAGGCAGAGGGAGGAGATTCGGCCCCTCCACTCCGCTCTGGTGACATCCCACCTGGAGCACTGTATCCAGCTCTGGGGTCTCCAACACAAAAAAGACATGGATCTGTTGGAGCAAATCCAGAGGGCCACGAAGGTGCTGGAGCACCTCTCCTATGAAAACAGCTGGGGCTGTTCAGCCTGGAGAAGAGAAGGCTCAGGGGAGACTTTATAGCACCTTCCAGTACCTGAAGCAGGATGATAAGTAACGCAGAAGAGAGACATTTTATCAAGGCCTGTAGTGACAAGACAAGCGTTAATGGCCTTAAACTGAAAGTGGGTAGATTTAAATTAGATATTAGCAAGAAATTATTTACTATGGGTGTGGTGAGGCACTGGAACAGGTTGCCCAGAGAAGTTATGTATTCCCCATCCCTGGAAGTGCTCAAAGCCTGGTTGGATGAGGCTTTCAGCAATTTGGTCTAGTGGAAGGTGTCTCTGCCTATGACAGGGGGCTTGAACTAGATCATCTTTTAAGATCCTTCCAAGTCAAATCATTCTATATTTTCTGAATTGTTCTACCTGGCATACAGAAAAATGGCACCCAAGAGAAAGAGGAACACTGCCTTAGTTATCAGTATGCAGAAAACTGCACAAGAACATTTTACTCTATTAACTGAAATTTATTCAGAGAAAATGTTGGTTTGCTGACTTCACTAGGTCTTCTTCCCAAGCAATTCAAGTATTTCAAAAACTAAACATCACCAAGGAAAAAAACAAATCACTTTTCTCAGTTCCTTCTCAGCTGCCTGCCAAGTCCTCCAGTGCAACCAGACACTTGGTGGTAAGTTTTGTAGTGCGTGTAGGCACTGCTAGCCCTGGCCACACAGCTGTTGGAAACAACTTCCTCCTCAAAGCTGGTAGATGCAAATAGGTGCTTGTGCCTCTGTCCTCCATGACAAAACTCTGCTTTTTCGCTGCATCCACAGTGGGGAGGCGTTAAAGCTCTAAAAATGTCATGAGGGCCTGAGAAGATGCAGGTCCCCTCAGGCTGCTCCACCAGGAGAGGGACACCTCTGTCACCATGGTGCTTGGGCAGCCAAGAGCAACCAACAGATATGGAAAGGGTTGCATAAGCTTTCCTGCCAACACTTTCAGATCAGTGATATTAGGTGTATAATTTATCCACTCCTACACTGCAGACAGTCCTGAGGGTGTGATCCAGTAACAGGTTTGGCTGCTGTAATTAAGAAGGTGTCAAATGCAGTTGCTTGTAGCCGGCTCCAGCTCTTCCACCAGAAAATACAATGCCCTGAACTTGGCCAGTTTAACTCTTCACCCAGTTGCTTCTTCTGAGCTCTGTAAAATGCTCCAGATGTTAAAAATCCAGGTATTAAAACCTTCATCTTAATTGCATCAGCAATAGCAAGAATATTTATCTGATGCTGGCCTATAGATGTATTTCAACTTTATATGCATTCATCAATTCAGTGTGTATCTGTAAGGGATTACCTACGTGAGGAAGTTGCACCAGCTTAAATTTAACCTCTTATTGCAAATTGATTTCTCTAAATCACTTTGAATACCTGTGGAAATGCTTATTTCAGTTTAAAGATTTTTTTATATTGATATATGTTTAAACCCAAATAACCTTGCTTTTATTCTAACGGCAAGAGTGCTCCCACAGGTCTACACATCAGCCCTCTTAATACCCGCACCTTTAATTATGTGGTTGCAGGTCCTTTGCAGAGAGGAAGACCTTCTCATGGTCTCTGGCAGCAGCTGAGATGATAACTAGAAGCTGTCTCAGGAGCAGCTTGCACCTTGCTGCCCGAGCACCCATGGAACGCAGTGCCAGGGTAGCCCTGGCTCTGCCACGTGACACTCCAATTTGCCCCAAGATATTGCTGGGCAGTTTGGGGCAATTTACACCAGGAAACATCCCGAAGGAGTCATTTCAGGTCAGTCTGTATTGGGTATGATTCCCTCCACCTCGTGCAGTCCTTGGATATGCTGTGAGCAGCTCTATGACCCCGAATATTCCTACAAGCCTCCCTGCCACACCACAGAGCGTGCAGGACATCCTCTCAATTTCACACTATGGCTGGTGTGATAAATTCCTTGCCTTATCCCAGTGGACTGAGCTGAACAAAGCACACATCTAGACGCAAACAGTTCACTTGGGCTCAAATTGCTTTCACCAAATCCTTTCTTCTTTCAAGTAAATCAGTGCTTTTCATCAGAAGAAGGTTTTTACACAATCTCAAAGACCTGTTTTCTGAGCTAGTCTAACCACAGAGTTTTAATATATGATCAGTTGTCCACAGTTGTAATCAAACATTATATTCCCCTGGAGCTGGACAGTCAGAGTTGCCAAAAACAGACCATCTCAATGATTTCTGATAGCTGAGCCTTCTACTGAGGTATCACAGAACTATGACAAACATAAACTCTTTTTTAACACTAGAGGGCTGGCGTTACTTTACACTGGTCTCTGCACACATTCTCATAAGTAGGTTGATCCTCCTTGTGGTAGTGGTTTAATATTGGTTTAATTATTTTGGTTTGTAGAGTATTTAGATACTGCAGTGACAAGATATTTCTACCATCATTATGTAACAAGGGATCTTTCATTAACCTTAGAGTACTTCAAGCAAAACTGCTTTATTTTGTTTGTGGAAGCATGACTTTTTGGGAAACTAATGACATTTCAATTCCCACTTGTATATGATGTGCACAGAAGTTGTAATAGAAGATTGAGTTAGCAACAGCATTCCATTTTCTGTATCTCCAGCGACTATGATATTTGCATGTCAGATGGAATGCAGTTTAAATTTGCATATCAATTATCAGGAAAATCCAGGAGTGAGACCATTTTCAAAATCCAGATACTAAAGCTGAAGAAACAAATAGCTAAGGATGCCAAAAGCCTTATGCCACAAAATAAATACATATTTCACTTCTTGGACACAGAAATTCTGCTCAATAATTTGAACAACAATGCCTGTTTTTCATGATGCCTGCTTTTTGTTTCTGGATTTTCTTTGCCTGGCAGAAAGTATCTACATATGTTCATTTACAAGCTATGGTTAGATGAGAAATACCATAACAGATTATATTTGTTGATGGACAGTTAATCATTCTGAGAAATATTTGAAAGTACAGCTTGCTTTCTGTGCTTTATCATGAAAACATAGAGTGCTTGGGGTAATTTCATAACAATTTTTACAGTAAGAGGAAAAGAGGGGGAAAAGGCACAGAATGGTGCACAATGTCCGCTAAAAGCAGCATGCAGTTTCCCTTCAGCTGCCGTGAGCCCATGGTGTCCCTTCTTAGTGGACACTTTAGACTAATGTGGCTCATTTCCATTTCAGATGCCCACATGTGTGCAGTACCCAGCTGTGTGCAGTGACTTGTCCAGTTGTGGTTCACCCACAGTCAGTTACATGCCCACATCTTCACTTCACATTACATTCTGAGCTTCTTCCTCAAGGGTTCATCTAACATGAACCGCAAGACTTTCTGCCATATCAAAATATTTCCTGGGTAAACTCTCACCAAGGGATTAGTCAGCTTGAGTTGTGCATGAATTTCATTTGAAAACTCAAGTGCACATCTGCATCTGAAAATTGCTGCAAGTGCACTGCAAAGTGGTGCCCAGGAAGCAGCCGACAACCTGTGAGCGCACAAGGCACTGCTACCTTGCAGTGAGGGCAGGCTTGCTCTTGTGCTTGTCTATTGCATTTGGCATCAGAGTTGAACACTGCCTGCATTGCTCAGCTTCTGTATGCTGGGGAAGCAACAAGAGAGAGAGAGAGATTTTTCTTTCCTGTGTGCAGTGGGATACCTATCAGCAGGAAATGTAATCTGGAGCCCAAATCAGTGTAATAACCTTCCATTGTTTCTTTCCATTTCCAACATTTAGCTGGGAGGGAGGAGCTGAGGGTCAGCCCACATCAAGGAATTGCTGGAAATTTCTGTGATCATATTGTTGATAAATACAAGCAGGCTGCAGCAAAGTTAGAATTGTGCAGTGGTGAGAGGATTGAGGCAGCAAAGGCAAGGAGGAAAGATGAAGGGGAGAAAGACCACAGAATCACAGAATGGTTTGAGTTGAAAGGAACCTTAAAGATCATCTAGTTCAAATCCCACCAGACATGGGCAGCGACGCCTTCCACTAGATGAGGTTGCTCAGAGTCCCATTCAACCTGGCCTTTAACACTTCCAGGAATGAGGCATCCACAACATCTCTGGGCAATCTGTTCCAGTGCCTCACTTTCCTCAATCCACAAAGATGAGGCAAAGGAGGGCCTGGATGTTTTTTTTCCTGAATGTGTCTACTTAGGAAAGCCCTACAATGGCTGCAAGTCCTAAAGCTGTGCAATGGACAGCAGCAAAGGCAAAATGTAAGATCCATTAAATAATTTTTCAGGAAATCTTTACAGAGCTTCCCTGTAGACATTATTTTTCTTTCCATCATTAGAAGTGAGTAGGCAGGGCGTTGCAGGAGTCTGCTGTTCCTCTGTCACCACTAACTGGTAGTTAGCTGGCATGGGGCTAGCCCTTAAGCCACCTGGGATGTCACAGTAGTGGTGGGTACTCAACTCGAGGGTCACTGTGGTAGCCAGTGGGCTGTAGGGGTTATTTGCAAAGGACATGGGACCATACTGGGACCAGAGTTACACATGGTAGTAAGGGTGAGTTCACACCTCAGTGGTGCAAGGCTGGGTAATCAGGGACAATCTTTGTATCACATGTGTCTCCAGCAGCTTCTGTTTAAAATTATAGGGAGCAGCTCAGGAAGACAGGTCATGCCACTGTTTATCATGGTGCTGTCCCCAAAGCTGAGGTGTGGAAATAAGAGGGAAACATATGTTCTCCAGGCAGGAGAAAAGCAACCTACAAAGCTGCACGATCTCTGTGCCAAGTCAGAGCTTTAACTGGCACAAAAATTATCTTCACTAACACCTGCAAGTGAGTGCATAGTACACTGAAAAATTAATAGTCAGAAGGAGAATGAATTCCTTAGAGCACAAAGGAAAAACATTTCCTCTTGTAGATGATGATGTATCAGGTATCTCAGGTTGCTTCAAAGCCAAGGGCATTCCTGGAACCAAGAACCAGAACCGTGACACCCTACTTTATTTCAGGTGTGAGCCTCTTTAAAAAGAGCACTTTCGCTCAAACAAAGAAATCTGGCTGAAGCTGCAGGAGCTTGTCAGCATAGAGAAGAAGGAGTGATACAAGCACCAGTGAAAATGAGTCTGGGATCTGTTGAGATAGTGGAAAAGAGAGCGAGGTTGGTCTCTGTTAAAGATTTTCTCTTACAGAGCAGAGGGTGAAAGATGTTGAAAGCAAAGCAGCAATTCTCTAACACGACAGTCTTCTAACTGAAGGAGCTTGCTGCTGTCTCTTACACATGTCATATATGTTTCCTCCCTTGTTTTTCCCAGTGGGGTCGAACAAGAATCACAGAACAGTTTGGTTTTGAAGGGACATGGGCAGGAACACCTTTCAGGAAGCCAGGTTGCTCAAAGTCCATCAAAGTGTCCTTGAACGCTTCCAGGGATAGGGCATCCACAACTGCTCTGGGTAACCTGTTCCAGTGCCACATCACCTTCACAATAAAAAAATCCTTTCAGGTATCTAGTATAAACCTACTCTCTTTCAGTTTAAGGCCATCACCTTCATTCAGTCACTTAACACCTCCATAAAGAAGGGTGTTCTGTTCCTGGAAAACAGTATTGTTAAACGATAGGGAAGGGTATACAAGTTTTACCTCTTTGTTCCTGAAACGTAAAATTACAGCTCTTCAGCAGTAAAAGTTCTCAGTAAGGCTCCTGTAAAGACTTGTGTTTCATATTTCTTCCTTTATTTCTTTTTCTCTTCAATTGCCATCTCGCCCTGGGGAAGAGCACTGCGTAGCGCAGCACCTGTGCCAGGGTGCGTTGGAGGCTGGCCTGGGTCTCGGCACACACAGTCACCCACTGCCCCGGGAGCGGATGAGTGGCAGCTCCACCTTCTGCAGGAGGGTGCCAGGCAGGAGGCCTGCCCCAAGGACAGCACCTTGGAGCCCTTTTCAGGAGCTGTCTGGACTTTGCCCAGCTCCAGCTGGCGCAGAATTACTCGGGACCTAATTACAACAACCTGGTGACAGCCCAGTGAGAGGAGTTCCTCATTAAACATGATGGTCTGGATGCCACGGCTGGCACAGGAAACTCTTAAATGGTTATTGCTGGAAACAGTGAGTGCATACCAGGGGAAAGATCACTTGGTAAATGTGCTATTCCTTACATTCTTTCTTCAAGCATCTGTCACTGCTCTCTGCCAAAGACGGGATATTGGATCTTTAGACTGGCTCAGTGAAGCCGATCTTCTGCTTTTATGTTAGGTCTGTAACAGCAGCTGCAAGAAAAACTTTAAAATACTTGAGTGGAAAAAAATCCTTTAATGATATTTATGCCTTTTTTTTGTCTTCTGAAGTAGTAAGCAATACAAGGGAGATGCATCAGTATTGATCAGAACCATCCCACTAGCAGTGTTTGCTTTCTATTTCCACTATATTATAGTAATATTTCATAGGACTAAAATTAATATATATTGAAATACTACATAAAGTAGAAGAAAAGCCTTTTCTGGCACAGTTTGTTGTACTACTGTGGTGAGCAATAGTTCTCATGTTGTGTAGCACATTGTGGGAAAGCTTTTTGCCTTTTTGCTGAGATGAGACAGAATACAGAATAGGTCTAGCCAGCAGAAATCTGTCTGATCTAAAAGTAAAACAAAAGGCCTAAAAAAACTGCACAGCACTCAGGGATATTTGACAAGGTCTACTCAGGGACTGGACAGATTTCAGAAATGTACTTTCTCATCCCTTTCTTCACCTTGCTTTGTGAGTTTTGTAAGCCAGCTGCCATGGAGCTGATTGGGTGATTTGGGATACCAATGGCTCAACATTTGCCAAACAGAGCAGTAACAAGTTTCTCCTTGTGTTTTTTTGTGCTATGAAGGTCTCAAACGTTTCTTGTCCACTAGATAAGACACCTCTGACCAGGCTACCACCAACACAAATGGATCCTTTCTTATCCTTCCCAAATATCTTCATACCTAATGAGTCCCATGGCTTATCCAGGCCCATGCAGTTGGTTCTCTCCAAGTTGAGTTCTTCCTCTGGCTTTAGTGTGCTCACCTGAGGCAGCCTGTCATTGATTGCATCCCCTTGGGTGTGGTGTCTCCCTGAAGCAGCAAAGTGTGTGATCTCAGTGAAAAGATGGCTGTGGCTTCTCTGGCAGGAGCAGTAAGCCTTTGGTACATTGACCTGTAATTAACATTTCATTCCCAGTGTCAGAAATAATAAAAATTGACCTGAAATGACTACAGCAGTTTTTTAATTACTGCTCTTCTCCTGTGAATCTCTGTTAGTAACAACAGACCAAACAACAATGCAGCATAGAGGCAGATTTTAGTATATTTTTGATTTTACACTGCTGTTTCCTACTGATGAGGGGCACTGCAGGACATGTAAACATAAGTGCAGTATGAGCCACCAAACATGAAAGCCCTGACCACTGTTCTTTTGCTGAAACAAGTAATGAAAAAATCAAGTTAAAACAAACTTTAAAGTAGATTTGCTTTCAAATTACTCTGAGTTTGCAAAGTCAAGCCTTTCAGGCTCCAGATAATGATTATTTTAGCATCTCCTTGTTTTCAGAGAAAGCTTTCCTTGCCAAGAACGGTATTTTTTTCTATATTTTTCTGGGAGCTACACAAAAGCAATGCTTTTTATTTGGCAGTTTCTGCTAAGCTCAGGTCTCCTTGATGCTCTAAAATGCATAGAAAGAGGAAATCTTTCCCCAAAGGACTTTAAGGCCCAGAATCTTTGAAGTCCTGTGGAGAAAAGCCTGGGGCCACGCCATTGTGGACATGGAGAGCCTTGACACCAGCAGGAATGGAGCATTTTAAAAAATGCTGTTGCAGAGATGTGTCCAGCCCATGGCACACAGCTGTCAGGCATCCAGGCACTGGGGGAAATACCTGCTAAAGCCCCTGGCACCAGGCAGTACTGCAGATCTCATGTGCCATAACCAAGGTCCCCAGTGACACCCATGCCCTGCTCACGTGTGCCAGGCTCTAAGGCTTCTGCTGCTGCCTCTCAGCAGCCCTCTCAGCAGCCTGGTGCCTCTCCAGGAACTGGGCAGTATGATACTGCCTGCTTAGGAGGACTTTCCAAAATCCCTGTGCAGAAGTGCTACTGCCCTGTCAAAGAGTTAGGTAATGCTCACAGCCCCACTACTGCCTTGCTCCTGTCCACTTCAACAGAGGGCTCACTGTGCCTACTTTCAACTAAAAGTGTGTTTTACCAAAATTGGCTTCTTTTGAAGCACTGGAAGACATCTCAGCACTCACTCCTGGGCTATAGAAAGTGGCTATGGAAAGCTATGGAAAAGTTTTAACTTACAGAAGTCTCTCTAGTGGCTGAGGATTGTCCCTTCATAGTCTGCAGTTTGTGAGGCAAAACATGACACTGCTCAGCTGCGTGGGGGTCTCTACTCACCAAACAGTGCCAGTGCTGATGGGAGACTTACCCAGGTGCTTCCTACTCCACAAACCTCTGCCACTAGGGCTCTTCCTCCTTCTGCATCTTCCCACACACAGAAATATCTGGGATCTTTGGTACAGCCCCATGTTTAAAGCTCAGCTTGAACATTGGCTCTCTCAACAGCAGCCAAATACCATGTGGCCTTCTCCTTTAAGCAACAGACCAGTGGCAGACCTTCATAGAATCATGGAATGGTTTGGTTGGAAGGGGACCCTAAAGATCATCTAGTTCCAATCCCCATCATCACAGGAAGTATAACATCATAGTGTGAGCTCAGCATGGGCCCCATCTGACATGCAAAATATGCATGAACAACATGCATCATCTCGAAAGAAGTTCATCAGTGACATGTGGCAACCTGAAACATGACAGTTTAATCAGCTCCTGAACTCCAGAAAAAAACGATGCCTTGCATCTATGCTTAAATTCTGTCCTATTTCTAGCTAGACTTCCAGCTCAAGTGGTCCATTCCTCAAAGACACAGTCCTGGCACTACATGATCTGCTGTACAAACCTGAAATTTTAGGAGTCAGACTTCAGCAGGAATATCTCATAATTTTGCCATATGCCTTTAAACAAAACTACTAATCATCCAGGTGACTTACCCTGCTCAAGCTGAGGAAAGATCCACACACATAAATCTATTTCCATAGTTCATTCTTTTTGATTTGTATTCACATCCACACACAATTATTTTCATCTACATTTTAAAAGCAGAATTTAGAGTATAAAGGTTATTAACTTCCAGAACTTTCTATCCCAGGGCAGCCTTATAAGGTCCCTGACTACCAACAGCAGCTTGCTGCTTGTTCTCATGCTGACATGTAAGTTTATTCAAAGACCCCTGAAGAACTGGAGGTTTGTTGCACTCATAAATTTCCCAGGATGTCTGCCAGAGGCATAACATGCTCCCAACTATCTGAAAGTCATCAGTGAACTCTGAGAAGGCAATATTTTAAAACCAAAGCTGACAGTGAATTTTTGCACTTTATATAAATATAGTAAAAAAAAAATACTCAAATTAGCTTCTTGATGTGGCTTGAAAAGCTGATGACATGAAAATTATGGAAACTATTTTCTCCTTCTCAGGTGGAGTAAGGTGATTCACTAGCCTTAGGTAAGAAAATGTTGCTTGTTAGGCAAACACTCAAACCTGGATGCTATATGCAGAAATCCAGGACACTTAAAAACTAGAAGTGAATCCAGTATGGATAGGGCATGTCTGTGAAAGCTCCTCCAGGGTTATGTCAGTTTGGAAGGAACACTAGCAGTTCCAGGACTTGTGAAGGAGTGGCAATAAGAAATTGTGACTTAACCTTGACACTTTATGTTAAATTTTGGAGATACCTAGGCAAGGTAATATCCCTAGCCTGGGGCAATCAAACCAGAGCTTGTTGCTGCTATCAGCATCAACACTGTGCCAGGGAAGCCTTTGATTATTTGATTTAGCCATGCATGAAAAAGATATTTTTTCCTCAGCTGAGAACCACTGACTATCCTGAGAAGAGAGAGCTGGTGCCCTACCTCCATGGGAGTTTCGTTGATTGTGTGGAGATTCTTGAAGCAGAGAGCTTCTCAAGTGCCCCTGGTCAGAAGGAGAAGACACAGCAATGAGGAGCAGGTTGTGTTCCGAGGGAGAGGCTGCCACTTCCCAATAGGACTATAAATGAGCACAACCAGTTCACAGATACAAAGCTACAAATTACTTCACCACGCAAGCTGTCAAAGAGACTCCCCTGGGACAACACATGGACACTGGCAAAGTGTTCCATGCTGAGTTAAGCATGCTTGCATGCAAACTAAAGCAATAATCTGTTCTTCTTTTTGTTTAATAAAATCTAAGTTAGTGTAGCTAAATTTCCAGATGAAGATTTAACTTTCTTCTGAAGAGTTTTTCTCTTCCCTCAGAAGTCATCTTGCATCAGGTGTGGGAGATAGATAACAGCCAAGGAAAATTTGGCTTCTACTCTCAAGTGAAGCTAACTGTGTCCCACTGCATGTAAAATCCTGTGTAACAATGCATTTATTGGTTTTCATCCAGAAATCTTTCCTACTGTTGCTAGCATTCCCCCCCAGCTGAGAGTCTGGCTTCCATGCAGCTCTCACACCAAGCTGTTCCTCCGGCCTTGAAGAATTCCTTGAAAAATGGATTTAGGATGCCCACAAGTCTGCCTGGCTGTTGGAGCTTCCTACCAGGCCTCCAGTGCTGCAGCCTGTGAAATAGCTGTTATTCAGACTAATGAACATTGCTTGTGCAAGCACTGGTGGGTAAAAAGTGGCCATGAATAAATTTAGGATGGAAATTAAACATATATTTCTAAGCTTCAGAAAAAGGATGGTTCTGCAAAAGCCTTTTGTTGTAGCAGCGGTAGATAAACCCTGAAATACTTCAATTAAAAAGTTCAAGCAGTTTATTCTCTGCCTGCAAAACAAGAGACCAAACCAGGATTTTTGCCCACTCTGTTGCCAAGCCCAAGTTGCAACACAAGCAGATCAGCACCTCTGGATCGCTCAGTAGGGGCTACAAAACACATGGCAAAATAACGCACCTGTAAAGCCTTGTTACTGCAGGGCATGAGGGCACAGGCATGACAATCACTTCCTCATGTTTTAAGTAAGGAACGTGTGTTGTGATGGTTAGATTATTGATATGTTATTGATGGGTTTTGCACTGGGATTTGTTGTATTGTACTAGTCTGGGCTTGTCCCTCGCACATGTAGATGTCGTAACCCCTGAAACCAAACACCTGTACCTGGACCCTGCCCCTTTTCCCAAGTAAATTGTATCCTATTGGTGGTGAGTTTTGCCCCCTCCCCTTCCTCCCTGGGGGGTCAAAAAGGGTCTTCAGGAGGCCGCCACCCTCTTCGACTCCAGGATCCGATGCAGTAAAAATCTAAAAACGTTATCCTGAGGAGAAGAGCGCCTTCTTTCTTTTACCTAGGTTCTCTTGTCATGTGTAGCTCCCGGGGGCCCTGAGCTAGCCATAGGACCCCCTTGGATCACACCGTGATAAACGTGGGTTAAGGTAAGCAGCAGAGATGGCTCTCTGGAAATGCCAGGGCCCCTGGCTGTGGTTCAGCAGGCTGGGGGGACCAGCAGGGCTACCCATGAGGCTGAGACACCCACATGTTGCACTTCAGGATGCCCACTGCTAAGGGGACTGTGAGATGGCATGGGATTAAAACATCCCGGGGTTTGTTATAGAAGGATCTTCAGAAATCTCTGGGCATTCATTAAGGTTTTTTCAACATCTAGTGCTGTGGTTTGCTTGTTGCATTTGTCTTGAATGTATGTTTCAGTGGTTTCTTGTTACCTTACCTGTCAATAGTAAGTAAATACACCTCTTTTATCTAAATTTGGGTTAAACAGCACAGTGTGGCATTTCCCTGTGACACAGCAGTTGAAAGGATGGTCCCTACCTAAAACACTTTACAAGTGATGGGTAAATCAGATGGAGAAGCACAAGAGACCACAAGCTGAAATGATGCTTCAGTGTTAGGCAGAGGTCTCTGTTCAGCTGCAGCCTGACCACTGTCAAGTTTTGCTGCTGACATCACAATAGAGGAAGGTTTTAACCACCAGACCATCTTTATTCTGCATCCTTTTGTGCTTTTCTCCTTTCTCTGCTGGCACAAAACCAGCAGGTAAGTAGCCTGTATTATTGTTAGAGTTTTTCTTGCTGTTACTGATGATCTGCAGCAGCACAATGGAAGCAGGTGGAGCCTTGCAGAGTATAGGTCCAAAGAAACAAAACTAGGAAAATCAATGTTTGCTAATGGAGAAAAGAAAATCATCTGCATTGAAAGGAACTGACTCATGGAATGGGGTCTGTGAGTTCCTGCCTTGGCCCCTGTAGGCAATCACCTAAGTTTAAAAAGAGACAGAAGGAAAGAAAGATAATAGAATGGTAAAATGCTGCTCCATGTGTTAGGGTAAGTACTCTGCCCATTCTGGGATGTTTCAGCTTTGCCTGCAGAGTCTTCTTAAGTCAAAGCAGTTTGTGTGATGTATTTTCATTTTATATCCAAATAGCTGTACGTTACCTTTTGTGTCCCTCTCAGGTGTGCAATGGCCGTAAGCTAACCCATGTCTAAAGCAGCACCAAGGGGAAGAGGTAAAATACTGTTCCTAATTTGTGGCAATGGAGAAAAAAGGTCCTTTCTTTCTTTTTTATTATTGGCAATGCATGGAGCTCATGTGAATGGACTACTCAGAATGGGGTGGCTAGTTCTTATTCAGAAGTGTGCATTATATGGGATTATTGATTTTTCCTTTGCTTGGAGATAAAAAACAGAACAAGCAGGAAACAGTTTTCACACTTGACCTCATGCATGTTCAGCCCTGAATTGTTTCCAAGCAGGTTCTCCTGCATCCATTTTTAACCTTTAGATACCTCTGTCTTTATGCACTCAGCAAGGGCACTCCACACACGGTTATCTCCTCCTACCCACCAGCTAATTGGACTTTTGAAAATGCACCATATTCAACCCCAAATTATCAAATCAATGGTGTTTTTTGAAGAAATCATTAATGATTTTAATTCTGTTTGTCTGCTTGATTTTGTCTGGTTTTCTACACCCCCCGACAGTTTTATACTAAGCAGCAGTTTTGAATTATGTCTATTTTTTCATCTTCTGTTATTAAAATAGGAGTAATGAGGGTGCTGACAGTTCTGGAAGAGGAAAATGATTAATTAGAGCATACGTCAATAATCACTTGGCTTTCTCTTACTGCAGTGTAGTAGTAAAGGTTTTAGCAACTCTAGAAATAAAAGCCTATTGAAAAAATAACAGTCCCCTTTTACTGAGAACACTTACATTACAAATTTATTTTAAAACATGCAGTGTTCTTACTTGCTCCTCAATTTCAAAATCAGTTATTTTATATAAAAGCAATTTTCCTTTCTCACTGAGTTGATATACAACTGTGTGTTATATAGCGTAGGAAAGTATACAGAATTATTCTTGTACATGGAGAGTTTGTTTCAAATACCTCTTCCTGTTTTGTTTTGGGGGTTTTCTAGAGTTCCACCCTTACTTGTTCACAGTATCAAATGAACACATGTGACGTACACAATCCTTCAGGACACCAAACCAAATATTTCTTGAATTATATTCAAGTGTGGGTTCAGCCATGTACATGAACATCCTTATAATTTGTCACGCACTATTGCTCACCTTCATGTTTAGAAGCTTTTGGTCACCCAGCCCTGGCTGAGGTGCAACAGTAGCCATCTTATCCTGACAGAAAAGGATTTATAATTCAAGGTTGATATAACTGGAAGCAGTTCTAAAGTGTTTTGCCATCATCCTTTCCACTTGCAGCAAACACATGTGAAATGCCAAGATGGAAATGTAAAAGTCCAAACTTGTGAAAAAAGAGAAAAATATATAATTGATAAACTTTACAAACACAAGTACACAAGATGTTGGGATTAGTGTAGGTCATTTAGTGTCAAACCTCATTTTGTGGTCTAAGATACAACAAAAAGTTAAGGAACAATGACAACATTTTTGGATGGTTTCCTTTTGGCCTTGTACTGCTTTTAATGAGCATTTTTCCTGGGTTGATAATTTAACTCCCCAATTATTTTATTCCAGCTGGCCCCATCACTAGCAGATATTTACAAAAGAAACATGGATTTGCTGCAGATAAAAAAGCTGGTGTTTTAGGCAAGTAAATAATTCCATCTAGTTCCTATTGGGTTTTTGTTGGTGTCATATTTCCATGAACAACAGGACATTTTTAAAATATAAAACAACAATTGAATTGTCACAGTATGGGTGGCATTTCAGTTCTGCACCACTTCCTCACTGGACCAGAAGATAAAAGGTTGAAATATTAAGGGACGTGGAGCCAGACATGCTTCATCTGTTAGCATCCCAGCATGGCACCAGAAATGGGCTTCTGAGAAAGAAACATTAAAATGAAGTTCCCAGGGATGTTAACCCTTGTGTCACTATTCTTTACCTTCATCCCACATGTTTCTTTCTTCAGAAAACGGAGGTAATGCCATTGTTGAAGCAAACACCTGGTATTTTGAAATATGTTGGCAAATTTGCATCAAAAAGTAAGTTGGTGCTGAGGACCTCCATGCCTCACTAAGGGTTAATATTCAGTGGGACTCCTCCCAGAATCTCAACATTCCAACCAAATCCTAGCATGTCCAGGCTCTTTGAAGTCATCTCTTTTTTTTCTATTTTTATTTTTTCCCTGTGGCCTCTGTCACAGCTGAAACCCCAGATCTTCTCTATGGCTCTTCTCCAGCTCTCTCCCCATGGGCTTTCATCTGGCAGCTGCAGGACATCTCCTCACTTGTATCTCTTACCGTAGCAAAGGCAAAACTATTTCCAGCTTCACACCTTCACTTCCAACACCCTTTTCCTTTTCTGAACAGCTTTCTTGGCTGAGATGCCTGACCTGTGACTTTATCCCAAGAGGTATTTCAAATTTGTTTACAACACGTAATTGAGAGGAATGAGAGTATTTGCCAGTTTGCTTGGGAGAACGTGAAGCCTGAAGCCAGCCCATGCAGTTGAAACTGAACCCCTCTGTGCGGTCTGGCATACCCCAAACTTCTGACACTTCTAATTTTTCTAGTAGAGATACAGCCCAGATTATTTAGCCACTGCTCATCGCCTATATCTCCATTGTATAAGGATATAATGTTGTTTCTGAGAAGGTCCTGTTTGCATTCCAATAAAAATCAGTTTCTTCTTCAAAACTAGAACGAAACTCTGTCTCTAATTATTTCAAGATAGAAGAGGAGTGAGGGAATTAAATGGAACGGAAATGTAACATGAATAGTAGCCTTTCAGCTTCTTGGGAATCTTAAGTAAAACGTAAAATGCTTTTTGAAAGGTCATCTAGTAGAAACTATCCGTTTTAATGAGGCATTCCTCTCCTCTATTTAGGCAAAAGTGTCAATATGCAACAACCTCCGACCAGAAGTAGACAAAGCAAAAACCTCCAGTGTATTTAAATGCTATTGGAAATCATGAGAAAATACACTCTCGTGGAGTAGGCAATTTATCGCTTAAATAAAATCAAATAAATGGAAGGTCACACTCAGGCTGAATGACAAGAATGAAAAAGAAGCTGAGTTCTGTGGACTGAATTTTTGAAGCAGTGCTTGGGCAACAGTGTTGTAGGACTCCATGTTTTGCATGCACGGAGAAAATACATTTCAGCAGCACAGAGCGAAGCACCTGCAATCTGAATTTGTGGGCTTCTATTTGCAATGATGATCAGGTACCTGCACAAAACTCATCATCAATTCAGTGGTCCCTGGAGAGTCATGTTAATTAGAAAAGCCTGGTCTCAGTCAGTAACAGCAGAGGTCACAGCTCCCATGCAGACTGCCCCACCAGACTCTGCAAGGTTTAATTGATGAGTTTACACAGGCTCGACTGATTGTTGCCCATAACATTTAGCTTGTTTGTCCTTCTCCCAGCCTATTTATTAACAGGTCTTTGTGCAATAAATATAGTTACCCATTTTCTTTGAAGCTTGTCTTTCCTTACTGCATACATTTGCAAAAACAGTCTAACTACTGCAAGTATAAATTAAAGATATAACTGGGTTTTCTTAACTCACTCTTGTTATTTGTGCAAAGACACCTCGTGTGAATAACATTTTACCACTCCAACCTAATGAATGACTGAATTTCTCAATGTGTTTCTATTATTTATTGACAAATCTGAAAAAGTCATTTCAATATGAAAGTGAATGTGTGGATTGATCAAGTTATTTTTCTCTGCCTGCAAACATGGTTATTTAGCTCCATCATACTGCAAAGAATACATAAACCCTCACTACACAGTTGCCAATAATGTCAATAATAGAGCTAATTATATCTGTTGCCAAAGTTACTGCACTCCTTGAGCGTCTTCTTGCACCTACTGCCAGTGCTATCAGTGAAGA
>WEIT01042168.1:29630-110258 GCA_013389985.1 Dryoscopus gambensis | reverse complement strand
CATACAAAGAGAAAAAGTAATAATCTGGAAACTGAGATAAAAAAATCTTCAACCATTGTTCATGCGATCATTGCCTTTTTATTTTTTCTTACACAGAGGAGAATGTCTCATTTTTGTTTGTACAGATGTAACATCTTGTAGTACAAACACCACGGGATGAAATACCTATGTGAGATTTAAATTGCACGTTTGCACCTTCTAACAACTAAACGCAGATTCTGTTCACAGCTTAAGAGAGTTCAAGGTGTGAGCTGCATCTCTTAGTTCCAAATAAACTCCATGGAAATCTGGACAATACACCAGAAATCGATTCAGTTTTCCATGTTCTGTTCTCTGGTTTCATGGGAGATGCCCTANAATCACATCAGCTCTCTCAGTCCAGCTCAGGTGTCTCAGATGCTTCAGGGTATCAGGGATACACAGTGTGTCTGGGTTTAGGATAACTTCACAGAGCACTCCTTAAGTGGTGTGTGGAGAGGGATTCATCAGGCACCCACACGTCGCCTGACCAATTTCAGATGTCCAGATCCCATAAGGGGCTGGGATGCTCATCAGTATGCCAGATAGGGACACAGGGTGGGCAGGCACAACACAAGCTTATGGAAGACTGCTCTTTTTGAAACAGACTCTGGAGACTGACTGACCTAAAATGACTTTATAGCTCTGTGTTTATCCGAGGCAATCCCCCCAGAATTCTCCAAGGCCTGCAACAGAAGCTTGACACACATTTCATAAGCAGACACAGAAGCACAGACAGACACTTCAATTTATTGAATTTGACCTCCATGGTCAGCCCTCAAAAAAAAAAAAATAAAAAAAAAAAAAATTTAAAAAAAACAAAATTATCTCTTTCCCTACAAAGGCAGAAAANAAACTGATTTAATCATATTTTTCAAGCCGTGGCTCACAGAAAGCCAGAAAATTCTTGCAGATTTGCCATGTCTTACACACAAAATTATCCTCCCTACTTTAAAGAGCTGAAGCCAGACATAAGAAATGCTCACAGTCTTTCTGTTCAATGTACAAAAAGCTAAGAGAGATAAAGTGGAGCAGGACATCTTCTTTACTCGGGGCTTCTCTTAATCAGAAAGAAGAAAAAGCATAATTCCTAAAAAAACATGTTCAAAACAGCAACTAAAGAGCAGCCTGAGAACCCTGTCCACAAGGGTAAAGGGAAAAGGGAAAAAGGGAAAAGGGAAAAGGGAAAAGGGGAAGGAAAGGCAAGGAAAGGCAAGGCAAAAGGCAAGGAGAAATATCAAAACTTCAATCTCACAAAAGAATCCTTACGATAATGACACATCCAGAATAATAGCTCATAAAAGATAAGGAAATAAAAAAGCTTTCTATTATTTATGGGGTTTTTTTCCTTTAAAAGTTCTGGCTTCTAACTTGAGATCACTTACAGGAGTATGATTTGTGAATTCTGAGCATTTGGGGTCAGCTGTATTAAAACATATGTGGAACAACAATGATGAAGGATGATCAGAAGAGTATAATGTGTCGTCAGGTTTTACAACTGATGAATTTGCCTCAAAGACAAAAGCATTAAAGGGAACATCACGGGTAGCAAAAAGCTGAGCATTTGGATGCCTGCCATGCCCAGTTCCCCACTGACACTGAAGTGCCTGAGATAATGCAGAACAGTACCTCGCAAGACTTGCTTCAGTTCTCTTTCACTGCATGTAAATGTTCCTCTTTCTTCCTATGGCAACCACTTAAAAAGCTGAGTGGTTATCTTACCCAAGTGTTTCAAATGTAAAAACTTACTGTAAGGTTGGGAACTTATTATAAATTTGTTCTGTTTCATAGAATCATGGAGTCACAGAATGGTTTGGGTTGGAAGGGGCCACAAAGATCATCCAGTTCCAGCTCCTCTGCCATGGGCAGAAATACCTTCCATTAGACAAGGTTGTTCAAAGTCTCACCCAACCTGGCCTCGAACATTTTCAGGCGTGGGGTCTGTACAATTTCTCTGAGCAGGTTTTCCCCTATTTAATGCTGAAATGGATGTACAATTTCCATCCATTAATATTAGAGTGCCATCTTCCTCTCTTAAAGATGAATAAATGGCAATATAATCTGATCTAATTACTCCTTTCTGACCAAAGGGACATGGAGGCAGATTTTCCATTCACTGAATGCAGAACATCAGAATGTGGCTCTGCCACCCTGGACAACATGAATGTTCCTGCAAGGGCTAGACATAGTCTCAGTAATGATATGATCTGTTAGGTGGTGTCTGCTCATCCAGCAGGGAAAAACAGGGAACAGAAGCTGGAGCCTGCTATTAGGAGCCTGCTAATAAGAGCGTCCAAGCTCTAACATCAGAGGTCTGCAGAATAAGAAGCCATCTTATTTTGTCCTCCTTAACACCAGAACTGCCAGGCAGGATCAGACCAATTTTCCACAAAGTCCCGAGCCTTGAGCTCATCTCCTAGTCACACCTGGCAATGCTTCACTTTTACATGGGAGGGAGGAGACGTGTATGCCTTGAAGCTGCCAGTCCAGAAACAACAGAATGTTTCTGAACCCATGTGCTTCCCCTAGGGTGTATGTGGATCAAATGGACTGATTCCCTCACAAAACAAGCAATTCTGAACTGATATCTGTCCCATGCTGGGAGGCTGATCATTTGCTTCTGATAACTTCAAAAGTTATCCAAGTTACTTGGATGAGTAACTTGTTCAGGTAATTGAATAGTCCATGTTATCAAAATTTAAGCACCATTGCTTAAAGGCATTCCATATTTTTAAATGAGTTTACAGTGATTGCTTACATTTGATGGTAAATAGCTGCTGTTTAGAGCAGAGAGGTTTTTCTCACACAAAACAATAAGTGCCTGTTTCCAGGAGATGCAGTATTCTATGAGCCAATCACTAGTACAAGATGACCCAAAAATTAACAGTCGCCCAGGCAGTAGTGGTCAAGATCTGATTGCACATGTGTTGTACCAACAGATAGTACACCCACAGATGCTGTATAAAGATATAAATCTTTGAAAACAGGTTTTCTAAAAACTAAAACAACTGTTGTCACAGCTCATAGTTTTAAATGTGGTTCAAAAATGCTCTAAAATTAAAGTTTGCAAAAATATTCTGGGCAAGAAACCCATTGCTTTGAAAAAAGGGTTACGCACTGATATTTAATAAAAAAATTTTAAAAAATCAATGCTTAAAAATTGGATGCCTAAAGGGCAGATTAAAGGAAATGCCACAAACATGGACAAGGAAAGCAGTCAATACTGATAAAGGCACTAAAAGCCGCTCAAAAAATACTCAGAAGAAAACAAGCATCCTTTCAAATAACATAGATGCAAATGGCAAAAATGGAAAGCAATGGTATAAAAATATTCAGTCTATATACCTACTGCATATTTTAAATCAGACAAGAAGAGGTATCCACCCTATTTGATGCTGACAGAGAATGCTGCTATTGACATCGAAAAGGGTGGTGGGGAAGTATTTGATAAAGTTCACATTTTATGTTGCACAAGGAGAGATAATCTATATCTGAAAAGGAAGCAGGGGAGGACCTTCCTCGTTTCATTTTGGACTGATATTGGAAAGTAGTGACATTTGCAGTGGCAGTTCAGAATATCAATTGGCAAGTCGAAACAGTATACAGATATCCTGAAAAATAGTGATAATACTTCAGGGACTTGGTAAAACTAGTGAAACCCTTGAGCACAGCCAGTGCAATTACAACTGTTGAGTGAGTGCAGGGGGTTTACAACCTGGTTTGACTGATATGAAAAAAGAAGACAACAAACTAAAACCCCGAGCTAAACCATGGCTAACAGTGGACTCTGCCAATAAGTATTTAAAGGCTGAGGGGGAGATGTAAAATTGTTCAAGACATAAATAAAAATTGAGAAAAACTTTATGTACCTGCCTAACTCATATTTCTAAGGCATGAGGAGTTTTTGATTTACCAGTGCTTTCCAAGTTGCCCAAATGTGCTACAGTTTTGGTTAAACTAACCCTTAGTTTAGAATAAATCCGTGGTTTAACAACCTCTAAACTCTGCTCCATCCATGGAGATAGACTAGGAAGAGAGATTGGAGTTGAAGAAAACCATGACATTGAGACCAGGCATCCTCACACCTAAGTCAGAAAGAAGAGGCCCTTGTCAAGTATTCTAGGGGCTGTCTGACATGGGAGGAACCATGGTGCATATGTGCATTTTACCATATGCAAGCAATGAAAAACACTTCCAGGAGGAAGTACATATCATTGGGTGCAGCATCCATGTGAGGTGGCTCTAATTCTACATCAAAATTGTCTCATGCCCTTTTCAATGGTTTTTTCCTAAAATCTTCCTGCTCCTAGTTACCGAGGCAGGTCAGGAAGGATAGTAAGGCCCAAGAGAGGAATCTTTAAGATACTGAATGGTTCAAGGGTCTGAAAGCCAACATAAAGAACTTTGGTGAGCAAATGTAGTGTTGAAGTGGGGCCCTAATTTTTTTTCTGTGAAGTCCTGGTTTGAATTACACCATAATGTATTTTGACTGTAAGACATTACTTCTGACAGACTTCTCACTCAAGAGATCCAAAGCAGGTGGTTTGCCTCAACTCAGCTCTCAATAAAAGTGCAATCAGTCTCCAAACTCCACTGCTTCTACCACCACAAACTGCAGACTCCATCAGGAGATCAACAATTTATCTGTCACAGAAAAGTGGCATCTTACTGCTAAAGGCAGGCTTGTCAGATCAGCACTGAAAAACCTGTCCTTCTGCTCCCAGTGCTGCAACTGCTCTGTGGATAATGAGAGGACTTCAGGCTCCAGGACTGTCAGATTGACATCTTTGACAAGGTCTGAATCCTATGGCAGTGAGGGAATTGTCTGGGTTTGGATTTTTTGTCTTTTTTTTTTTTTAAGCAAACACTTCTGGCTACAATTGCCTGTCCAGCCCCACAAACAGTACATCGTCCTTACCTGTAATCCAGCTTTCTGCTTCTCAGAGATGACACAGACTGCCTGGGATGCACTTGTGCATGTGCTGGCTGTTTTGCTGACTTCCTCTCAGCATTAAAATCGTTTGTCTCAGCCAGTGCAACAGATTTTGCCACAGCAGTGACAAATGTCACCTTGTGCTGTTGATGTGTGGCCAGCACATCACCACAAAGGTTTTTTTCCCAGAACCTGTGACTTTGCCATCTCATTCTGTCCATGTAACATTTCAGCAGCTCTGCTGTGTAAGCCAGAGGTCAAATGTGCCTTCCTCCTCTGCAGTCCCCTCTTCCTCCTCCCTCCCTCACCACAAGCAGGTCCTGGGGAAATGCTTGGCCTGCTACCTCTCATGCATCTCATTCATTTTTGCATTTTTGGATATGAAAATTGCAGGTTTTGAGGAAAGAGACCATCTCTTTGTTCTGTATTTGTGTAACACACAGTGACACAGAAACACCTCCTGTTTCTAGCTGCTTTGGTAATACAAATTAAACAAGAGCAGTGGCATGGCTGCCTAATTACCCTGTTTTCTTCCCTGGTCAGCAGCAATTTCAATCAGTT
This sequence comes from Dryoscopus gambensis, assembly GCA_013389985.1. NCBI lineage: Eukaryota > Metazoa > Chordata > Aves > Passeriformes > Malaconotidae > Dryoscopus > Dryoscopus gambensis. The sequence goes on along the minus strand of WEIT01042168.1, from coordinate 104,746 downwards.
GAATTTTGTAATGATGGAGTTAAGAGTGGGCACCATACCAAGTCTCTTTTTTTGCCCTCTGGTGACTGAGAGCTTCTGGGCATGGGTCCTTAAAGAGGTAATGTCACTGTGAAAAGTCAAAACCTAGAGTTGTCTGCTCCTTCTCCAGGTCCTTAGAGTTATCAGGGGATGTTTCTCTTCCCCTTCTTTGTCTTATTTTTCCCAGAACAATGTCAATCTCATTTTCCTGCTACAGCTCTCTAGAAGGAGGATCTGGGTCTCTCCCCCTTCACTCTCCCACTGGGGTAGGCAACTCCTGCTGGTGCCACCAGCCGTGTCCTAGGCAAGGGCCACTGATGTGTTGCACTCCTAGCATTGGCTGCACTGCCACACTACAGCTATTACATGTTCTGCCACATTACACTTTTAAAAATGTGCAACTTCTGCTTTGATCTTGGCAGCCTGAGACAGTGATTTAAATGCCTCCTACCTCCTTTCCTGAGTCAACGCTTCAGCATCACTGTTAAGAAGCACAGCTGGCTGACAGCTCTTCGGGAGTCAGCCTCCTGAAACAAGTCCCAGGGAGAGGGAAATATGGCATCATGCCCTGCTTGCTTTTAACAGCTGAAACACGCAAGAGTTCTATTCCTTCAAAGTTTTCTTTTTATAAATGACCAGCTTTCTGAATACAGTAGGAGTCCTTGGTGCTGTCCTTACCTGAACAGTTACCTTCCAACCAGGACTAGCTCTCCTGAGCTGTTGGATTTTTTTGTGTGGTAGGCATTTGTGTTCAGGTACTCTCCTCTTGTAATGTGAATGAGGGGGTCCGTGGTTCTTCCTGGGGTAGCCCTCCTAAATGGGTTTCTCTCTGCAAGAAACTCAACAGCTCCCCAGAGGAGAAGCCTGCACCAGTACTGAACTAAACATCAATCGCCATTCAGCTCAAAGTTCTCGTGTAAACCAGACTGCCTTTTCAAAGGCGTATTCAACCTCCATTTTTATTGCTCCTAGCTGAAACTTAAGTAAAAGAGTCCATGAATCAGTGAACTAATTGTCTTTTGTGTTAGCTGGGGATGCTTGGTATGAGTTCATAACCAAGTAAATATTGAGATTAGTGCTCTCAGGAGTAGGTACTTTCAACAGATATTTTGGATGGAACTTGCATGTGAATTGATGGCAAGCAAGGGGTATTAAAGAGGAAGCATATGGAATTTGAAGTAGACTGCATTTAAGAAGTTATTTTAAGTGAGAATCAAGACCAAAAGAAGCTAAGTGGTCACAAAATAATTAATACAAAACTTTTTCTTGTTTTCCTCAGATGAAATTAATGGGAACTTGAGATATTAAGGTACATTTTCAATTGGACCTGACCTCTCAAATACCCTTGACAACGAGACCCCCATTCCCACAGAAAACTCCTACAGAGCTGTGTTTCTTTCATTTGACATTGTCTGTTATCTTTTTTAAACAAAAATTTATTTAGCCCAGTCTGTTGTTTCTGATGAGATTTGAGAAATGGCACTAAAATCACTGCACAGTTGCTGTGGAAGCCGATGCAGAGTTCTAGGCAGCAGCAGTACTGAGCAGCTGTATGGACAGCTTCTCCCACGGACTCAGAATACAGATGCAGAAAAGGCCACCCTTGAGCCTTCAGCTGGGAACTTGGCCTGCAAAAGAAAATGTCCATTCATAGTGATGGATACGAAAATTAACAGGGGTCTTAGCCCAGTGGCTTCCTTGTGGCATGGCACAATCTTTGATGAAACCAGACACACTAAATGTGATTTCCATTTTCTAATGCAATGAGCTTTGCCTAGAGGATCCCAGGTTGCGATATTAGCTTTTCAGTTTTAGGCAAAATTTACATTCTTACAAATATAGCAATTGCCACACAGAACTGAACCAAAATCCTGTTTCACCCACTGGCTTGGCCCTGACAATAGCCAGGAAGCAATATATCCCTAGGAGGTATAAGTGCAGCTAAATGTCTTCTACTAAGTTAGCAGGAAACCTTTCTTGCTCAAGCAGTCATTAAGTGCCTGACAAGGCTTGCTAGGTACCTTTTTCAAGAAGCCCTCTCTGAATTGCAGCAATTTACCTGACTAGATTTTTCATTATGTAGTAAGTTTGCCATGTGTATGTGTGCTGCACACTTTTTAAAATCTGCATATTTTATAGCTACAGCTCATAATCTGACAAGGTTTATAGCTTGGTCAAATGAAACCAATTCCCCACAAAACAAGCACAGTTGCTTCTTTTCAGCAAACGCTGTTTCCCTGCCAAATTCCACTCACAGCCTCAAGCCTTTTCACTCATCTCATATAATTTCATATATAGCCGCTTAAAACCTGGGCTTTTTTTAAATCATGCCGAAATCAAAAATGTCTCATCAATTTCATCTGTCTCTCTCACTCCACTCGCTTAGGGCAGCAAAGAAATATTTGGCTCATATGTACTTTTACCTACCTGATTCTGTAGAGGAACACTTGCATAAGCCCTTAGCAATGATCCACCGGATTCTTAAAGGGGGTTTCTAGAAATAGAAGCATTTGAAAATTTTCAGTAACTAAAAAATAAGGTCAAAATTAAGTCTTCAGTAACTTTAACAAATGGGGTTAACACCTCTCTCTTAATTGATGGAAGGACCCAGAGATGTAAATTGGAAGCTAGACAAGTAAGTGGTCAAGTGTGATGTGTTGTGGTTGGTTTCTATGCCTTAATGAAGATAAATCAATGCACCTTTTGTGAAAGATGACTACTTACCCTGGGAGATTCATCTGTTACTGTGCACTTCTAGTCTATGAGTCTGATTCTTGTTACTACAAGCTTGATTTGCTACAAATAATGGTGTGTTGAAAGCCAAGAAAATTAGACTTACTTTTGTTATGATATTGAATCAAATTGACTGACAAAACTATGAAAGCTTTGAAATGAAGACTGTAGGGATGCATTAACCTAACGTGCATAAATCTTACTCTAAATCTTCATTGCATTAGACCATTTTTTGAAGATCAGAAAAAGAAATTATCTGTGGCCATTTACATACCAAATTGATTCCACCCATTTCTTTGCCAAAGAGCCCTCCCACAGACATGTCGAGCCGGCAATGTCTGGGCCATAGCTGATCAAGGCCATGATAAAGCAGGGTGGCTATTCATTATTTTTAAGGCAGAACTGTAAGTCAGATAATGTAGTCTTCATTTGAGTAAAACTTCCAGTCACTTCAACCTGAGATTGCTTTAAAAAAATTTGCCAAAAGTAGCACTTGGACAAATCAACCTACCAACCACAGAAAAGTTACAGAGTGTAAGCATGGGAGTCATACAGCATAAAAACTACTGTTTGTAAGTGCTTCATGGTTTTTGCCACCAAGTAGATATTTTGCAGTACAGACTGGTGGGGAGGAGCACTCTGATCACGCTGATTAGAATGCAAAATGCTTGTATACAGGTTGGTTTTGGTTGAGACCAGTCTTAAGGCCATGAAGCCTCTGAGCCATTTTGGTTTACAGCAGCTGCAGATCTGAACAGATTTTTTTTGTATCCTTGCTGCATAATTCAAATCAATTTAACTTAGGAACTTCTATTCACTCTAGGAAAAGAAAAATACCTCAGAACAGCACACCACCATCCTCAGGAACTAAATGGTTCTTCCCCTTACACAAGGTTTTCCTAATCAAACACCTAATCTAAAAGAAATACATTCTGACATTTTTTCCATAGCAGAAGCCAACTGAAAACTTTTCTCAAGAATGGCAAAGATAGGGACAGTCCAATTGGTAGCTAAAGCAAACACCTGTGCAGGAAATCTGTTGCATGTGTCCTGCTTTCCTGTCTGAGTTCAAAGGACTGCTCCACCCACCCCAGCATCCTTGCTAAGAGAGAAGCTGAATGAAATACAAGCAGAGGTTTGCTACTACTGAAGCTGCTTTGAAGTTGTTGAGGAACCTTGAACCTGAAAATAATGCAGTGTGAAGCACAAAGTACATTCTTTATAGCAGATTTTATGGTCAAGTACAGCTGTCTAGTCAGAGAATTCAACCAGTGGGAACCTTTGATCAAAGAAGATGGACATGCATTGAGAAAATCCTTGCTATCAAATGCCAGCAAGTTGTATATGATCCTGTGCTAGTTTTGGCTGGAATAGAGTTAATTTTCTTCACAGAAACTGACATGGGATGGTTTTGGATTTGTGCTGCAAACAGTGTTGATAACTCAGGGATTTTTTTAGCTGTTGCTGAGCAGCGCTTGCACAAAGTCAAGGCTTTTTATGCCTCTCACCCCACCATTGACCAGGCTGACGGTGCACAAGGTGTTGGGAAGGGACACAGCCAAGACAGCTGATCCCAACTGACCACTGGGATATCCCACACCATATAGCATCATACTCAGTGTATAAATCTGGGGGAAGAAAAAGGAAGGGGGGATGTTTGGAGTGATGGTGTTTTCTTCCCAAGTTATCATTGCAGGTAATGGAGCCCAGTTTACCTGGGGATAGCTGAACACCTGCCTGCCCATGGGAACTGGTGAAGGAATCCTTTGCTTTGCTTGTGTGCACTGCTTTTCTTCACCTTCTGAACTGTCTTTATCTCAGTACATGAGTTGTCTCACTTTTTCTGTGATTTCTGATCCTCTCCCACATCCCAGCAGGGGGGTGAGTGAGTGGCTCTGGAGTGGCTGAGCTGCCAGCTGGGGTCAAACCACATCAGACCCTCACCACTGTGTTGCATATTCAGCAGCACAAATAAAACTGTTTCTAAAAGACCACACACTTCTGTTCTTCTTTTATTAACCAATAAAAGTGCCAGATTTATGCTGGGTTGCTAATCCCGGCAAATTCTCTGCAAACAGCTGTCAAAAGATCATCTGAATCTCATAATCAAACAGGAAAATACTGAGGCATTGAAGAGATGTAACTCAGAACATACTCCACACCTATAATGAGGAAATGGAAAAATGAAAGCTTTTTATGCTAGGAAAATTCATTGATGCTGTCTTTAAAAACTGTATGAATGGAAGTCAAGGCTGACCTAGCTAATAAAAAGCAGAAGTATATCAAGCTTCTATGGGTTTGCCTTTTATCCTGTTTTTTATTTCACTGAATGTGTGTGAAATTTAATTGCCTGGTATTTGTCTGAACATCTTCATTTCTTATTTTAAATGAAGAGCTAGTGAAGATTTAAAAAAAAATACTAACAAAAAAACTGAACACAGTTTTGAACAATTTGCCAGAATCTGGACCAATTTCTTCATTCAATTTAGAGCATAAACATACATTTATCTGAGCTATCTGAGCAAAATTCAGAAGAGGGTATTAGCTTGCCTCCAGAGGACAGGTATGTGTTGATGGGTTTGAGAGGAGGTAGGAACTTCTGTAGTCAGCTTTATCACCAGAAAAATCATTGCATCCAATAACTCCTTACTGTTAACACTTATAGCTAATGTGATTAGATGTCCTTAACCTTCAAGTGAACTTGTCACCAGACCAGAATAAAGACAAAGGAAAGCAATGCAGAAATATCATGGAGCTACTTTTGTTTGACCTGCTGTTCTATTCTCAGGAGGGAATTGAGAAATGGATGGATTTCCTGGACAAAAGAAAACCCGGGTTTTTAATTACAAAGTTTTTTGTTAGCCATAGGTACATTTGGTCATGCTTTTTCAGGAACAGGACAAATACAGCCTGTTCTGTTTCTGCACCAAGAGGTGACTTGACATTCTTGATTATTAGGCATCACTCAAACTGGCAAAGAGCGAGATAAGTTTATTTTTGTTACTGGGTTTGCTGAGCCTTGAAAAAGAGTCACAAAGGTATTTTAACCTCAGTTTCAATGTGATTTGGGAGAAACTGAGTTGTCTGTTTTGCAAACAAGTATGCACTGCTAATGCATCTCTTACAACTAGGATAATGCTGCAGGTAATCAAGTCAGAGTCACTTATCGTACAATCTAATTGATAACATCCTTTTCGCTATTGACTTAATCCTGTGCAGATGAAGTTAAGAGGAAAGCCCAGTTGCAATATTAAGGCTCCAATTCACACTGAACCCTTGGTAACCCTCAACGATATCTAATTGAAATTTTCAAATGTGTATTCCCCTCACACAGTAAATGCACTTTGTGCTGCTGTAGAGTTAACTCCAGCATTGTTTTTAAGTGTTCATTTAGTCTAATGTAGAGATAGCAATTATTTTAAATTCCTGACCCATTTCAGCCTGTTCTTCTGTGGAAGCAGTCTTGCATGACCAGGGTAGATGGGATTTAGCCTCCCTAACTTCAGGTATCCTTACACACAAATCTGTCTTATAATTGGTTATAATTTCTGTTGAAATCAGCCTACTTAGAAAAGACAAATCCTGTAATTTTAAAAACCAAGAGGAAGGCTGCTGCCAAAGTTCCTCCATTTGCAGGCCTCAGAGAAACCACAAAGATGTAATTTGGAAAATGTCCCAGGTGGGCAGGGGCAACTAGTGTCCTAAATTGGGCATCTGTCATGGATATAAATTTTCAATACCTAAGGTGAGAGTAAACTTAGTCTTGGAAGGTTTAGGTTTACAATATAGAGGTTTGCACCTGAACTAATTACTTGAGACTCCCTTTTTCATGAAAAAAAAAATTAAGAAATTCAGGGTGCTGCTCATCTGACCCATTTTAGACGTCTAAATGAAACTAAGATTTGCACTCTCAGTGTATGTCTGTCCATGGGTAATAAAGGATTTTAGCACCACTAACTTAGGTGTTCTTTTGGTATGATGAATTCCTTCCTGCCATCCTAAAACAAATGCCTATCTTGCCTGTATAAGTAGTAGAGAAGGAAAGATGCCTTTCCACCACCACTTAAATAAGTTGTAACCCTTACCATCCACCTAAATAAGTTGTAATCTGATTATGTGACAACCTGAGATGCACTGCCCACTACTTCCCTAAATTTTAAGAACCAACTTGATCTTTAAGTTAGGCAAACAAGATCTTGCCCCTAGCTTCATCAATTCTTCTTAGGAAAAAAAAGGTATAACAAGAAAGAAAAAAAAGGTAAAACAAAAGGATGATTCGATTTGTGGGTTCTCAGGTTACCTTGATGGTCTTACCTGAAGACAGCAGTGTTATTCAAAATCTTAGAAAGTATTTGCAAGATATTATGAAGGTAAAGAATGAGAAGTGAATGAAAACATTAAGAGGAGAAGAGGGAGATAAAGCTCATGTAAAAGAATAAATATTTCTATTTACTTCCAGAAAATCCTATGTATGTTTGGAAACAAATACTGGATAAATTCCCAGGAAATGCATAGCAGCTAGTCATAGCTTCCCAAAAAACCTTCATTGCTATTAACTGTTTTTGGCAGACTGTAGTTTGGATGCTTTTCTGTACAAAAATTAAGCCAAGTATTGCAGTATATCCATAACAGGTTATTCTTACTTTCCCAGTCAGAGGGGAAGATTCATCTCACCAAGTTTACATCCTCTAGGAATTAGCATCCCCTATAGTTACAGGAAAGAGACAGGAGAATCCAAACTGATATTCATCCTAGTTATGGAAGGTTGTCTAGACCCATCACATGGAAGGCAGCACAGATGCTAGGCTGGGGGCAGGAGGGAGCTTGGGGCCCATCATTTCAACAACATCCCAGCTCATATAGACTTAGGCTGACCATGACACTGCACTTTCAAACCACTGTCCAGAGAAGGGATGAGGGGCCTCCTTCAGAGCCTCTTTCCCTCCACTGACTGCAAAAGGAGTTTAAATTTATGCATTAAACCCATAGATGGTGAAGATTATTTGAAGAAATTGCATCCAGACTTAATCAAAATGAAGATACCCTGAGAGAGACAACCACTGCTCACAGCATGTTTCATCAGGGGAGTTCACCTTTCCACAGGGAGGGGCCAAATGAATGTTCCAAGGAACATATGTTTACCTGCTGTAAAGAATTAACTTTTTTTCTTTTTTTCTGTGATGGGACTCTGTGCTTTGCTCAGCAGCAGCATTCAGGAAGGGTATGCAGTGATACTCAGCTCTCCAGGTCTACTGCAAATTTCCAGTCAACTGTCTAACATTGTATTCATGGACTGCACACACACTAAAGTCTTACAGGTAAAATATGCCCATTCACTACATGATTTCTTTTTTTGATAATTATAATCTGATTAATACAAAATTTGCTTCAGCCATCATTAGTTACAACTACAGAGGAATTTTGTAGCATCAGATTTGGGCATGTAGACTGTAGAAATAATGTACTTCCATAAGCTTTAGCTGGTGTTCCATCATGGAAGCAAATCAGATCTGTAATTAGGTGCTTCATAAGAAATCTGACAACAATGACACAGCAATTTATGCACCTTAAAAATTTCTGAAGCGTCTTGTTCAGATGGAGCAAGATGTAGATCGGATGGAATCCTTTCAGATGGATTTTCACCTTACTTATTCCCCTTTCTCAACACCAGCAACTTGAATTGTTTATATCTTGTTCACACTAGGGTAAGTGAAATCTAAGGGACTATTATTTCATTTGGGGAGTGATGGGAATTCTTCTGAGGATCCTCCTTCTCTACAGTGTTCTACCATTCATAGACTAAACTGCAGTATCAAAAACATCATATTCACTGACTGATAAATAAAATAATCTCATACTAAGAAAAAGGAAACAGAGGAAATGAACAAACAAAAATAGAATACAAAGCAGAGATTAGAGGCACAAATGTGTACACACAAAGGTGCTGAAATTTTGACAAATCGGAATGTTGCAGTATCTGCTGCCAGTCGCAACCAGAATCTGAATGAGGGAGAAAGGGAAGTATGCAAGAAAAACCTCCATTCATGTCTGATTTGAGTTTTCTGAAAAAAATATGTTTATCTATAATAGACAAATTTGACTAGTAGTTGCACAGATGCTGGCACCCGATCAAGTAGTGAAGCCCTCAAAAAATAATAAACAAAAAAACAAGTAAAGTAAGTAAAATAACAAAACAGCTTTCAATTTTCTGCTTGCAGATAAAAGAAAAGCAGACATGGATCTAAAGCAGGAGAGAGAAGAGTAAATATTTTTCTGTAAGGCTGCATGCATAGCCTCATGAAATGTCTTTTATAACTTTAATGATTACTGGCTCTCTCCCACCATTTCTGAAGGCTGAGACATTAATCATCAGCTGAACAATTGCCACTAATAACTCATTTGGCTGCATTCCAAATAATAGTGGGTAGCGAGACAGTCATAGAGCTGTATATATGAGAAGACACAGGAATACTTTCCCAATTGCTAACTAGTTCAAAAAATCCCTGAAGACACATTTTGAAACCAAACCAAACCAAACCAAACCAAACCAAAGCAGAGGAGGAATGAAATGGAAATTCGCTAAAGAAAGGTTTTTTCCATACACAGGTCAATAACACCATTTGCAATGAAACATGATCAGGTTTCAAAGAGTTGTTATATGAGAAATCTTCCAAAGTACATGGTGTCTCCAGCCAATATTTTCAAATTGACTAACTATGATCTGACTTCTGAAATCAATACCAGTCACTTGGTTTAGAAACTTTCTTCTTTAGTCTACAAATAGATTCAGAGATCAACATTTGGGATGAAATCAATGAGAGAAACAAAAAACAGACTACAAAATTAAATTATTTTAATTTATGGTATTCTAGAATGCAATATAAACCATTTCATGTGACAATTCAAGTAAAATATGATCTGGGTCTATTCTGCTTTTACTGTCAGGCCCTTCCTAACATAAAAAACACGGTTCAGAAATGTATGGGGAAAGCAGTAGAAGTCCCTAAGAACTCAAATATATTCACAAAATGTCCAATCCTAAGCATTCTCATGTCAGTGGGAGACCCGCTTCTCTAACCAGGACTTGTTATATTGTCTCAGCTAAGCTGTTTCTAACTTTTGTAAGATATATTCCTAAGGAGTTTTTCACTAGTTGCCTAGGCTTTGATACCTCAGCACCAACCTTTTAAAAATGTAAGTGGGTAAAGCAAACTTAGCTCGCGACAAATAACGGTCTTACCAAGAGTTCAAGTGACAAAATCCATGTTTTATAAATTCATGTATAAAGCTTTTATGCTGCCTTTGGCTGAAGTTATAAGCCACGGAACTCACTCAAGTTTGGGGTCTTTCGACAGTTAATTTATAAGTGACAGGTCAGAACAAGCAACGAAGACTTCAGGTCCCTCAGTGCCAAAAAGCAATTAGCTTGAACCTACATGAGTTTGTTTGCAGTTAAAGACAAGCTGAAGTGCTTTATATACCTTGTAGAACATCATCCTTTCAACAGTGTGCAAATGAGCTTCCTTTGCAGACTTGCTCAAGTCTCTTGTAGACTAAAGCCAGACTCTGTCTCAGAGGAATTAAGTGAAATCTAGGGACAGAATTTGGCCTATATTTTAATCATCTGCAAAATTAAAAATACCATCTCTTCAAGGCACAAATTTGTCAACTCCTTTTAAATGAAGCATCTACAATAAACCGTAACAACACAGTAAATCATAATGAATAACACTAAAACCAACCATTAATTAAACTCATATGTGAATTCTTCTATAGCAGAAGTGCGGAGGAATTCAGATCGCCATAGCCAATGAATGTAGAAATTAATTCAAGATCTACCATCCCCAACAGCCTTTTAACAATGCATGGGTAGTTTGATAAAATGGCAAACTATTGCATTTTATTTCACAACTGGATCAGTACTTTAGGAAGTCTCCTAGCTTATCATGTTCCTAGCACATAATAAAAAATAGTGAGGTGATGACACAAGCTTTACTTCAGCATTTGACCTTTTGTTGTTCGTACACACCCTCACTGAATCTCTGGATTGCATGTAGGTCATTCTTTCCAATTAAAACATTGTAAACTATAAGGCACTTCACCAAAAAATGAAGTGAGAGTTATTTCCTTTTGAACATGTATAAAGAGCACAGTGATTTCAACAAGGTCTTCCAGTGTTTGAGTCACAAGAACCAGACTGGGAAATAATTTTCTTTTAATTCTTCCTTCTTTCTTTATTCCCTGGATCTTGCTGCTTTAGTGTAATGGGAAACCTGTGGGACAAACTTCTGAACTGCAGAGTGACTATTTTTACTGAGCATAACACTTTCAGATGGAAGTGAAAATGTTTCTGCAATTTCTACAGCAACATAGTTAGCAACTATAATCTTCAATCAGTGTGAAATGGCAGTCACTTGAAGTCATGCCAATACAATAAAGAAATAATTGGGTCATTGTATTTTCCAATTTCTGACACAAAAACATTGAATAAAGGAATAAAATTCACTTCCATCAAATACACTGCTTCTAATTTCACTCTGAAGACATTCTTCAGTGTTTCAGCCTCAGTGTCATTCTCTCTTCTCTCCTAGCCCCGCACCAGTGACAAATTGCCAGTCCTACTTAACTGCAGCCCCATTTCAGCTTTTCGTTTTCTCTAATCTCTCTTTCTCTGTGGAATAAAGAGTTACCCAGGAACATTTTCTGAGACATTTCATTCATGGATTATAGACGTGAAAATACAGATTGTGGCCAATTTTTAAAATCTCACTTCTGTAACTCTCCCCAACTTCATAAGAGAAAAAGCTACCTTTACTTAAAAGCCACAGACTTCAAACCTGTGTATATAGAACTTGCCTTTGAAAAGCAGATCCAAACATCAGTGCCTGTATTTGGTTACAAGCCTACCTTTAGGCTGGTTTACAAGTTTCAATATTTGGTGGAAACACACAGAGATAAAATTATTTTTTTCCTTTTTTAAGAGGGATAGTTCTATGAATTCTTACAGCACTTTTAAGCACACCCGAGTAAAGTGAGATCTAGATGATTTGCCATCAAATCTTACATCTATCAATGAGACAAAATATCCTTTCTGTCATAAGCACATTGTCTGGGGTTTTTTCTCATATCTAAGAAATGCCTTTAGGATATGGAGGTAATCTATGGTAATCTGTGGACTGCTGATAATCCACAATTAGTAAACAGAGAAAAGTATCATTAAAAAAATCTCAGGGGGAAAAAAAAGGGCACTTGTTAGTTACCATTTTATATAGAATTTACACAAAAAGACCAGGATGAAATTTCTGTACTCCTAGATAAACACAGAGCAATTCTCCAGCAGAGATCAGAGATGAATGCCTGAGGATATAGCCTCTTTGCTACACGTTCCAATCTCTCTTACTGTTAATGGAATTACATACATTTACTGAAATGCAAAACCACATCTCTCTGCTGGTGTCTAAACAAGGAAATAAAAAGTGTAGTTATTACAGGAAGAGAGCTTGTACAGATAAAGCATGGGACTGACATTCCTAAGGGTGTTCTTACAGCAGCTGTTTTGTATTACCTTGATGGACAATCTGTGTTGTCAGGACCTTGAAGGAGGTACTGCATTCCTTATTAGCACTAACAGTCTTAAGGATGCCTACTCTGTAACTGGCAGCTGGATTAGAACATTATTTTACAAATAGCAGGAGATATTTGTACAAGTTCACATACAATAGTTTTGAGAGGAGCTGTTGTTTTCCTCAAAGGCAGGGAGGTCCTGCAGAGAGACTTCTACAAATTAAAGGCCTGGGCAATCACCAACCAGATGAAGTTCAACAAGGGAAAGTGCCAGATTCTGCACCTGTGGTGGGAATGCCCTGGATGTATGTACAGACTGGGGAATGAGACTCTGGAAAGCAGTCCAATGGAAAGAGCTAAAAGTGTGAGACTCGTACCCTGAATGGCAGAGCAAGTGCAATGGCAGTACCGGGTTCACTGTAAACAGCTCACTGCACACACACCGTTGGGTGGGAAAAGATCCTTCAGACCTATTAGCTGGTGTTGGCAGAGAGGGTTATTTTATACAAGAAATGTAATATCCAAGATCAGCAGTGACCAGTTGCTCCCTTGGAACTGGGGAGCAGAGTGCTGTGGGGACCTCAGGGATGAGTGTTCTCGGTAGAGCTGGGACCAGTAACAGGGACTCCAACAGCCTGTGACACTTCTGGGAAGCAACGGGCTGGGCTCCCAGTCTGGGTAGAGTAAGCAGAAAGGCAGGGCTCAGCCCAGAAACTCTTGCAGCATTGCTGGAGCTGGAATGGTTGAGCTGAAATGGGACCCAGGATCCTGGGTGGGTGGTCCCAGGTTGGGCCCACGGAGGATAATAAGGCCTGGTGTTGCCCTCAGGACCATGCACTTTATCTCAAGAGAAGTTTTTAATAACTCTAGAAGCTTCCTTAGTGAATCCTTCTAGTGTCCTAGATCTATTAGGGAGCCGACTGCAAGCAAGCCAAGACTAATAGCAGTGCCATGAAATCTGTACATAGACATGTACATTTTCCAACTGACATCAGCTTTGCTCCCCTGCTACAGCCAAACACAGCTACAAGGGAAGTTCCGATGGTCAACCTGGCAGTGACACTACCTCGACAGCAGGAATGCTTTTCTTTTCCCCATCCATCTCTATAGATGCTGACTACCCCTTGTCAGAAACCATTGCCCAATCTGACAGTGGAACAGCACCATAATTCTTCTCAAGCAAACTCAGACTGATTGTCTTAGACAGTTTAAATCTTTGGCTGAAAATTACCTGACTGATTTTGCCTGTAGCAAATTAGGAAACACATGCGCATGTCATTTTGCAGGTCTGTAGTCCCAAAGCTTCCTCTAACATAAATGCCTGCCTTAGATGTTTTATATATATAAAATGGAAGTGTCTGCTTTCATCTGTTAGGATCTGTTGCTCTGTTAGCAACACTTATCTTGTTATCCCACTGTATTGCAGCTATCCTGAACAACAGAGAACACATAAATAGCTCCCTGCCTGATAATGGTGGGAACAGAAGCAACTTTACCTGGAGGGAATTGAAGAGAACTGGATGATTTTGCATCACCTGTTCTAACATTTGGTGGCTATAATTCAGTGAAAGAAGCTGTGTGTGACACAGCACGCTGGTATTGTCAGATCCACCATCTGCAAGGGGCAATCATGGCCAATATATGTGTCTCTGTCTGGACTCAAGACTCTGAATGACCTTCTCATTCCTGAGAAGAACCTCTTGGTACCCTGGAGTTACGAGTTTTTTGGAGATTGTTGGACCCTGCTGCATATGTCAGACACTCTGGTTTATTTCCATTATCTCCTTGAAATATCAACAAAGGTCTGTAAACTGCCCTCTTTCCTGAAGGAGGCAACAGCCCAGCTTCCAAATGGCCAGAGTTTGTAATGACTGGGTACAGGACACACAAAAAGGAATTTCTGCCATGTCCACCAAGGAAGCAGAGGCAATGAAGAGAGGAAATATACCTAAGGGCCTTTTCAAAGCTAACAAATTAAGAGTGGCAAGGTTTGAAGGGGAAAGACCCTTCCTTACAAAAATGGAGTTTGGGAATGAAGTGAGCCCTAATAGCCAAATTAGAAATTACAATTTTTCTTTTCGGAGATCAAGAACCTGTGTGGAGCACACATATAGATTTTTCCTTTGTGAGATGTCTAAGATTACTCAGACTTCATTTATATAAAAGTTAGTTCCTCTCTGAGGCCCCAGCCAGAATATTCAAAGAAAGATAGCAAATATAAGAGTAGGCTACCTCCTGACTTGGCTTATCAGAAAATCCATCATTCTGGTGTGAGTGGGATCTGCTAGACTTAGTTGATGCTCATAGTACAAGCTCTCCTCCTACTTTCACAGCCATATTCTTCATTTATCTCTTAATTAACTTTTCAGAGCACATCAAGAATGGAAAACAACCCATCTTTTCCTCATGCTTCACAAACTCTTCTTTAATATTTCCCGTCAGAGGCTCAAGGTTTGTTTAGCACTCTGCACTTAAGTGAGGAAGAACAGAACAGTTATCAGGGTGTGTTCAAAAGATTTGAACAATATAATAATCCTATAAAGAACGACGCTTGAAATATATTTTCATATAAGAAGTGAAAAATTTAGAGAAACTCTTGGACTTCATAACTTTGTTCAGTGCCCAAGATATCTTTTACATTACCGTGGGCGCTGCAGTCACAATTCTGCAGCCTGCCTTTCCCTGCCAGCTCTGTAGCCTCTCACTCAGGCTAAAAAAGCAGCATTTTCCAGATTTTCGAGAGCTGTATTTTTCCTGTTTTGCTCTAAAACTATTGTTCTAATGTTGTTATTCTCATGGCCTTGCATCGCCAAACGCTGATAAGTGTCATTATAGATTCTTCTTTTTGCTGTTGGCATGAGAATCCCACCTTCTTTCCCCCATCTCCTATTCTTCGTTGCAGTGCTTAGTTTACATTAAGAGAGAAAATAATGCCATTCAGAAGGACCGTGACTGACTTTAGAGGTGGGCTTATTCAAACCTCATGAAGTTCAACAAAGCAAAAGGCAAGGTCCTACACCTGGTTCATGGCAATCCCAGACACACCTCCAGGCTGGGTGGAGAAGTGGTTGAGAACAGTCCTGTGGAGAAAGACTTGGGGCTGGTGGTGAACCCGTGAAAACTCACCATGAGCTGGCAGGTTGAGCTTGCAGCCCAGAAAGCCGATTAAATCCTGGGCTGCATCTGAAGCAGTGTGGCCAGTGTGTCAAAGGAGGTGATTCCCTCCCTCTACGCCGCTCTGTGAGACTCCACCTGGAGCATTGCATCCAGCTCCAGTACCACCAACATAGGGAGGACATGGAACTGGTGGAGCAAGTCACTCCAGGAAAATTTTCTGGGGGAAGAAGGGATCCTGATGCACTGGACAGGGCATCTGGGGAGAGTGTTTGACAAGGGACCCTCATCACTTTTTCTCCTGGATGGATCTGAGGAAAACCTTTCTGCTTTTTTTTTCAACTTGCTCTCTCTTCTATTTCTAATATTTTTCCCCCCAAAGTAACATTCATGACTACAGTCTATATTATGTTTGTATCTACAGACCCTGCTAAGAAGTCTTTGAGCATGTGAACCCGGTCTCCAGTGTTAGCGATACCCTCTTTCTCAGTAGGCTTGTGGAGTTCCCGAGTATAATGGGGATTAGAGAAAAAGGCAATTAGAAAAGCCAGAGCAGAGACGACAGCTTCAGATCAGGATTCAAGGCTTGGAAGTAAAATCAAGACAATGCAGAAGTTCACTGAACTATGGGATCATAAACCATTACGATGATACAGAGCTAGGACAAAACTTCCAGTTAAAAGCCTAAAAAATGCAGTCAGACAGAGTTTGTGAAAAACAGCATAAAAATTGTTCAAAGGGTAGAAACATAGACATTAGAAATGTTCAGCCTTCAGACAGCTTTTGTGTTTTTAAGGAGCAAAATCATTTAATGAAAGTCTGGAGACATGGACTGACAGTACTGAAAAAGTAATGAAGTGAAAATGCTATAATAATCTATATCATTGCTAACAAGTCTTCACCAACCGTCAAGACTTCTCCAAGCAAGGAATCAAGAGAATTAGTTCTGTCAGGTCTGTAAGTTGAAGATACATCCAGGGAATACAATAACATATAATTAGTAACATATTAACTTATAATTATTACCATTATTAGCATGTTAAAATCAAAATAAAATTAATAATTATAAAGGTTTGGTACTATTCAGTGTTTAAATCTGTTGAAAAATAACACAACAAATGCTTCAGTGTTGTTCATTGTATTTGGTGTATTAGGTAACTGAATGATTTCAAACACATTTGTTCACATTCTATATAGCAATAATCTTGCCTGCCTGTGGAAGGGGTGTGAAAGTAATTTCAAAGTTATTTGAAGAGTGTCACTGTAACACATTATGAGTGAATGACAGAACATGAAAAGGATTGCCTCTCTCTGACTAGAGAGAACCAGCACATGCTTCATCCTGTACGACATACAACATGAGAAATACACTTCCATGTCCTGCTCTTTCTTTTCCACCAATACCACAGCAAAGAGCAAACACAGGAACAAAGAAAGGTGCCAGACCTGTGCTGTCAGTCGTGGCACAATCCAAACCTGGGAACTGCTTGGCCAGTGATGCAAATCCTGTGCTACATCACATCCGAAGTGCTAATTGTAGTAACCTATATCTCCCACATACGTTACATCATAGCAAGCAGAGTTTCTCAATGAAATTCATAATTCCGTTTTGCTTTTCTTTTTTAATTAATTCAACTCCTTATCGTATTTTCTTGATTTTTCTGAGGTGATAGCCACACTTCTGCAAGTGTTGGCAAACAGCAGTAATTCCTCAGGTATCTCCAGGAATGAAATGACAAAAGCAAAGGAATAAATCCCCCATGTCAGGAGCTGTTCAACTTATTCCACCGAGACTGACAGCCAATCTGATATAGTTTCTGAGGTCAGTGTACATAAATAGTAGCTTATGCTGCTTTCACCCTCCAAATCCCATGTCTTGTATGGATTCATTTCCTGCAAATGGAGTTATAAAATGCCTTCAGGGAATGTTTAGAGGTGAACATCATAATGGAGATTAGTGTCCTTTTGTTTCTAAGTTGTTTTTCTCTTGACATAGCATATGGTCTATTTGGCAGCATGGGAACTTTCCATTATAAATAATATTACTGCTCTTAGAAGACTTCCGTGTTTCTGGCTGGCCGTCCCTTACAGTCCTCAATATAAATAATATGGGCAAAAACTTTCCAAAAGTCTGAGGTTGTTTTGGGATGTGTTGGGGGATGAATTTCAGAAGTATTTAAGTACCAAAATGTGTTTTTCGCAATACCTTTGCTCATCTTTTGTCAATATCTTATCATAAAATTATCATGGATTTAGTCACATGTCTTTCCACATGTTCCAGGGCAGGTAACTGAGTACAACGGTCTTGGTCGCTAACAAACTATCCAACATGTTTTCTGCCTGTGTTCAACACCTCCAGGCCCTGAAGCAGTCTTAACTTTACTGTTAGCTTATTCAAAGGTGCCCAAAATTGTGGGCAAGCATGGAACAAGATTTTAGATTTTGATTCCTGTGAGAAAGACTAGGATTTGGCTTACAAGCCTGAAGATCTGATCAATAGGAAGTACAAAATTGCTCCATTAATTTTTCAACAGAGAACTTAGTTAGCTGGAAGATACTGAATGTTTTTTTTTTTTCTGTCTAGATCAAAAATGTGTGAGAAAGGTAACCAAGTCATACTGTAAGAGGAGTTATTCATGCAACATCATGGACAAAATAATATGTTTTGGTAAAAATATTTTTTTAATAAAAGCAAAGGAACAAATGCTTAGTTTGAGGCTAAAGTAATGCATAAGGAGTCAGGAGATAAAGATTCATTTCCTGCACCTGATATTTTATACCTGTGTGACCTTGAATAGTTCATATGTAGCTCAGTACTGCTCCGATGGAAGCCAGTGACAAGTCTCTTAACTTTCAGTGGTAAAAGAGTTAAGGTGGTAAAATGTGAGACCCTGAAGCACTGTAAGAGGTGTCTGATGGAGATGTGTGCAGGGACCTCATAAAGTAGTAGTGGTTCCATCTTGGGCCTCATTGTGCATAGTCTCTCTGAATTAACTGGCTTTACTATTTTTCATACCTGTGTAGGTTATAAAAACCCCAAATGTGCAATGCAATGCAGTACACTGAAGTGAAATATGATAAACAGTATCAGCAATTATAATGCAATACAATTTAATTAAAATATAATTATTATATATAATACTCTTACAAAACTTTAAGTTAGAAAACAAGTTCAAAAGCATTTATATTACAGAAAATGTGATGAGCAGCACTCATGCAGAGTAGGCACAAAAGAGAGGTCCTAACTGAGCTGTGGAACTCATTGCCCCAGGATGGTGCACTTACTAAAAGTTCAGGACACTGTTTATGCTCATGGAAAGGAAATCCACTGACAGCTACTAAATTCGTGGTAACTGTAACTCACTCAAATTCTCCCTGAGCTGCTGGAAGTCTAGAGACTCATAGAGTATTCAGAGAAGCATCATGTT
This sequence comes from Dryoscopus gambensis, assembly GCA_013389985.1. Taxonomy (NCBI): domain Eukaryota; kingdom Metazoa; phylum Chordata; class Aves; order Passeriformes; family Malaconotidae; genus Dryoscopus; species Dryoscopus gambensis. Next base: position 85,889 of record WEIT01042168.1, on the reverse strand, counting down.
CTTATACTCTACCTGGAAATAATAGAGATTTAGCCACAGTCAGAGAGAGGCTAGATAGCTGCAAAGAAGTACAGCTAGTGAACCTGTATAGGGACCAGTGTGGTCCCTATATTCTTGCAGAAGGAATCTGTAACTGCAGGCTGCCATGGAAAATGGCTCAGAGGGGAAGTTGGTGCTGTAGGCAATTTAGCACATGGCCATTTTAATCATGTGAGTGATCCCTCTGAAATTAGGTCTTAAATCAATAGCATATTTACTACATTACAGAAAGCTCTGAAGCTTGGAAAGGAGAAACAGTCCCTGAGCTGCAAGCAAACTCCAGTGAGTGGGTGCATTTATAGGCCATGAGGGGATGGGGAAAGAGGCATTAGGAAGTTTTGTCTGAAGAGTAAGAGTGAGTGAAGTGCAATATGACTGGGTGTTCCAGGTCACCATTCTGAATATGAAATTATTAAATACTGGCAGATGAAGCACCTGTGGCCCGGGAAGAGAAAGATCTGTGCTGGATGGCCACCTCTGCAAATGCACAGAGATTATCTTCACGCACGCCTGGCTGGGGCCATCCACATTGTCAGGGATGTAGTGCTCCAATTTATGCAGAGGAAATCTAAAGAGACAGGACTTACTGAGACTGGTATAACTAATCAAACAGAAGGTACCCACTCTCAGATGAGGATACTTTTCTAGACTGACAGATTATTTCTTTCATTTAATGCTTTTGCCTGAAAATTTCCATTTTAGTCATGTTTTCTTTAGAATGCGATCACAGAAAATGAAAGAAAGCTGTGAGGTAGTTGTTTCTACAGTGTGAAGGTTGGTGCAGAGGGTCTCCTGTTTATTAGATATCTTATTATTAAAGGTATGGTCGGAGCACTGAAGCATCATACAATCTTGTTTCAGGGGCCAAGGTCCAAAAGCCTGATAGTGCTGCACTGCATTCCTTCAGAGAAATAATGTTCACATTTGCCTTGACAGTAGTAATGTCTGGTGGAATTACACAGCTGGTGTGCTAGCTGAGTTCAGCTGTAAAAAAAAGTCATCTGTTCAGTCTGCCCTCAGGTCTGCTCTTGCCATTTGGTGTCAATTGGCCATAAAAGAGAACTTTCACTGTGAATCATCGGATGACATTAGCGGATCTAATCATCTACGTTATTATTTTAGACAAAAAAACTTTACTGGGATTTTTCTCCTCAGATAAAATAAATTGTGATAAAGAAAAGATCATAATTAATGTTTAAGATACTATTTTCTCTCTCATGTAACCTCACAGGCAATTAAATGTCTTCACTTCATAGACCCTATAATGATAACCAAATCTCTGCATAGATGCTGTCCTATTGCAGGTGGAAGTAAAAATAATATTTTGGACCCACTGAAACAAAATTTCTGTTTCTGTGAGGTAGGACTTAATTTTAAAAGGTTAACTTACATTTCAAGATGAAATGCTCTTAATTTATGAAAACTGCAACAAAAATAGTGGACATTTAATATGCAAAAATAACATAGCTACTTCAAAATTATTCTCTGGAGAAGGCACAGAAATTCTATGCCCTCAGAAAGTTGCAAGTGTTTATTTTCAGTGCGCAAGATCAAGACATAAAAATATTGTTGACTTTTGTGTGAGTTAAGATAGATGCAGGTAGTAGGTTGCCCAAGCAAGTGGATGTGTGGATGAACTCTTTTGAGTTCACTGTCTCCGTGTGATGCAAAAAAAAAGAAAAGTAGGCTTTAAAATCTTTTTCTGTACAGCTCTTTACCTATCCCTCTGACACTTCCTAAAATATCAGTTCTCCTCTATGCAAAGGATGTACATTTTATCATTCTCTTCCTGTAAGTTGAACTTTTGTCTCAAGCTTACTCCTCACAGTAATGGAGTAAACAATTTCTTTTTCATGACTGTGGACAATGATTGAAGACAGGTGATCTGTACTGCTTTGTAATTACATTTATAAAGTAGTCAGTGAATAAATCACAGAAAGTGTTATGCCTCCAAATGCAAAAGTAAATTTAGGATTTTAGAACATCATTGCTATTCCTTGCATTTCAGAAGAGATTTCAGTGAAATTAATGAACTTAAAGACCCATGAGGTGTCTCTATTAACTATCCAATATAGGAAGTGACTATTTCCCATTCATCCTGTCTCAGAGGACAGTAGTGAAGACTGAGCACTGAGGTCCTTAAAACCAGCTATCCTGTGAAAAATACAACCTATATTAACAGGAGAGAAGATCAATTTTTTTTATTACTAATATTTTGACATTTTTATTGCATGATCATATAACTCTCTAAATCTCCAGTAAGTTTTCTGCCTCCATACAAGTTCCTTAAATGTGAACTAGAACCTTTATAAAAATGGATTAAAACTGATGCCATGATCAATAAGTTAGTGTCTATTATGAAATATAATTTTGAAGGCTCCATCGATTTCCCTGAAATGACCACATATCTTCTTGGCACCTGAAAGCCCAGAATAAAACCTGGGAATACACCACCATCAAATATACCTTTGCAGCTGTCAGAAAAGGTCTGGAGTTAGTGGCACTGGTTGGAATAGCAGTCTGGGGGTTAGCCACAGATCTCTTCTAGTTTCACAAAACATGATGGATATGCATCAGAGCACTACTAACTATTTTGGTCCATTTCTCTCCTATATCCTATTTGATTTCTGAATCTCTCACTTGGAGAAAATATAAAAATGACACTGATAAAAAATACGCAATTATTCACAGCATATTTATAGTGTTCATGCCAAACATTCTTTTTTTTTCCTTCTGCGTGTTCTGTACCTGGCTATTAACACAGCAGGACAAATAAAACATTTACAGACATTTCAAAAGCTGGTGCTTTTGCCATTGTTGAGATCTGGCAGAAGCAAAGACCCCAGCAAGATATCCTATGCTGAAACCTGTGTCTGGCTTTTTTTTGTGCGTGTGAAAAGGTTCAGCTAAGATGGGACAAGTGCTTCCTCACAATCCCATCTGGCAAAGGACAGAAAGAGATTCTTCTCCAGGGCAGCTAATCCTACCTACCTGACAATTACCTGAGAACAAGAAAAGTCATCTCCTGGAGCTGCCTGTTTCTCTTTACAGACTCAGTGTGCTCACAGAACACTTATTTTAAGTGTATGTGTCACTTTTGAAAGGAAGACAAAAAGAGATAAAAAGAATCTCTTCATGAGTTCTTCAGTTCAGATTTTAACATGAAGGGAAGGTGAAAACAAAAACTACTATTAAGATTTTGTGCCTATAAGTTAGAAACCTATATCCTCAGTGTGTCTAATGTTATCAAGAAGTTTTTATTACATCAGTTCTAGAGAGGTTGTTAGTTGCATTAATTCAGTAAAGAAATGCTGTGACAACCAAGAGACAAAACAACATTGGCAATGTGTTGGTTTACTTTGGTTTTAATGGAGCTATAGTAGGTTTGCTTCTGAAATAGTGTGTAAAGAGCTCCTCCGAGTAGGCCTTTTAAACATTCCTTCTTGAATGCAGAATGAAATAATTTGCTCCCAAATGCCAAGAATTGGACTTCAAAGAAAAGATCATGGAATTTGTTTTCTGTGTACTAAATACTTAAACGTCAAAGCATTTTATTCCTGTGTCAGTTGTTCCTTTTATAAAGTATGAAATGTGAAAAAAAAACCCAAAACTGAGTTTGAATGTTCTCGGCATTTTCCTGGCGGGATAGCCAGTGCTGAGTCAATTTAAAAAAAATTGAAATATGGGGAGTCGCATATATTTCTGTTGACTTCCATTGGAAAGACACTTCAGATGCTAGCTCAGTCACAGAGGCAAGATATTCTTTCCAAGCTGTCTTCATGATATAATGATGCTGAGTATCATTATTTTATCATGATGTATTTTGATTTTTTTTATATTTTTTTAAGCAGCAACTTCTAGAATGGAGAAGGGCACGATCTGTACTTTAAGAAAAAGCCGTTTTCTCTACACTAGGAATGCAATTGTCTCCGTATTAAGGAAATGAAAAGACGTAAGAAGCCAGCTCTGAAAATCAGTGAAACTTGACACTTTGCTCACTGCTAATAAGAAAACACTCTGCGAACATCAGATAAAGCATAAATTAAAGAAAACTTAGCTAATCTAGAAGATAGGAAAGGCTGGTGACACAGATAACATAAAACAATAACTAAATAAGATAACAGAAAATTAGTTTGAACTTCTACACTGGGAGATGGAACATGACAGGAAAACCAAATTTCATTTTGAAAAGCTGATAAATTCATGATCTTCCTGAGCTTTCAGCAGGCATGTTCATAAAATTCTGGCATTTGGTTGTACCTTTTTCACTATTAGCAATACTCAGCCATGACAGATGTTTACTTCCACAGCACAGAAAACATTTGTTAAGAAAATACTTTTCTTCCCTCTCTTATTACTTAAGTCATGCAGTAATGTAGAATTGGATGGTGGCAGAGGCAGCAATTTATTTATTTAGAAAAATAAGGTGATTTCCTAATAATTCAAACTGGTTTTTTAGCATAATAACACTATTAATATTAAAATTTTATTGTTGACCTAGATTTAATTACAGTATTCATGATTTACTGGTTTATTCTGCTTATTTTAATAGTTTTGGAACATGTTCAGTATCTTTACTACAGTTTTGGGGTTTTTTTTTTAGTTTGAGCACTGCAAGCTTTGCATCACCTATAAAAAACTAGTCCTTCTCTTTATCATTAGAAAAAGAAACAATCATAATTTGTTTATGCTTCCTACTATTACCGCAATTTCGCATTTGATAAACATCAGCTCAAATCTGCAAATATCTATTCAGCCTTAATATCTGCAAGTAATCTCAGTGGAATTGATGAGTAGGATTTAAAGGATAGTCAGTGACTTCTCAGCAATCTTCCTCTTGACTTAAGAGAAATTCAGGTCAGTTATCATAAGGAAAACTGGAGACGAGAGGGAGTTCCTCAATTGTGTCTCAATCATTTGTGCATTTTTTAGAAATTCTGGGTCAAGTGCAATTTCACAGAATGGAAAATCATACCTGTAAATGCAACTTTCTTTGAAAAATAGCCTGGGGCCACTAATTACTTGAAATTCTGTTTTTCAGCATGGTATTGCATTTTACATGGTCTCTCAATATTTGGAACACAGTCTAAAAATATGTGGTTACTGTTATAATTGAGGACAATGTGACTGTCCATTTCTACTCTTGTGCACCACTTTTTGTGCTGTGTTTTTTACTCAGTGGTGACCACAGAAGAGCCCTAACTTAACTACAGTAAATTCCTACATGCAAGTGTCATGTGAAGACAAAATTTGATGGGTCACCTTTTCTTACTGAGGATCTGTCAGGCACAGCAGCACAGCTCCCATCCTGCTTGCATTGCCAGGGCTCAGCACATTCACTCACAAAGCAACCCCGGGCTGAGACAGAAGCCTCACTGAGCAGCTGTGAGCCGTCTCTTGGCTGCTGGAAGAGAGCCACAACCAGCCTAGGCTGTGTCAGACCAAAACACTCATTCTGTAGAGAAACCTTGTCTTTGTCACATCCAATTGCCTGCTGATCCTTGAAGAAGTTGGTATTGATTCATCCTTCTGTCAGCCCAACATTCAGCTTCTCCAGACTAAGCAAGCAGAAACAGAAATGAAGCAGAGGCTAACTACACACTCAGCGTAAGTTATCACCTGAAAACAGACAGTTGTGGATGTAGGCTACAAGGTAGAATGGGAACAGCTACAGCACTGCCTGTGATTGATCAGCTGCTTTCAATGCTATTCCCATCTGCTGAGATGTCTCTACAGCATCTGGCAGTCTCAAGGATGAGCTATGGTGATGCCTTCTCAAAGTAGTGCTCAAGAAGTTTGCTAAACCAGTTTAAATCTGTCCTGAAGCATAGCAAAATGAGACTCCACCTCTCTGTTCAATGTCTACAAATACTTTTACCCTTTTCATATTCATCATTTACTTAGAACTACTAACTAAACAATCAGTTTGATAGAAAAGGAAAGGAGAATATTCTGAAAGGTTTTCAGAGATGGGAGTTCACATCCACTGAGTTAAATTCAAGTCCCCACACTGTTTTCTTTACTGACACTAAGCTCTTTTGTAGTAGAATTCCTAAGAAGACAAGTTAGTTCTGTGTGGTTATGAGACTGCATCCTGTCATTTGTCTATTGATTTTTCCTTTCCTATGAATGCCTTTATCGCTTCCACATGGACAAAAGCAGTGAAATAACTTGGACATCAATGAGAACGGAATATGCAGCAGTAATCTTCAGCAATACAGCATCCTAGGAGCATATAAAACTATTTTTCTCATTTCTGATTGCCTTTCTATAAAATATCAAATGAGGCTGAAATTGTCGCACTTTCTCTTAAGGCTTCCTCTCTTTAAGCCTGCTGCAGGCTGACTACATAGCTGACAAGTCTGTTCTGCTGGCATAATGCACTTTTCTATTGCAAGTGTACAGCTTTCCTGTTTCAGACAAGCAGCTTTCTCAAGGGACTGGAGGATGCAGGACTACATAGACTGAACTAACATGGAATCTTAAGGCTGTCACAGAACTCAGCACTTGCTGCATCTCGTCTGTCTCTTTAGAGCAAATAGAGGCTGACTTGCAAAGAAGAAGAAAGTCTCCAAATGTGTCCCACCCACCATAAACACACCACTCTACATGTTATTCTTTTCCCAGAGGAAAAAAAAATGCAAGAAAAAGTCATCTCAGTATGAGAGATGTTAAGTATGGTGCTTAATAAACCTCTGAAAAAAATGCTGGACCTCTTTTCATAGTGAGACTACTATAAGGACTAGGAAGGGACAGCACAGCACAGGAGAGTGGAATGGAATGGAATGGAATGGAATGGAATGGAATGGAATAGAATAGAATAGAATAGAATAGAATAGAATAGAATAGAATAGAATAGAATAGAATAGAATAGAATAGAATAGAATAGAATAGATCAAACCATCCTCCAGCCAAGGAACTTGGTATTTAATGCATTTCAGGATGTCACTTCAGTGGCTTTGCTTTAATATCAATGCAGACATTGATCTTCACCCCCTTGGTCTTTAGTGTGAAATGAGAGCACCTGTACTTACCAGAAGAATCCTAATTCTGTACTGCCTTACAGTCATGAATGCAAAGTGAGTACGGATGTCATGGTGATGCTGGGTTTTTAACAGCCTTGGAACTCTCTTTGTTAAAGTGGAACTGATTGTTTGAAGGGAAAGGCAATGATGAGCCAAGTCGCAGCAGTGCTGGGAAAAATGTTCTTGTCACCTTAGTTACATATAGCAGCTGAAAGTTTGCCTTTTTCTGTCAGTTCAGGTAGGTTTCATGACTCAGTTGTTTTACTAGAATAGCAAAAAGAATGCAGGCTGATGTTTAACCATTTGCACAGGTAAAGAAATTTACCATTGAAGAAGCATAACCAAGCAAATGCTTTGAAAAGCTTTGTTACCTAAATAGAAAATTATGAATCTAGTGCTGGTTACAAACTATGTCCTTGTAACTATTGTGAAGACTATATAAAAACAGACTCACTATTGAGATTCAAACCCAGAAGGACTGGTAAGATGTGACAGGTTAGAATTATCCAACTGGGTTTTTTTGGTTTTCTGCATTTCAGCTTGAAACGGTAGTGAGTATTTTTCGCTGGATAAAGAAAACATTTGAACAGTTGTATTGCTCTGAACTTTTCATTCTTTATGAAATTAGAGGGTGTGCCTTTTACAATTCAAATTCTATCTGAAGTGGTAAAAAGGTGGTAAATGTTGAACTTTAACATTTTTAAAAGCCCATAGCAATGTGTTCCATGTTCAGGTGGTTGCTTTTGTTTATCTCATTAGCTGATCATGTTTTACTTTAATTATGGAAAGTCAATACACAGTTTGACAGACTGTGTTACATTATCAGCCTTAATACCAGGTATCATAATGAAGAAATATTGCACATAATTATATGTGAATTAAAATATAGTCCCTACACAAATGTAAAGGCAGCAAGCAGGTAGCTGCTGCAGTAAGCACCGCAGGACTGCAGCCAGAGGGTGGGGTGTGGGACCACTTCCAAGTCTGATGAAACTCCATTAGAGACTCAACCATGAAACAAAATTAAGCTTGGGTCTATATTGTGTACTTTCACACTTCGCTATTTTCAGTGGGAAGGCATTTTAGTGGTCAAGCCTGGATAGAACTGTTGTGTACCCTGACAGTTTTCCCAGTGTGACAATTGGAGCACCTGGAAGCCAGGGAACACTATGCAGGACAGCAACCCATATCTTACATAGCTATAATGGCTGATGGGCATTGGAAAATTTCAGTTCATCTTTAAGGGCCATAAACATTGATAGTCACTGACATTTTAATCAATGTAAGAAAATTCAGCTGTATTGCCTGTTGAGAGCCCAGCCCGACTCTCTTGCACAGGCAAATTGTCTATGCATGCCGTAACAACACATTCTGTAACTTCTAAGCCCTGTGTATGCATTACACTAGATAAATTTTAACTAGCTACTGTTAAATTTGTCATTAGAGAAAATGAGTAACAGAGCTATGAAATATGAAAGCTCTTCTAAAAGTGCAATTTTGGAGAATTAATTTACCTCTTAACAAAGAGTATTGAAATACCAATCAACATACAAAAATTAAAGACTAGCGTTGCTGATAGGATTTGCAGAGCTATTAAAAAAACAGAGTCAAGCCCTTCCTTATTTATTGGATTACTTAATCCTTTGGCAGTTTGATATGTGCTAAAATTCATGAGTTTATTAAAAAGAATTGCAGTTTTATGTATGCCATGCATCCCAACAGAATTCAACTAGATTTTATATCATGTCATATGTTAAAAGAATATCAGAGGAGTTATTGTAAAGAAAAAAACCAGTTATATTTAGTTCTCTGGTACACTGGTTCTCCATTGAGCATGGGGCTTACTGGACGGCATGTTTGAGAGTTCAGACATTCACACTATGAAATGCTTCCAAATCCAACCTTAGCCCCAGCTGAATGTTCTTTTTTTAACATTTCCTTTTTATTTATGATTCACCACATTTATTAAGATAAAAGCTTGCATTGCAGAAACAGTCTAAAGTATACCCCCTACATACAAACTGATCTCCAGATTACCAGCAAAATTGCTGTCTTTGTATACTTATGGGCTGACGTGATAACTGAAAATAACTTCCATTAGCACTATAAAAACTCCAGCTGATACCAAATGAATTTCATTTGATACCAGCAGAGAAAAATATTGGCTACTGAGATATTCTTTGTTCATGGTTATTTACAGTTATCCATAATCTGTGTACTATTCAGGAATCAGAAGTCCCCAGATGTTTTTCTTTACATCATGTTGTTAAACACAAGCTTTTCCCTGTCTGAATAACTAACATTCACATATTCATATGGAATTCTTGTCTCTTGCCCAGTGTGGTTTCTCTATCTTTCATTCATTGCAAAAAACAGTTCTTGTAAATGGGCAATAGTAGCTTGACCACCACCTATTTTGATTTTATTTTACTTCTGCAGAATTTGCTGAAAAGATTGCTCTTTAGATTCACGGAAGGTGGAGGTAGCCAGTGTTACATGCTATGGTGTTTTCCTTGGTATCTTGCTAAACTACATTGTGTATGGAGAACCAGGGTACTTTTGTATAATGACAAGACCAAGATGCCATGCAAATTTTTAATGTCGCTGCATCCCTAAGTAAATGATTATGTACGTTATCTACCAAAAGGCGAGTCACAGAGATTATGTTAGTTCATTACAATGGATCAGGAAAAAAACATAACTCAGTGGGTAATTGGAATGCTCTGGTGTTGTTGAATAGTTCCAACACTTCCTTCCAAAGCACAGGGAGGCTTTTTGGTTGCCATGAAAATACCACTGTGAAGCAATGCTGTTAGATCCAGCTGCAGATTACTCTCAGTTTGCCTTTGCTGTGCAATTAGTGACTCAGGGTCAAAAAAAAAAAAAAATAAAACCCCAAAATATAATCCAAAGCCATAGTTAAAATTAGTTATCTTTTTGTTCATGCAAGAAGAAGTTCATAAAAGGAGAGGTCAGTGGATCGCTTAAATGCAAAGTTCTTGTAATTTAAGGAAAGCTTTTCTTTTTTTGTAGTTCACTTGTTTCTTCTTGGCTTTATTCTTAAATATAAGTATAATTAAGAATTTTATTTCCACAAAGATCCTTTACATAGGGTTCATTTTTTCTAACTGTCTTGTGTTTCTCTATTTTTTTCCCTATGTATTTACATATTTTCCAAGTTTTTTATTTTTCACTTTTGTTTTGTCTATCTAGAACTGGTATACAGAAGGCTTCAAATGAAATCAAATTATTTAAATCTTCCTTATAGTTAGAAAAGAAATAAAGACACTTTCAGACAGAAGCCTATCCCATGTAAAAGAGAGTGCCTAAGACATGGGGGACATGGAGTCCTCTGGGAGGTATGACTTTGCTGCCTTACATCATGAGCCTAAATGAAAAGCTCTTAACAGACATCTAATTTTTCCATGGCTCCTGGTGGATGAGTTGAATTCCACATGACAGAGTTTGTTTCATGGTTTTTTCCAACAGCCCCAGTGATACATAAAATTATATCATTTAAACTTATTTGCCCAAAAGTGAATGTGTGTCCTAGACTGGTACTTATGGAAGTTTCTTCCAGTTCCTTATGAGCCAGCTTTCCTATTTACAGATCCAGAAGCCCTTAAAATGCCGATTTTTTTATTTCTTCTCATCTTCTTCATCGTTTCCTTGAAAATAATGCTAGACACAAACCCACATTTAGATCACTCTTATCCCAGCTATGTGAACCCTATTTCTGGAGTGAGTTCTCAACTGTTGCTTCCCCTGAAATCAGCAAGGTCTGAAAGTATTCTAATTTTCTGAAAACCAAGCCAGAAAATAAATCCAGAGACTTTTGTGCATTTTTTTGAAAATTATTATTTCATACTCACATTTGGATGCCTAGCTCTGAATAAGCTGCTCTTGCATCCGGAGGTTGCTGAGGAGATAATACAAATTTTGTTGCACAGCTGTTGTCATCACAGGGGCATTCCTACCATGGAGGACAAGCATCTGCCTCTATTGTGGGATGCAATGCAGAGATCTTCAGTCAAGCTCTGGGTGAACTATTACATCCATGTGACAACCCAGCACCAATGTCACTTAGGTCCCACAAAGGATGCACAGCCAGGCCCAGCGACCCCTGTGCATAGCAGTGATGGGGTAGGGAGCTTGCTCCGTTGAAGTCGGCTGAAGGATTTGTCTCCACACCCGGGTGAGCTGGGCAAAAATGCTCCTAGATGCTCAAAGGCACTTCTGATTCTTAGCCAATTTCTGCTATTGCCAATTTAGAAGTACTGGGTGCTACTAAATACTGCTCAGCACAAGTAGAGACAGTAGGATTATGCTCCCTGGTAGGCTTCACTAGCAGGTATGGAAAGGAAATATCAATTATTAGAAAAGGTCACTTTGCTGGAAAATTATACTGAAACATCAGCTAATTTCACACATTCATGTCCAGCACTCCTTATTATTGTAGGAAAAAGTATGCTGAGATAAAACTGTAAACTCATACAACTACAATCAACATTTTTAACATTTACAAGTGTTACCTTGAGTACATCAGATGGTAGACAGTTTCCCATTGACTTTGTCTAAATTTTTTTTGAAGGAATTTTCAAAAACTTTTCATCTGTCTCCTTCATTGACAGACTTTTCAAAACAGAGGTTTTTCAGTGTCTCTCACTATAAAATCTTCTTAGCTGTTTAAATATTTGTGGTTTGGCTTTGTTTTGGAGTTACAGAACAATATTTTCAGTATAAACTTCATGACCACCCAGAAATAACAGATGAATTGCTTATACCAGACTCAGAAAAATAAACAAATTCTACAGTTTCTTTACTCTTAGGAATACTGCTAGGGTATTTATTTCTCCAGGCTTCTGACTTAGATCTACCAGGGCAAATAATGGCTCTGGGCCTTTCTGCTGAAATATCTTCTGTACGCAGTTTTAGCCTTCAGAAGGAGTTGAATTTTTTCTATTTCCTGATAAAAATTAACAAAACAAAAGAAGACTAAAACAGTGGAACAAATGAAAGTAGGCAGCTTGGATATTTGCAGGTTTTTAGGTTTGTTTCAGCTGCTGCAATTTAAGAGATGAGATTTTCTTTTGGTCAGTGAGCAACTCAGTAATCTGCTGCCTCATAGAGCTCTACTTACTACAGATCATCTACAATGCATTTCTAATCATGACAATTTAAGACCTTGTAACCTGTCATTAATTTTGCTTCCACAGTGTTCAAAGAACTGGAGCCAACAAGTTTTTCCTCTTGGAGATTTGTTATAGAAAACTGTGACAGCAAAAAGAGAGTGAATATATGCCCTGTAGTTCTTTATTTCGGCACTGGTGAAATAAAGAACCAGCTTTGAGACCAATGTTATGAAGTCCATAAAGTAGAACAGGACAGAGCTGCCTCGGCCTTAAAGATAAAGTGGGGAAGTTTAAATTTATTGATCTACATCAGCATTGAAAAGGGATCTTGTAAAGAAGAGAAGAGGCCTAAGTTATAACTCAGGATACAAAATCTTTGGGTTATACAGAAATGCAAATATGTGATGACTTTCATGATCACAAAAGAGGAATGAGGTTCATCCCTGACACGTATTTTCTCCAGAATCTGTCAATGTTTGTGCTGCCAAATCCTCTGTACTGAGCCACTCAATGACCTTCAAAGTGCCTGGTATCAAGGTCCATTCAGCTGACAACTGGCCAATTTTCCAAGATAATGACAATGGAGAAGTAGACAATGCATATTGTCTGTTAGACAGCTTAAGCTATATTTACTGTTGAGTAAGTGTTTTATTTCGATGGAAAAAAACAGAATGGGAGTCCTCTAAGCTCCAACCAGATTGACAGATTGGAAACATAATGCTGAAAGATTGCTTACCCTGCAGCTAAGCCTGTATTTTTAAAATGAGGTTATACACCGAAAAGTGACTGAATAAATGGCCTGATTTTTATTTTATTATTTATTTGGATTTATGAGCATATAAAAAGTGGGTAAACTGTGTTTTGACATTTTAAAACCCCCACAAATCAAACTACAAAGGGAAAATGAGCAGCAAGTACCATTATGTACCAGAGAGTGGTAAGTAGGAAATCCTCATAAAAGATCACAGAGTATCTTATTTTCTAGCTTTCCCATCCTGAATCACTCCTGAAACCAAGGAAAAATCATCAGTTCTGTGGCATACTATGAAGGTAAGACATACGTTTCTTATGGCTCTAGAGTACATTCACAGTTGCTCCCCTTTCCTGCCATTGCTGAGAGCAGCTCTAGCATTGTTTTCCACTTTTGTCCATCAGTACAGAAACAGGTAATCGTGATTTTGACCACTGTTTAAATTCTGTTCAGATCCTGCCAGAGAAGCCAGCCTCTTTCTAACTTGTGCAGCTACAGCAAGATAAACATTCCCAAGCACAGCTGGTGATACTAGAAATTAATTAATCATACTGTCAAGGATGGGCATGCCCCAGGGGACACGAGTGCCCATTCCCAAGCTTTCTTTGGTTCTGCAGTGCTAACAGTATAATACACTCTGGGATAACAGAGAAAAGGAAGTAGGTATGAACAGCCTGAAAAGCCTCATTTTCTATCATCACCACTCTCCAGAGAATTATCTTCTCTACCACAAAACCTAATCAACGCTCAAAGATAACTGCATAGGTCTCTAGGAGAGAATTCAAACTGATCAGAATTTTATGGGCTACCAACTTGAGTTCTGGAACTAAGAGAGAGAGTTCCTAACTTACTGGAAAAGAAGAAATCTCAATCTTATACAGTGTAGCATCTCCTTTCTAGGTCCTTCCTCAATATAGATTTTTTTGTACAAACACAGGGTATTACTGTGATGATTAGAAGAGATGTCATTCACCTAAACAATCGTTTGGCATCTGAAAACTGTTGTTTTATGAATACCTAGGGGCCATTTTCATACTACTTAAATTTTTGATCCTGGTAACTGGCAAACATATCTGAGCTCAAGAGATCAATGAATGATTCAGATCAATAGGTATCCAGGGGTACCAATGTCAGTTCCTCAAGTGGCCAGTGAAGAAAAGGAGTTCTGATGCCTGCTGGACATTTGAAGTTGTCACTTCATGTACATTTGTCACCATTTCTCTCTGCTGTCCACCTAAGCAAGTGCTAAGGTCACCCAGTCATGGATGATATGTATCTTTTCTTCACCTCTTGAACTTCATGTAACAGCAATGACCAGTGGTGAAGGCATTATTTAACTCTGATTGCCTGCTGATTACATGTCTGTACTAGGATAACCATCTAACACTGAAAGGGACAGGCACTTTCAATGGCCAGGTCTTTTTGCTTATCTCAGGCATTTTAACTATTTGTCTTACCTGAGATGAACACTGGAACCATCCACCTCACTCTCCCTCTTAACTATTGAGACAAATGGCTTAGTCCATACCTTATCCATAGACAGATAAGGAGATTTTATCATGACCCCAGCTCTGTTAAATTAACAACAATTCTAACAAACAAATTTATTTACTCAGAGAGTTGGTAGATATATTTGTTCTCATGCCAAGATTAAATTGCTGTATTGTCAATAAACTGCAACAATTTTCTAATATTTGCTTTCTAGAGACCTCTTGTTTTAATCTATTCTATTATTGATTGATAGATACGCTCAAGGAGCCACTGAAGTCAATGAAAAGTCAAATCAGCCTCAAGTCTTGCACAACTGTGCCTTACACTGTCCACACACACTAAAACTTCAGTCATACATATAGCCTCACTTTTACTATATCCTGTGCTAATGAATCCAGATTATACTATTTAGCTGGTCAAAGAGATGCTTTTGTTCATTCTTTGTTCTGGAAGACTGACCTTTAGGGTGAGTTCTATAAAACAGCAGGTTCTGTAATATATGTATTACTTTAAGCTGGTTCATTTTGCAGGGGAAGAAAGAGAGAAATATGAAGAAATACCTACATAATACGTAATATCACATGCCTATAGGATACATGTGTATTTGGGCATTAAAACTCCAGGGCTATTTACCGGACTTCAAAAATAGTACAAAAAATAAACTTACTCTTTACTTAATTTAGCTTTCCTCAGTAGGGAAATAACCTTTACTTTTGCATATGCCACAAAATCTGGTCTCACTCAGGATTCAAGAGCACTTCCTCAGGATGGTGGTCCCATGGAGATCAACAGAGGCCCACTGCATTTGTTGAAGTTTATAAGACAATTCGTAGGGTGATTTTTCTGAAATTTTTATTATCACTGTTTTAAATTTCTCGTAACACAAGTATTCATTTAGCTTCCTTGAATTGCTGCATTCAGTATTCTGGTTGTCTAGAACTGTCTTTTAAAGAAAACTCTTCATCTCTTTTTTACATCTATCACTTTGTGACATAAGCGTTCTGCTCTTCAGTGCTCCTGGAAGTACAGCCAATCTTTGCCATCTTCCATATCTTACTTGCTCATCCCATTCCCATCACCTGTTTTTGCCCTTTCCAAGCTGCTCTCTTTGCCCAGGGCTCAGTGTCCTCCTGAAAAAGGAAAGCAATCTGGTAGTATGACTATAAAATCTAAACATAAATGTCCAGTTTAAATTATACTGATCTTACCACCTCTCCCCATCACTTCTTCTATATTTAGGCTGTTTTAACCTGAATACAAAAAAAAAAACCTGGATCCTTGTGGAATAATATGGTCTCTGCATTTTGCTCAGCTAGTCCTTGACTCCAGTCCCACAACAGTTGCTGAACTCACACAAACAGGCAAAACAGCTACATTCCTTGTTGATGCAATAGAGAGAAAAGACATGATTTCCCACAGTCTGCTTGGTTTGGTGCCTGACTTGAGCATGCCTCACAAGCAGCTGAAGTTCCTGGTGCTCAGTGAGAGGGAATGGTCTTTCTACCCAACATAGCTGCCAGAACACTTGGAAATCACCTTTCATGCATTTCTCACATAAGGAAATAAAGCACTTGAAACCCGCTTCTGGTAAATATTTAATGCTTCCATTGAGAGTACAAGAAAACAAAAGGAATATTGAGCGTCTCTGTCAGGTCACGGATGTGTCCTCGGGTGCCCCTCCTGAGAATAAACACCCCCTAGTGCTGCCCTGGGATAATCTGAGCAATAGTTGGCCATTTTCCAGACAGGAATGCAGGAGACACAGAGTTATATAAGGAACCAGGGCAATGTCAGCAGTACGTCATCACCTCACCAGATTCTTGTCTGTCCCAGTGATGGCTGGAGAGGGGCATGCCCTCAGCTGAGCTTGCCTTGGCCTTTTGATCATTCCTTTTGAGTTACTCCCACTCTGGGTGAGTGCTGCAGTTGCTATACCTCTGCATACAGGGTGAGAGAAGTTACGACACAGGTCAAGCCTGAATGTACCTAGCTTTTTGTCATTCAGCAGGAATCTTAGCAAGTAACTGCTACATAACTTTAGGGAAAAAAATATGTACCCATCTCCCAAGAAACTGTGGTTTCAGGGAGACTGTTCACAGACAATCAATAATAAGCACCAGAGGAGCTTTCAAATTAAGTAGGGAGGTATCTAACAAGCTGAGGTACATAAAAAAGTATCAAGCAATTCTGCAAAGGGAAGAGACCAGGTCATTGTCTCACCCCAGGACAAGTTTTAATCACTACTAGTGAGTATTGTTTCCTCCAAGGTCAAAAATGCCCAGATAGTTTTATTCATGCCTGCCTCTCACATCAAATATGAACATATCTGCATATCATTTTCAAATGCAGGGAAGGTCCGGATCCCTTGACTACTTGCCAGTTGCTGTGACTTCTGTGAAACATAGTGAACTTGGGTCCTGACAGAGAAATTGGCTCTTTGGAGGAAGAGGATTATGTTGCTAATGGTCAAAAAACATCATTTTCCTAAAAAAAAAATGTACATATTTGCAGCACATCACAAATATTTCCTTAAACCTAGCATACTGATGTGAAAAAATTCTCTTAAATAGCTGGGAAAAAATGTGTTTACTTTGCAGTGTCAGGACATTAAACTATAAAGTGCCTTAACTTATTTAAATCTGAGTACACCAACATAAAGTGCACTTAACCCCAGATGTTGCAGAAATATGATCTGCAAACTAGTAATAGCACATTTAGAGGCTGGATATCATAGCAAACAAACTTATTCTCTTACACAAGAGTTCTCTTTTTGTTTGTATGTTAGTTGTTTTTGTTTCTAGGTTGGAAAAAGGCTGAACAGAGAATATTTGATTAGAGAAAATAAACTCCCATTAGCACCATGAGATACACAACCGTGCAACACCCTGGCTCTGCTACAGCACGACACCAAATGAAGCCACAATGGAATTAAGTATTCAATACAGAGAGCAACATACATGCTTTGTTCACTGTCCTACACCCCAAATTCACATGAGGAGAAAAGGCACTTCTCACCCTGTGAAAACTGTTAAAAGGATGTGAAAACAAATGTTTTTAATTGAAATTGTCATTGCTGAGCCAGACTGCTGTCTGGGGTATCTCGCTGAAAAGTGGCAGCAACAGCAGGGAAACAATGTAAGAGATTGTAAACCCAGTTTCCATTATGCACTAATTCAGGGACCACATATGGGATGCTATTAAGTTGTTTGTTTTAAGACTTAACACTAAGGGTGGAAAGCCTCTTGCTGGTGCGAGGCTGAGAGCTGGGGAGGAAGCACAGTCCAGGTCAGGGACTGAAAATCTGTGCTTCTCCGCTGCTGACCTGCTGTGTAGCCTTGTGTCACTCGTCATCCTCCCTGCCTGTCTCCTCTCAGGCTCTGTGATTATTCTGTCTCTTGACATCACAATTTCCCTGGGGATGGAGGCAATCATTTGTAGTGCATGCTTAAGTACCAATGCAATAGCATTGTGAATAATAACAAGTAATAGTTTGCACCACTAAATTGTCTGTGGAAGGTCTCACTACCCTTCAGTCCAGCTCTCCAAATTCATAGCAGGACAGTCTGACAGAGACTTGTCAATCCTGGAACAATTCCTTCTAAAGAATAATATTTCTTTAATTTGTATTCAAAAAATTCTTTTTATATTTGCTCTTTTTTACTCAGTGAAGTCTTGAAAGTTTGTCTGTGTGAGTTCTGTGCACTCAGGCCAGGGTGCTGCAGACGTGTTGCTGCTGAGCACACATCAGCAAAGTGCCCAGGCACAGGGTCAAGCTGTCTTCTTCAGTTCACCCAGAGAAGATCAAAGCTGTGACATACCAGCCCTGCCTCTCTTTCTCACTGTAATAATTATAGCCAAACCACATTATTTAAGGACAGATATCAAAAACTGGTGCTGGTATTTGGATGTCAAGCACTAAGCTGAGAGCTGACATGTATGAAGGGTCTCCAGCACTTTCCTTTCAGCTTCTGCTTCAGGCTTTAAAGCACCCTCCAAACCCAATGTCATCTAGTTTTCTTCTGTTTTCACACAAACTAACCCAGCAAAGGATGAAGGGAGTTGAACCACAGAATGAGAAGCATTTTGATTTTTTGCTTCTATGAATTAGACAGAAAGGCTTTATCTCTTTAAAGAAATGTGGGAAAAGCAACTCTTGCAAAGCCAGACTGATCTTTCTGAAATCAGAAGACAGAGGCAGTGCCAATTCTGCCAAAATTTGTCTGAGTGGTCTCAGCGACATGAATAAACATGATAATATATTCAGGCAGGCCAAAACTACCTGCTTCTCCATCAGTTCACAACATGAACAAACTACAAGCAAGCCTTTTCTCTTTCAGACAAAATGGAACCTAAATCAAAGAATTAATGCAATTTTATATTCCTATTCAGAGAATTATACAACACTCACACTACCACTGAATTCATAAATAGCCTTACTTCTCCTGCATGCTCTCACCTCCCTAGTTCTTGAAATATTAAAACCTTCTTGATAGCATCCTTTGGATTCTTGGTTTAAACACTGCATGAGCTAATTAAGTTTGTATATATGTATAATGCAATGTTCATGTAAGGTGCCTCTTCACTGTGCATATATACACCTTTGATATGGACATGGGAATGCTTTGGGCATGTGGCAGTTTGCAGGCCATTCTGGAGTCATTCACTTATGGCAAGAATTTGACTGCTGCCTCTTCCTCCTGGGGTGGGGAAGGCCAATCCCCAGGCTTCAATGGGTCTCAAAGCCCGGCTCAAGGTGTGCACTCTGGTCATGCACCATGCTGTAGGTAGCAAGCAAAACTTGAGCAGATGCCATCTCTTCTGTCCCTGTGCCTGCTTTCTACAGAAAGGGAAGCTTTGAAAATAGAAAGGTTTACATGCAGCTTTCCCACTGCAGCATTCCCCAGTGAGTGACTGGGGAAGCTGAACATGGGGCAGCCCACTTTTGCACTTCTGTTTAAACATATCCAGTCTTTTCATCATTACCCCCCTTCTAAGGGAGTAGTCTTGTTCCCCCAAGCAGTCTCTTCTGCCCTTGTCCCTCAAGTCACATTTTAAGCACATTTTAAGCCTCCTGAGGATGCTTCCAATTTTAATTCAAAAACCATCTCCCTTTGACAGAGATTTGTGTCTCCACACTTTTGTAATGGAAAATTATGAGCAGAAATAAATAATCATGAGCCTCTGGTACCAGAAAGAATTTGTCCCCCAAAGGAAGGAATCCTCAGCAATTTCAGTTGTCTGCATTATTAATTTTTTTTGTGTCCCTCATTTGGAGTCTCTGTCACACTTTGCAAATCCACACCAGGGCACTGCAGCTATTGCTTTAGGGCACAAGCCATTTATATTCTCCAAGTCCCATTTTGGAAGCCTCAGTCCCACTGAGTAGATATTATCATTCAAGGAATCTCACTGATACCAAAATGACTAACTGTGTGAGTGCAACTCACAGCATCAATAAGCTACGTGACCTACTCAGTAAATTAGTATTGCTTTGCAAATGCATTGCAAACTAATATAGAGGCTGTGTATTACTTTGCAGAAGGAATATGTTGAATCACCATCACCTTTACCTCACAACTGGTTGATGTGTGGAAGGAAGTGCTGTTTTGGCTTGGTTTTTCCTAAAAGATTTTTATTGGTTCAAACAGAACATATGTACGGGTTGGGGAATAGTAAACAAGGGTCTGAGTATAGGAAGCTGGACTGAGTAATCATAAGACAAGTGAGTGCTGAGTAGATGCGATCTTCACATAGCTTGTTTCATTTCCTCCAGTTCAAATGTGTATTACTGTTAATATTAATCTCAGTGTAAAACTCAGCACCAGACATGAAATATTAAGCATGCTATGAAAATGATAGGCTTTGTGAATGTTGTTAAAAAGTCAGTCAAATTCAGAATCACATCTGAAAACACCTTTCAGCTTTTCCCCCTGCTTCCACAAGTGTCTGTAGTATCTTATTATTCCCATATTCACATTATGCCATTGCCTACTCTCTAACTGCGAATGCAGAATTCATAGGTTGGCATTTTTTTATTACTTATATCCACTTCAGAAACAGCTCAAATTGAACTCTATTTTCTATGACATAAATTACTTTGTTTTCGAGTTTGTAACTATAAAGTGGGTTATTTTTTGCCACGACAGTCACATGATATCTCTCATCTTTTTCTAGAACCTCTGTTCTACATAAAGCATGAATAAATCTGGTTTGGTTTGTTTTGACTTGGCTTGACTTGTTTTGTATTGTTGCTTTCTTTTTTTTTACGTCAGAACATGCAATGTGCATTTTGGCCAGGGCAGTAAGTGTTTTTGCTGTCCTTCCCTTGAAACAAGAACTAACAAACACTAACCTAGTGTCTCCCCCAAATTTAATTTTTATTTCCCTAAAGCAGCTGCTATGCCATGTCTCCTTTTAGATCGATCTTACTGAACACAGCTGCTATTTCTTATGCATTCTTCTCTACCAGAGCTTTGACTTATTTAAACAATGGAAAGAAAGCACTGCCTCTACCTTTTTCCCCGTGAGAGGAGACTCTGCTCCATAATTATGAATAATTCCCCTAAGATGGTGATGTGATTGGGTTAGCACTAAAATATTTGAGGAAAGATAACCTGGGTTGATTTAAAAAAATAATAATCCAATAGATTTTAAAGTCATAGAAGCTGCTCTGATTATATGGGTCACATTCCTACAAAACAGTAGGCTAATAATTCCTATCTGAGTTAGACAGTATATTTTTGAAGCCAAATCACTTTTGAATTAAAGATACATCCCTTGGTAGATCACTCTGACAATTAGTTACCTTTGCTACTTATAACTGTGAATCCTCCTCAAAATGTCAGGCTTTGGCTGGCAGGCCAAACACATACACAACCTCTTGCTTCTTCCACGGGGTTTGCAATTCACTGGTGTCAGATACTCCCACCCTCTCTGGGGGTGTTCAAAGACTGCTCTCAGCTCAGCTTCAAATCTTCTTTTTCAGGCTAAAGGGGCTGATTCCACAAGACCCTTATGCCAGAGTATGTTTTCCATACTTGTAGTTGCAGATGTTTCTTCCTAAAATCCCTCTAGATTCCTAAAATTATCTTTCCTAAAATCTCTCCAGTTTTCATCTTCTGTTTTTATTCTTTTTCCCTTTTAAGCCTGGCACTAGCGTGGGGCACAGTATCCTGCAAACTATCCTGCTTCTGCTGTATGGGAGGGCAGGGGGGGAATACACACTCCCCCCTACTCCTGCATGACATCTTGCTGTTTACACCTCCTTGGCTCTCATCCACGCTCTCAGCTAGCACATCACAGTGGGAGCTCATGTTCAGTTTGTTAACCAATAAGACTGGCCATAAAAACTTAAAATGTAACTGCTTGTTGATAGAAGATTTTAAGACTACTTTTCCTGCTTTCTGCCATGCTCCAACACACACACATATGTAAAAAACACAGCAAATAAAATGCTTCAGCTGCTACTTGCTGCTGTAATACCCTTGGGTATGACAGCCAGTTTTCTCCCCCCGTGTCCTCAGTGGGTAAGGCTTCTCAGTCCATCCAAGAGCTGAGAAGAGAAGATGAAAATGGTGACAGGAACCAGAACAGAAGGAACGCAGCCCTTTCTCCAGCAGGTTCCAGTGCCCTACTTCTGCCATGCACACATTTTTCTGTCAAGAGGAGCAGCAGTGGCATGGCATGGCACTGTTAGACCTGAAGTACAAAGTGGTTCAGCAGTGTAAAGTTATCCAAAACCCAAACATCATGGTGTTCAACAGGCAGGTGTGAGAACTGGGCTTTGCCATGTTGAATCACTGCAGCTTTTGTTGTCCAGAGTCAGACACTCCCCGCAAAGGTTTCCCCAATTCATGAATGGGCCTACAACTGCACCTTCGGTCCACTTCAAAGTCTCCATTGCCTGAAGTGTAAAACTCCTCCTTCTCCATCCGTCAGGTGCACACAACCCTTCTGAAATGTGGTTACAAGTTTGGAATCAGGTATCTGTACTGGATACAAAAGCACCGGGCAGCAAACTCCGACTGACCAAACACCTGACCTCCACAGGTGACCCCGCACTGGGAAGGAGCACCCAATCTTCCTTTCACAGCCATCCCTTCACCCTACATTTTTGGACAGACTTAAGAGCTATACAACCAGTTAGTACCCACTCTTGTCACAACTTCGGGTTCATATTTCAAAGACTCTACTTTGGCCTCCTATAGCAGTCTCTCCTCTGACAGAAATGCTGCTCCCAGCCTCAACTCCCTTTTCTGCTATCACTTTCTCCCATTCCAATTTTCTTTATTTTAGCTGAGCTAACATTTGTATCCCAACATGTTCACTTCAAAGTTGACTGATGGTTTATTCTTTGCTTCTCTCACTTTGTTTTATCCACTTTCTTCACATATCTATATGTCTTTGAGAATAAATATTTGCATCTTCAGTATGAGTGCCTAACTCCAGTACGAGTTCTGAAAACAACAAGCAGGTGGCTGTTGGTTCATGTCAAGTCAGTCACACTGCACTGATTCAGTTTGCACATATTGTGCAAGCTTTAAAAGAACTCTTATTATGTATATTATGAGACATGGACTTTTTGATTGGCACACTCTGAAAGGTATGATATGGAAAGTTAACTTTCAGGGGAAGCTGAGAACAAATGGCAATTCAGTAGAGTTTTAGATAAAATTCCCTTGATTTTAGTCCTCTCTCAGAATTCTTGACAGAATTTGATCTCTCTTTTGTGTGTGTGTGTATTCATGTTTATAGTTTTGCATATTACCCATAAAAGAGCTGTATTAAAAGAAACCAAAAAAAAAAAAAAGGCCAGGAAGAAGAAGGCAATTATTTTTGCCTCTAACAAGTAAATATCAATCTGTGTGCCAGTTTGCCTCGTGAGTCAATATGGCCCTGACTCAGCAAAATTCCCATCCACACACTTAACTGTGAGCTTGCAAATAGTCTCACTGACTTTACTTCGCCATATGTTCAAGTTTGACTGAATCAAGACTTCTAACAGATGTACACAACCTTATTAAATACAAAACTGAGGAAAACAAGGGGCCTGGCTTCCTCAATAGTGTGAAAATCAGATAGGAGCACTAGAAAGGTTAATCACATTTTTGAGGTTTAGAGTGGAAATCACAAAAAAAAAACCCAACCTTTTCTTTTCGAGCATCCCTTTCCTTTCCTGACCCTGACATTGACATCCTGAATAAATGCAAACCCAGGGTCATACTGTTCTGTCTTGGTTTTGCAAAAGCTCCATCAAAAAGTTTTGCAAAACCAAAACTAAAGTCAGCATAGCCTGTCTGCTGCAGTCTGTCCGATGCTGAGAAAGGTGGCATAAATAAGATTGGCCTCTGCAACTTAGATGCCTTTGATCCCATTTCCTTCCATTAGCTTTCATTCACAGTCTGTCTCAGACCACCTCACACTTTTTACAATTATGTCTCTGACGTTTTGATTTCAGTAGAGGACTCAAGGCATTCACTTGTTATTTTTTCTTTAGTCATCCCTTCCTAAAAAAAAAGCAAAATGTGAATGGATGGACATTGAACATGGAAAAGGACAGAAGAATGATGGCCTTTAATGAACATGAGATAGCTTTTAAAAAGGCAGCTGAATTTTCTTGTTCTGTGATTCAGAACCCTAAAATGCTTGGGCCTAAAATACTAAAGCAAAAACTGTGAAATCAGAGCACCCAGTTTTGTACTGCATTATACCCCTGTTCATCTCATCTCATCTGACACTGGTTGGGAAACCAGCTCCAAGAGTAAAGGCCAGGGAACATTTCATCACTTAAACCTGGAACAATGGACTATGTGACTGCAGCATTTTGAAAAATCTCTGATTTTGCAATTAAA
This sequence comes from Dryoscopus gambensis, assembly GCA_013389985.1. Lineage (NCBI taxonomy): Eukaryota > Metazoa > Chordata > Aves > Passeriformes > Malaconotidae > Dryoscopus > Dryoscopus gambensis. The sequence continues at coordinate 61,600 of WEIT01042168.1, read as the reverse complement.
GATCAAGGGTGGTCAAAATAAAGAGAATTACATCAATCAGCAGCAGCAAATGGACACCTGTGAGTCTTCCAACTACAACTTCATGAAGACTAATTGTGTTGTACGGCAGAGGGTAGCAATATAATCATTGAAAATATTTCCTGACACTTGGGAAAGCAGCAAGACCTGGAAATCGTTCTGTACCCAGAACTTGGATGGCAACCAGCACGGGAAGGGGCGTGAGACAGCCTGCTGAGCACCACCAATGATCTCAGGAGAGATCCCCCAGGATGCTGGTGATGCTTGGGTTTATGCAATGGATTGAGTTCCTCTTCAGCTGGGACAGTCATGTCCAGACCTCCAATAAATCCCTACTTTTGTTCTCTAATTCTTGCCTAGTCTCTGTGTTTTAGGTGGCCACCTCAAGGCATCAAGATAGCCCTTGAGCATCATTTGCAAGGGTTAGAAAAGCAGCTCTTTGGATGTCTCAGATTCTGTTGACCAGGTGCGTGATTTAGTTACTTACACTTAGGTATCTGGTATAATTTTGAGATGTCTTGTTTGTCACTGAGCATATTTTCAAGGTGTAATAAATTGTGTCATACACTTGGTACCTGAAAAGAATTATCTTGGATACTCCACGGCTTTTCAGAATGCACTACTCAATCACACATGGGCAACTACAATTCCCCTAGACCGCCACTGACTATAGCAGGAGCTTGTACTCACAACTCACAAGTAGAGACACATACAGACACTTGGATTTGAGCTTCTTTATTGCTGAGCTGAATCCCATTCCTGCTGACCCAGTAACCTTCATCGTGCCCAAAACACACACACAGTAAAAGGGCTAAGAGATAAATGCTCACTGACTTTTTCTCACTTTTGAAAGGGCTCTTCAGAGTCAGCATACTAATTAAATTGCTTGTAGCTCCTTTCACTTTCTTTTATTTCTGTCCTCCTGTCCCTGTGCTCCTTCAGTTATTTTAACCTCTTTCCTTCTTCCTTTTTCACTTCTTTTATCCATTGCTCTCTGTACACAGAATGGCCATCCTCCTTCAGTTCCTGTGTGCTGAATCCTGTCACGGTCTTTAGAAATTAGCAAGGCTGCTTAGCAATGCAGCCAGTCAAGGGCTACTGGAGAGAACATCTACCACAGCGCTGAGCTCCTTGTTTAGCCAGCTGGGTGGTACGTCTGACACTGCCCAGGTTGGGGAACACCTTTGATCTTAGTCCAGGTTAAGCACTGATCAAATGCTCTTGAATGAAACAAGGTGCCACACAAGAGGAAAAAAAGCAGAAACCAAGGTTTTGAAGAATTACGGGATTCAGATACTCCTGCTTTTAGCACATCCTGTCAGCTATCTCTAGGTACTTCCTGGTCTCTGTGCTAGCTGGTTTTGATGTCATTTGGAGACACTGAACTTGGATATTTTCAAATGTCATGATACCATGTTGTGAAGGTATTTGAGCACTCTCTGAGACAGGCATTTGAAGTGCACATCACTGTAGTTCTCTTCTGGGGTAACTAGACCTGCTGAGAAAAAAATACACAGGAGCACTGAAACATGTAGGTAAGATGTTATATGCAAATTGTGAATAACTGATTCATTTCTTCCAGGTATTCTGCCTTCACTGGATATAAAGCTGCTTAAGACTATGTGTAGATTAAAAATCTGGATCATTTCCTGGTACGTAGATACATGTCGCAGCAGTGTCCCAACTCCAGAAAAGTCAAGATCCCTTTGTGCATCTCCGTTTCCACAGAGAAGAAATTAATAGCTGTGCATTGGAAAGGAAATATGCAGTCCAGACAGCAGCGGGCCAGGATGATGGGTGCAGTAATCCAGATTCAGACAGTCTCCTAAACCTTTGGATTTTTAATCCCTGAGATCAAAAGCTCCCTACAGGCAGAGAGTGCAGTGCTTTGTGTGCACAGTGCAGAGCAAACTGTCGGTGCTGAGTAAATAATACATAACAAGTTTTATAACCAGGACTTAAAGTGTCTATCAGTTCTCTCGTGGCAGCTGCTTATTTGCTTACTGTGGGAACTGAGTGACATTTGAGTGAGTGCATCCAGGCAGCAAGGCAGTCTGGGGAGCTCTGCCATCCTTCCTGCCAGCTCCTGGCTCTAGCACCTGATCCATGACAAATGGGTGACATTTGGTTCCAGCCTCAAGCAAATCATAACAGAGGCATAGATTTAAATCTGCAGAGGGATTTCTAGGGGCATAGGAGAAGCTGTTCGTGTAGGGCTTTAAAACTCTGAATTACTGAATTACCAAAATTACTGCTGCACCATCATCCTTGGGGCAGTAATCTCCCTCTGCCACATTTGTCTGGCATTTGGAGGAGAGAAGTCTTCCTGAACCTGAATCCTGGAACACCTCTCTGGAAAGAGTTATAAAAATAAAATAATACCTTCAAATAAGGGTAATATGTGCATTTTAAACGATTTCTCATCTGTAACTTGCACTGATATTATACATTATATTTTCATTCAAAATGGAGAAAATAGACAAGGTGAAATATTTCACTCAGTTTTTCTTGTTTTTAAAGTGAAAAAAGCATTTTTCTTAGGCCTGAAAAGAACTTCTTGCACCAATAAATCCTGTTTCCTGATGCATCTTTCAGTCTTGTCACTTTATCCCTTTCTTCAGCTGTTTGTGCTCTGTCTCAAATCTACTCAGGCCTCTTGCAGCCTCTGTTCCTACAGGGAAGCAGCTCCAGACCTGGGGAAGTAGCTCCAGACCCTCATTCTTTCTCTGCTTAAAAACCTAATAATTTGAAGAAGATGTATAGTACTATCCAGTTTGTATTTCTTAGTTCTGCTCTCTGCCTTGCCTTCTGCCTTACAGAATCCTGTTTCCCTGAGGTACTTGAAGGCAGCAATCAGACTCCGTTTCACTTGGCTCAACAAGCTGAGGTCTAGTTTGTTTTTATCTCATCTTCGGCCAAATAACTTCCAAACAAAAAAATGTACAAGCAACTGCGCTCCATGACTCTTGGGAATTTGTACTTGGGGGAAAAAAAACCACCTTTCTAGAAAAAAATCATGCCACAGGATTTTCACTTGCCTCTCAAAGGGAGGGGTGTCAATCACCTGAAAACGTCATGAAAATGAGTGCTTGCAAGAACGCAGAAGGGGTTGGGGTGTGGATCCATACCATGCATTCCTCACTACTTTTCCTCTACTTTTCCTCTGTGGCTCTATTCTCATTTCCACTCTTTCAGCTGATTACTTATCTAGAAGTGTCCCCTGATTTTGGGGTAACTGTGAGGATGGCTCCACACATCAGTCAACATTCCCACAGAGAATCTCATAATTTACACCAAGCCCGGTTTCTCTGTCTGAAGCCCCAAGAGAACAGTCTCTTCTAGTATAAGGGTTTATGTGATGTCTGTCTTTTGCACAGGGCTGTGAAATAGGCAAGATTTTCCTTTCCTGTTCTACATCTGCACAAAAATCACTGGAAACCTTTGCAGGGTTTAAGATGTTAACAGACTTGCACAGAGTACTAGAGCTGTAAAATCAACTCTTCTGCTGCAGGTTTAACTTTCTATTTTTCAACAAATACAAAGAATGTATCTCTGGATTTAATGTTCGTCATGAGAACATGACAGCCAAATCTTCCCTCTCTAAGAAAAATACAATTATGACTTATTTTAGAATGCTCTTTTTTAATGGGTTGTCACAGATATGATCAAATCATAGGAGGCTGTTAAAAATACGTGTCACTCCAGACACTTCAACCTACACCATGTTTTCAACAATTCATGTTCTGAATGTAAAGTTACCTTTGCCATGCTCAATATTATCTGCCATATCTGAATAGATTTATTTTATATTCTTACCTTGCAGCCTTTAGGTTTGTGTTTTACTTCTCTTGCAATTAAGTCTTTATTTTTCTTGGGTTGGATTTTGATTGCTCTTTTTTTCTTCCCCAAGCATGTACAGCAAAACTGACAGTGAAAATAAAAAGGTCCACTTACCCATAGGTGATAAAAATTCACAGTAAAGCCACAGATGTAGCAGAGTGAGAATTACTGTAGCAGCAGGAACAGAAGATAAAAGAGGATTACATATGATGAAATGTAGTAATTGACTAGAAGTCACTGAAAAATACCAGATGGATGTCACTATTCCACACAGCTCTAATTTGCCTGTAGACTTTATTGAGCTTCACTTGAGCTTTGCTTTTAGTATTTTCCTGAGTGTAATTGGGGTTTATTGATACGCTATTATGGGCCAGTTTATATGTAACCATAAAAAAAATACAGTTTGAGGCCCCAGTATCACCAGGAACACAGTACTATTCTGCTTAGCTGAACACAGTCACATTAATGACTGCAATAAGATAAATTCCTGTTTTCTCCCTCAGACCTTTGCATAGAGTATGAACAGTAAATGCTTCACACTGCATTTAAATTGCAGAAGCATTTTCAGTGAGGGATTGCTGCATAAAAAGATCAGGCATGTAATTTCAGATACTGCCAAAAGAAGCTTATATGGGATTTTGATTTTGGTTTTGTATATACAGAAAACAAATCTGCATACTATAATGACTTGCCAGAGCCAGTTTGGAGCTCTGCTTAGTTATCAAGAATTTATTTTTCTATTTATTTTAACACTAAAGGCAGGGGAGAAAGGAAATATTTGAATTTTGCTCTTTTTTATCTCCTTCCACCTGGCAGGGGTTGAAATAAAGGGAAGTGAGGGACAGATATCTCTCTCTCTTCTGACTGAGTGGGAGAGTCCTGCTACTTTCCTGGTTTGGCTGGAGAAATTGTGTCTCAGTGGCCATGAATTTGCTATTAGTTGGTGCCTAACTCAAATCTTTCTGCCTTTCTGGAAAAGGATTAGATCATCACATATGGGAAGAAAAGGTACCTCACCTGAGTGACCCACTGTGAATGGATTTTCACAAGGGACTGAAGTATAGTGTTTTGGGTAGATGAAACCAACACTCACATCCGCACCTGCCCGTCTGCAGCCCTCCACATGCGGGTGGGATGCACCATTATGCCTTATCTCTCCCAAAAAGCATTTGAACAAACACCTAAACAAGGAGTTTGCGCAGGTCTCTTGCAGGGAGGCCGCTAAGCCAGATGGGAAGTAGAAGAGACCCCAACATGGCACCTCTGAAATACCAAAACATGGGGAGATCCCAGGCTCTGGTCACTGGCTGAGCCAGGAGCTAAGTCCAAGATCAGGTCAGAGGAAAAGCAGCTTCTGCAAGCATCCAGCACAGGGCAGACAGCTTCAGGCATCTGCTGGCCATGGCCTGAGGAGTAGCACTGCAGCATGAGCACTGCTGGACATGCCAGCAAACCCTGCCACTGCTGCAGAGGCCTGTCTCCTTCTGCCCATGATTACTTCCTCTAAATCACCAGAGCAGCATCGCTAGTTAGCTCTCCCTTCCTGATGCAGAGGCTTACACATGTGTTCTGCCTCCATGTAGCTTTCCTAAAAATGAGCAAAAGGGAGGCACTTCCCACCCTCTGGTAACCTGCTGCAAATCCTTCTTCTTAAAAGCTTTCATTGAAACTATGCTATGACTGCAAGGCATTACATTGCCCATTTTACTCACGCAGGAAAGAAAACACAATTGTTGCAGTTTAATTCTCAAATATTGATTTCCTTTTATCCTCATAAATACTCTTCCTCTGTTTGAACCCTGGAAGACAAGCCGGGAACCCCAAGCAGTATAGCCCTGCTCTGCTCTGTGTGCTACATCTTCAAAATCCCACTTCTTTTCCTTCCCCCCTGCCAGGGCATCTGCATTTCTGACAATTACCACTCTGTTTTCGGTTTATCTTCTTTTCTGCACCCAGTCAGCAGGGTGACCTCGAAATACATCCAAACCTTCGTGATGGTTGATTAGACTACCCAGATATGCCCCTAAACGCCCACCATGTCACTAACCAAATCAAGGTGCACCATAGCTGTGGCCACTGACATTGAGTCACTAATTAAAATTTTGCACTTACTGTACAGTGGATAATGTGCCCTGTGTGATGTGTTTTATTCATCCTTCAGCAAAAAAAAAAAATTGGTTTTTTTCCCTTTTAAAATTTCTTTAATTAGTGTTAGATTTTAGCCAGTAAGTGTATGGTAATTCAGTACTTGCTTGTTTATAGGAACTAAATGGTGGGAGGCTATCACACTGCTTGCCCTTAAACCTATTTGAATAAACTGTATTCATATATTATAAAATAATGATACTGTACCAGGACACAAGTAATTTTTGCTTATGCAAATAGGTTCTTTATAGGAAGAATGTGTTGTTCTAGCTGTGACATTGTCCACACTGTGCATGTTGCCACTGGATGTTCTTCATGGTACAAATGCATCTTAGTACAGGGGCTTTGTTTCCACTACAGATATTTCAGCTGAGATCAGAAATGCTTATATAAAATGGTAAAAAGGAGTTTTCAATTCCATGTTTTCAAGTAACTGTTTTCTAAATATTTGTAGCTAAGCAAAAATAAATTTTGCTGAAAAAACTGTATTTTTAAAAGTTCAGATGATTGAAATGAAAAATACTGTTTCAGTTTAAAGACCTTACCCCATTTCTAGAGAAAGAATCCAGGACAGTTTCCTAAAAAAATCATTTTGAATATATAAAGCCTAGTATTTGTCTAAACAAATAATGAAAACAAGCATTTGTATTATTCAGATTTTATTGTGTGATATGTTTTGTAAGAAAACTTCTTGGTGACAGTGAAGCAACCTTGTAAATTAGTTTGACAGTGTAGGATATATACCACAGCTTTAGAGGTTTAACTCAATACAGGAAAACTGCAGAATAAATCATGTTTGTTCCCTACAATTTTCACATTCAGTAAAGTAGATGTCTCTTCTTAGACACACACAACTATTTTCTTATTGTTTCTCTACCTTCAGTTTGCTGTTCAGGAGGACACACATTGCATATTCGAGAAAGCACCATTTGCATTGCTGGTAGTAAATTAAAAGCTGCCGCAAGAACACATAATAAATAGATAAAATGCATAGTTCAACACTTGAAGATGAAGCTGTAAACACCAGCAAGCTGTCACCTTGACATTTGCTTGCATTCATCTGGAAGCCAATTTAAATATCTTTGACTGTTCATTTAAGTACATCACCACTGCCTGTCTCTAGAATGATACACTGAAAAAATTTCTAGTATGAGAGCAGAAAAAAAAATCTTCAACTAACTTGCAGCCCCCTGCAAATACAAAATTCTACTCTGTAGAAACCCACATAAAGAAGTAACTCTAAGAAGCTGAGCATAATAGTAAGTCTTTGAAAGGGACAAAGAGCTGAACTGGAGCAACATCTGTATGTTAGATGTTTACTGTTTCATTACAGGGCTTGGGAAATAAAAATATCTTTAGTCCCTTTTCTTGATCTTCCCATACAGACGAGCTCTTATGTACCCCTGCACAGCCCCACACTGATAAACCACAGAACAGGGTTTTGGCAGCCGCATTAATTATTCTCCAATGACAGCCCCAGGTAGCTGCTCATTAGCATGCTGCCCTACTGCCAAGGGAGGGATTAGATAAAAACAGACACAAGAGAAGAGATAAAAGGAGGTGAATGAGGGGAAAGGCCTTTTAACTATCTGTCTCTCTTTCCTCTGAAGATCTCCTTCCCAAACTACCTTAAGTTGAGTGGCTGTCATACAGGTTGCAGTGCCGGTAGAGATGCAGTACACCCATCTCAAGTGCAGCTATTTGGTACTTTTCACTTTGTCTTTCCCTTCCACAATAGTGACAAGAAGAGAGATTATTTCAAGTGCCTCCACAGTTATGGCAGAATGAATGTGCCTTGTTGCTAATAATAGAAATAATTGTTTTTCCAAGTTCTGTATTTTATTTGGAGGAAATTCTATCAATTTTAATAGCATCACATGTTCAGAAAAGAATATAATTAGCTTTTTCTTGGCTTAAGTAAAATAAGCAAAATTGTTCTCTCATTGATCAAAAAGAAGTCAGAGAAAAGACAGCTGATTATGATGCGCACATGGTAACGTCTAATCTAATATTCCACTTTATGAGGGAGAGAAAGATCAGACTTGAAGTTTATATCATAATCATATCAAATAAATACATTCCTACAGTCTCGTCTGCAGTGCTGTAGTGGAATTGGGATGACAGATCCAGTATTTATGAAGTCTGACAGAGAAGCACAGCTCAAGGGGTTTTGATATATGCTGGCACAAATACGTCCTTTTTATTTTATTTTGCTGCTTGGATCAGACAGAAATTTATCACTCTGATTAGTACGTATTTATGTCAGCAAATTCATAATGCTATAAAGCATTTCTTTCCCAACATTTCTGTTTCCACAGCTTTGGAGATTTTCAGGGAAATGAGGAAAGCTAGAAGGATATCTGTATTTCATAGCAGACAATTTTCAACAAGAACAGTAGGCAAAACCAACTTGCAAGCTCATAATCACCATTTAAGCAGGTTTGTAGTTCATTTAGGAAAGCTAAGAGACCTTTCTTTTGATCTGTAATCATAAATAGCTCAATACATAATAACATGATTTTGCTTCTATGCTTCACTGTGGGGATAATAGAGGGGCTGCCTCTTTATGTAACTCTGTCTAAGCAATTTTGGTTCTCTACATAGCAAAAGATAGCTTCAGAGTACTCATTGCTCACGGAAGTGTCTGGTCCCCATCCTGAACACAATCAAATTTTATAGTGAGTATCAGCAGAAAGGTGCTGTTTGGGAGATATTTACAGTGATGTCATCTAAAGGGTTTCATTCTTCTGATGTATGGTGTCATAAGCAACCTATCTGCAAAATACATTAATAGAGCATCAATCCTTACTATATACAGCAGATGTAGGAGTAATGGAATAGTGACACTTCCTAGTTCAGGACATATCATTCCCCCTTGTTTTTAAAGCAACTCTTTACCATGCAGAGACCCCTTATTTTTGCTTAATGAATTTTGGCCTGCCTCATTTTTCAGCACTGATCAGATTATGTTAGGCACCTGGGGGCCTGGTCAATGGCAAGTTGAACATGAGTCAGCAGTGCCCTGGCAGCCAGAAGGGCTAAGCGTGTCCTGGGGGGCATCACGCACAGCATCACTGGCTGGGCAAGGGAGGGGACTTGTCCCACTCTGCTCTGCACTGGGGCAGCCTCACCTCGAGTCCTGTGCAGTTTTGGGTGCCACAATATCAGAAAGATAATAAACTGTTAGAGAGCATCCAAAGGAGGGCAACAAAGATGGTGAAGGGCCTTGAAGAGAAGCTCTATGAAGATTAGATGAGGTCACTTGTCCTGTTCAGCCTGGAGGAGATTGAGGGGAGACCTCATTGCAGTCTACAACTTCCTTGTGAGGGGAGGAGGAGGGACAGACACTGATCTCTGCACTGACCAGTGACAGGACCTAAGGAAATGGCCTGAAGTTGTGTCAGGGGGGGTTTAGGTTGGATATTAGAAAAAGGTTCTTCTCCCAGAGGGTGTTTGAGCACTAGAACTGACTCAAGAAGCATTTGGACAATACCTTTGGGCACATGGTGTGACTCTTGGGGATGATCCTCTGCAGGGCCAGAAGTTGGACTTGAGGATCCTTATGGGTCCCTTCCAACTCAGCTTACTCTGGGATTCTGTGATACTTCTGCTATGAAACCTTTCACTTGGCCTGCAATTTAATTAACAGCTTCAAAGGCCAGAGATGAACTGTTGAACAGATACACATTTTGCAAAGTGGTCTTTCACTCGTCTAGAATAAGTAATTCTATGAGCATCCAGTGTGACAAAGCCTAAATTTCTTGCCATTTGTGTCCTCTGATACTATTTGTGTTTGCCACATTACACAGGTACTTTCCATTAACACCAAAAAATACCTGCAATGTCTTCCCACAGAATACATTGGTAGTGATCTTTGGACTGGCACGTTCAGTGTTGCCAAGAAGCCAGAGGGATCAGACAAAAGTCAGGAGTGAATTTGCAAATGTTCATAGTCCCATTTCTCATCTACCCAAATGCCCATTTTTATAAAAATGGTAAAAACATAATTACTTTTGAGACCTCTGCCTCTCTGTCAAAACTAACTGAAAACAGCTATTGAGTTCAAGAGTTATTAAGAAAGAGGAGAGTGACTCATGGACAGGAGAAGGGATCATTCCAGGCTTGTTTCCATGGGAAATCAAGATACAAATGTTCAGGAAAAAAGTGTGGTTTAACACAGTCTACAGCCTGAGTGAGAAGAGCTGGGAATGAGCCAGCCTCACTCCAACGGGGAAAGCTGTCAAGGCTGCTAAGGAAAGGATGGCATAGGGGAGAATGGCATAGGGTCAGCCAGGAGAAGGAGAACGGCTGGAGTTCCCAAAACAGGATCAGGTATTTGCACATGAACTCTGCTATGCTGTCCAGACTAATAAAACTCTTCACAGCAGTTGTTGGCAAAGCAGAGAGGGACATCAAAACCTTCTGGCTCAGCTGAGCTGCTAGCAGCAGAAGCCCTGGAAATCAGCCATTCTCACTAACATGCCCTCAGTCCCAAAAGGGGAATGGGAAAAGGCTCCTGTGCCATCCTCCCTCTTGCTTGGCCATTCCCAAGCACTTGATAGCCTTATCACTGATGTTCAAAATTACTTTTCCCTGCTTTGCAGATACTCATCACAGGGCACAGACAGATTCCTCCTCACAGACAGGGTTTCTCCTCATTTATACTTTTAGCTTCCAAGAAACTCTAGGCTCTAAACAAAGCTTTTCCCTCTCTTAGGGTCTTAACAGACATCTCTCCTGCGTGGTGCCTCAGCTGCCCAGTGAGATGAGAAATTATGCTAAAGCTTTCTTTCAGAGAAAACTCAGGAACTACACTATTTTTGAGACTTCCAGGCTTCACACTGGGTTGAGTTCAGTCACAGACTGTTCACATAGACCCAGCTTTTTTGGAAAGTAATGCTAGAAATGTAGAAATCCACTCTGATGTAGGTAGTTTTATAGTAATTCTCCTGATGCTTCCTACTAAGAGATCAAATTTTCTGTCTGATTTCAGACTAAGCCTGTAAATCTCAGAATGCATGATCTGCTTGAGTTTGTATTTATAATGTCTTGATTTTTAATTTGGTATTTGAAGGAATCATTTTGCAAGGAAAAAAAGCCTATTTCCATGCCTGGCTTCTTTTTAAAGTTAAAAACATCTGCATTAACAAAGAGAGTGGGATATCTTTGAAGATTGATTCAAGTTTGAATCTTCTATTTTTCTGCTAATTAAAGCCATTAATCCAAAAAGATTATCATGGACAGTAAATCTTTTCTATATGAAATATGTTTCTTTGATAATGAATTGCCTGTTACCTGAAAATCTGTCCTCAGCTGTTTTGTTTTTCAGCTTGGCACAGCAGCCTGAATACTATATCCAATTTTTCTAATTAGTTGTCTGTACAGAATGCATTTTTTCCCCGGTCTTTGAGAGTTGCCTCTGTTAACTTTGGCCCTTCTGTCTGGATTTGAACCTTTGACAAGGATGTGCATTCCCCTCTGCTTTCATTATCCAGAGAGGGGAATTGCAGGCAAGATAAGTCCGGATTGAAACCACATTTTTGAATCACATGTCACAGCAGCAGAGAGAAGTAAAGTGGGGGAAGTGTAGTGCAGCCTGCCTGCAGGTCGTCAGTGTTTATGCATTCATTGTACTGATGGTACAACTTTGTGGCTGTTTGCTGTTGAATATCCTTTCATCTTCATCTCTCCTGCCTAGTGACGTGTGCTAAGAGACTTAATCAGCTCTGTCCAGATGGATGCTAATGAAGGAGACATTATACAAAACACTATTATAAATTCTTATTCACATCCCATTTTCTTTTGTCTCACTCTATTTTTAGAGCTGATTTCTGGAGATGCAATTACAATCCCAATATTTATCAAGCAGGCAACATCTGAAGGTGCTATTTCATGTCCACCCACTCTGATTTTTATCTGCCAACAGCTAATGAATGAGTCCTACATATATTTTTCATCTGTCCCATAGTAATATTGACCTTGTGTGACATTTAAATAACAAACAGTACCAAAAACATGTTATGTTTTTAGAGATGCAATAAAGATGTCTTTTTATCTACATACTAGGGCAGACATTTTTACATGGCACTATTTGTGCTCACACATGAGCAGCAGAACATAAATATTCAGGACAGCAACTGGAAAATATTTCAGGTTCCAATTTCAGGAGACATTAGGAAGGAACAAATGGTTCTATGAGATGCTAATAAAGTCTGATTACTGTCAGACTTGAATATTGTAGCTGACTGACTTCTGCCCCTAAGAAGCTGCAAGCACCAGTGAAGCTATTGTCAAAATTGGGCCATTTATAGTTCATCTCTCCTGTTTAATTTTTATGGTGTCAGTAAAGGACAATGTCACACCGTCAGGGCCTCAAGAAGACTTTTCTAGTGAGCATCCACCCTCACAAGGTTCAAAGAAATGCAATAACCTTTGGAACGTTTATCCTTTTGCAAAACAACTGAAGCTGTCAGTGATGCCCAGAAATAACTTGCAGGGAAAACAGGCAACAGGATGGGCTCACACATGAAGATTTAACAGCCTTGCACAAAACTGTGAACACCAGGCAAAGTGTAACTAGTGAAGTCAGGCCACACTGTGGACACTTCTTAACAGCATGCTTGTGTTTCTGTACTAAACTCAACTGTTTAAACTTTGGGTTTGCTTTTGATTCAAAAGATGACATTTTATACAAAAGAACACTTGTTCTTCTCATGCAGGGATTTCTTTTCACTGCTGACTTAGAAGTAGATATACCTCCTGAGAAAGGCAAAAACTTGTATTTTGTGATGCTCTAACTGCTGGGATAAGGAGGAAAGGAAGAGGGTTGAGTCCAATGACTGCTGTGCTCCTGTAACTGTAAGAAAAAAAGACAGGCTTTGAGAAAAGTGACCTCTGATGTTCTCAGGAAAGAGAAATGGAAGTACAGGCAATTCCGGTAACAAAGTCTCGAGTTAAGACTTCCTGAATTTTTTTCCCCCATTTTTTGATCGCTTAAAACTTTGCCAGACTCAAACTTCTTGGGCTGGCTTTTGCAACCCAGTACCTATTTCTGTTGACAGACCATCACACCACAGGCAATGCCCATTGCACCCATGTGTCTTAAGAGCCAGGTAGACAGAAAGGATAACACCACCTTAATTTCTTACTTAAGAAAATCTGTGATGGTGTGTAGTGTCCCATATATTGGAAAGAGCTTGGTATTATCAGGAAAACCATCTCACTGGGTTCAAAGTGGTATTTTCTCTTTCTGAAATTTGCCCCATATTTGGCCATGTAATGAGTGGAGAAATCTTGTCTTGCCCCTTATTGTTCCCTCCAAAGAGGTTTATGCTCCCCTGAACCAGCAAGAAGTACCTCTCTTTCTATTTTTGGGGTTACTGTTTGTTAGCTGCAGGCCCCACTGATTTATTATTTTTATTTCCTCCCAACACTTGTGCTCCGCTGGGGGCTGAACAAGGACAGACAGTGGCCAAATCCCCTCCCTGGAAGAGCTGCCAGCCTGAAAAGTACAAGAAGGCATCCAGACTAACTGATTTCATGCCAAGGAATGGGTCTCTTGCAACCTTTAAATTATTCACAAGCACTCTTTGTAAATTATTAAGTTCCTAGTTCTTAGATTTAGTTCTTTGAGTTTACAGGATTCATTTTCAGATGTTCACATCTGTAGCTGGCTGCTGTTCATCTCACTCAGAGGATGGCAGCTCAGCTCTTCAGAGTTAAGCATCCTAGTTTTGGGTTCATTATAGGTTTTTTTGGTTTCTCTGCTCTTTAAAAAGAAAATGACCAAAGGCAGTCTAGGGAAAGGGATGGAAAAATACTTACATCAACACTTAACCATGCCTCAGACCACTCAGATTTGTCCACTCATCCCAAAAGTCTGCTGAATCCTCTACTGCTAAATACCAATGATTTCAGTAACTCCAGTGCAAATAAAAAGAAAAGCAAATCTGGCTTTTTTCAGGACAGGCTTGCACTGGGATACTCGGAATACACCATCCCAAGCTTGGTGGCTGCAGGCTCAAGGCCAGAGACACCACTCTAAATTCCTGCAGGTACCAGGTAAGTACAGACATGTTCATGTCCCTTATCCTCTTTCTCTATACATAGATGTTATTCAGAAAACAGCAAAATTTTAGTGTGCTGCCTAACCACACTGCTTAGTCAGTACTGTAATTCACCTGAAAGATCACTGAGGATTATTGTCCCACTGGAAGACACCAAGAGATTCATGCCAGCATTTAAAATCTGGATGTCATGAGCCACATTATATTTCATTGAAATGACATTTTAGAATCTCTTACTGCTGGTAAGAGAAGGGCAACAATGTCATCCTTCACAGCAATATTGTGGTGGAGAGATTACCTGCTGTCAGCTCCACACATCTAAAGCCTTCTTTTGAAGCATCCAATCCTGACAATAGAGAAAGGTACCACAGTGAGTTTGGTGGATTGCAAGTTTGACCTAGCTTGGCATTTCTTGTCCCCCTGCTTTCCCAGAGGTGCTGAGTATTCACAGTACCCATGCAGGTATCCTGATTTTTCTCATGCAGGTTTTGGGACACATGAAATGCAACACACTTAAGCAGGGGAAGAGTTTTGTCTAGAAGTATCATGGATGAGATCCTGAAACCCAGCAAACTGCTGCCTCAGGCTTGGTAATGTTGCCTTTGTTTTCAGAATAAGCTAGCATTTCTTTCTGTCACACTTGTTTGATGGGCCCTTTGCTTCTCCTGTTCTAATTTTCTGTTGGATACTGGCTTTTCTTGGCATATTTATGTCCTCAGCCTTCTCTCTGTATGTTGAGAAGTTACTCCCAGTGTATTTGAAACTTGTTCCTTGACATAGGCTTACCTCTCTCCACCTTTTGATATATATACTTTCCTTGGTGTCTGGCTTTGCTTCCTTATAGCCCTTCTTCCAAATGTTTGCTACATGTCCTTTGTATTCCTTTCACACATGACATACGGTTCAACTTACTTTGTAAACTGTGATTAGACAGGTTTGGAAACCTGCTGTGACAGGTTATTAACCCAGCCCCGGACCTGCCAAACTGAAACTTTGGTTATACTGCTGTGGTAGCTTTCTTATCTTTTCATTGCATTGTCACAAACAAATCTTTCCCAATTTGCTTCAGACTCCTGAAAAATCCACCTGTCTACCCTCAGTTATAAGCTGGATCCCTTTAGCTGTGGCAGGCCTAAGAGAGACAGCAAGAGTTCATGCCCAAGCAGCTTCAGCAATGACTGACTTTGATCCCAAAGGAGCTGAGAAGCAATATGAAGAATACAGTAAAATTTTGGAGCAGTCAGAATTCCTTATTTCGGAGAATTCCTTCTCCACCATTTCTATATCTTTTCTGTGAGTTGCTTTTTATATATACACACACACACACACACACACACACCCCCTCCCCTTCAAGGGATAGAAATCTTCATTCTGGAACACTAGAAATATTTTCCTGTACCAGCAGAGGATCTGAGTTTGCCTGTGACACATCCTCAGCAGGTCCCAGCTGTGCTGAGTGAAGAGCTCACCCTCCCTTGCTCACACTCCATTGGTTGTCGTTACTCTTTGATGGAGGAGGCAGTGCTGATCAGGTAACCAGCTGCACCAATCTGCTCCCTGTGAAAAGAGGAGCTGAGCTAGCAAAGACCCAGCAGTTAATTTTCTTAAGATGTCTGGCATATATTGTCTAGGGTAAATTAGGGACCAACAACACAAAGAGTGCAGTGGGTCCAAGCACCCTCCACCCAGCAGGCAGGCAATGACAAGTAGCTCTTCACTGTCTGGGAATCACAAACCCTCAAGTAACTTTGCTGAAAAAAGATATGTGTCCCCAGCCTCAGCAGTGCTACACCAGGCAGAGGCAAATCTTTGGTGCAAATCCACTGTTTCTCCTTATTTGAGTCTTAAAAACAGGACCCTGCTAAACAGTGCTAGGCAGTGGCATAGGCTTGCAAGCAGGCTGCAGTTCTCCCACGTTTCCAATAAACTGAGTCAATTAGCGGTTCCTCCCAAGAGCTGCTAAGAGGATTTCTGATTTGTTTGTACAAGAGTAAACAGTCTGAAAACCAGAAAACAACATTGTCATGTCGGTCAAAAGCTGGTATCAACAAACTGATTGGCCCCGAGTAAACAAAGTCTTTTTAGGGCCTAATTAAATTTTATTTATCTTCTGTTGATTCTCACTTATTTTCCACAGCATTCTGGTTTTCAGATGTTGATGGACAAAGGTAGAAGTATGAAAAAATACCAAAATCCAAAAACCACATTCATGGCATTTTCATATTTTCAGTCTCAGAAAGTAGCAGAAAACAGGGAGGAGGTTCTTCTGAAAATGCCTCATTCCAGGCTTCTGCATACAGCCTTTTCAGGTATGAATAAGTGCCCCTGTTGGACTTTAATCTGAAATAAACACCTCTTTTTATATACATTGTCAGAAGAGATGAGGAATAATCAGAAGCCCAGTGATTAGAGCATGAAAATATGTGGATTACTAAACCATCTCATATCCACTCATTTATGTTCACGTCATGATCTCATTTTTGCAAAATTCTCAGCCCTATCAGGTTCGATTGAAGTTGTTAAGCAGTGCAGTGACTGCACTGAAGAGTGAAGCCGTTATGTATTCCCACATCTGAAGCTATGGTGTTTATTTGGCACACGAACCTTTCACAGAGCTGCGAATCGATCTCACTCAGAAGCTGAACTTCACTTTGTTCAGACACAGACCAGAAAGAGGAATGAATACACAGGAGAAAGTTAAACTGAATTAGTTTATTTTCTTCCACACAAAATAGTTCAAAGATATTGTTTATTTCTACCTTCAGGCTACACAGGAAGTCATTGCCAGGCAGGAAGCTGCAGAAGCTGTGTGCTTGCTAACTGAAAAGCACCCAGCGAAGATGCTCTCAGCCCCCGTGAGACATCCTCTCCCTTCTGATAGGTAAGCAGTTGTATGCCCAAAATGAGAGTGTAAATTAATTTGCTGGTCTTAAGCCAGACTCTGCATCTCCAGACTGACCAGACAGGAGAACCATGGTTTGTCATGCAATGGAGGGTACATCAGAGAAAGGTTTATCTGCAAGACAGCGTGAGAATATAAAAACAGTGTAGAAGAGAGTAAATATGCACAGGAGCTCGAGGCAATCCTGCTAATTTTGCAGTGGTTCTGGCTCAAGGCTCATTTTGTGGGGCAAAAATGATAAGAAGTAGATAGCCGAAAGTCCAGTCCCTGCATCCTTTCACATAACTACTCCCTGCCTTACTTCCTCAGCAGAAATGACAGGGAGGAGATTTGGTAACACCTGGCAGGATCAGTATGTTTTCTTCAATTCACAGCCATTTGACTCAACTGGCAGAGAACCAAAAGAAATTTCAGCCTCCGAGTTCTTGTAGAGCTCCTTGAAGTGACAAAAACCCCCCTAAACTTTACTTGAACAAGTTTAAAAGCTGTGAATTAAGTCACAGCTTTGAGGATCATGCCTCTCTGCTGCTTGTTACTGTCAGAATATGCAGGCAGCCTTAGGACTTGCCTTGTCTCATAATCAAGGGCTTTTGGTACATGCCTGAAGGATTATCTGTGGATTCCATATGGTCACTGTAAATCGGACTACAAGGGAACATCAGAATTATGAGGTGAGAGAGATAGTGTGAGAGACTTTGTGTGGGTCTCTCAAGAGAGTTTGGGATGGGGAGTTCCACCATTGCCACAGTAAGCTGGAAATGTGAAATCTCTGCAAGAAAGCCTTTCTCAGGTTTTTTGTTTTGGCTTCTAGTTACAGAAAAAGTGGCCCTTAAAGAGAGAAACTTTGAAAGAATATTTGATTGCAGTTACTCACCAAGTGACAGGGGCTGGATAAAATCCCCTTAATCCTTTGTCTCCTAGCAGATGAAAACTGAGAATTCATGAGAAACACTGTGTCATGGGGTGATTTGTGCTGTATCCCACATTATTCAGCCCCCTCTTGACCTGGATGAGTTACAGGTGTGTCAAATCAGGTGTTTCCACTAAGGGTCAGAGACCAGCTGACCCTCGGTGGGATAACACATAAGGGAGAGGAGAAGAGCCCAGAAGGAGGGAGCTGAGAGAACTGCTGGGAGGCTATCCTGCAAGAAGATCAGCTTGCTAAATCACGGAATCCTGTCACCAGAAGTATCAGAGCATCAAAGACCCACTGAGCTCCACCGCCTTCGGGGGCCCCCGCACCCCGTGCCGGCCAGCTCCGATTCCAGCGTCATGGGAGAGAAGGGGAGAACCGCACCCACAGAAGGACTTTCAAATCTTTCAGGTTCCCTCCCCTCAGTGGGAGGCTTGTTGTTGTTATTACTCCTAACATCACTGTTTGTTAAGTAAATAGTTTCATTTTCTCTTTCACCTTCCTCCGAGAAGAATTTTCTTTTTTCCCGAACCTGATAAGGGGGGAGGGGTGGCATCTCCTTTTTAGGAGACGTTCCCCTTGGACGTTTCCCCTAAATTTGGCCAAAACCATCACACACTGTCAGAAGACTTGAGTCCAGAATGGCTTCAGACTCTGTGCTGACTGGTATTTGTTTGGACTTTTTTTTTTCTTTCTTTCTGAATTTAGACATGATTTTAAAGGAGAAAAAGAAAAATCAAACAGTAGCAATCCATTTGTTTGACCTTTTCTTTCAAGGTATGATAATTTTTCTGTTTCAGGCTTCTGTTTTCTTTAAAAGGGACATTTAGGACTGTTAGCTCAAAAAAAAAAATCAATGAGGAAGGGATCACACTGTTCTGGCAAAAAGCTCAGTGTGCCTGAACTTGTAGAGATAAATGTTTCAGTGTGGTCCTCTATTTTCTTGCCAGGTCTGCCACAGATTTTTCATCTTTTGCTGCTTGGCCTCTCCCTTTATTTAGGCTACTAATTTTACAGGTTAAAAATGAATTTCTTTGGGCCTTGTGGTATTGTCTTCAGGAAAAAAAATAAAATTGAAAAAAAAAAAGAAAAAATCTTACTAATGAGGGAATTACTGCCTTCCTACAGAAAAAAATATCATACTTATCTTAAAGCCTGAAATTTGATCAAGAACACTTCAAGCCATCCTCACACAGTTACAGCAGTGGAGGGTAATGACAGGACTGTTGCTACCTGGCCAGTGACAATTGTCATTACTGATGGCAGCATCCCTCTGCTGTCAGCTGGAGTGACAATAACGTATCATTTGCTGCAGATTAGGACAATTGCAAAGTGTATTTATTGCAAAGACAGCAAGATAACAGACTATTGTCAAGTTAAATACCTTTTTTTTCCCCCAGGCTACAGAAGTCTTGTCTATAATATTCTGTAATAAGGAAAGCTAAGGGCCTATGGGTGCTTTTTATGTTCCTTATTAATGTTCCTGGTCATTCAGACACATTACTTAGTGAGTTTCCCAGATGTTATGAATGGCCTAGAGGGCAGATTCAAAGTATCCTTTTTTGTGAGGTAATTAAATGTTAATGTAATGGATAATCCTATTTTTACAAGCTACAGAGGAAGACTGCTCATAGACTATACTTTGAGATCAACTCCAAAAAAGTGAGTTGAGTGAGGAAAGTCACAAGGGAAGATTTTAGGACAGCTGGTTTACAAAATTTTCAGACAGAACTGTTTCAAAGTATTTTTCATAAGTTAAGTGGAGTCATTTACAATAATAATGCCCCAAGTTGAGTAAAAATATATGCTCTAGCTAACACTGATGATTGCAAAATAAAACTTGCCAGCAGAAAGTTACTTGCAAATAGGACAAGAAATGTCTATTTTCCTATTTTGCCTTCAAAAGCAAACAAAAATCCAACACATTTTCCAATACTTGGAAACATTTTTTCCTTTCTCCCATTTAGTCTACTTTCAGAGTTTGTATTTTGTTGTCTTATCTGGCTTTTTTTCTTGCAGAAGACTGTGTACTGAAATTCAGTATTTTATAAGACATCTAAAAGCACAAGATATTATAATAATGGCAATGAAGTGAAAAGACAACTGTTATTAGCATGGTATATCAGGCTTGGGCCAAGCCAAGCAGATCGGCTCACTTCACTGAGACTTGTAGGGAACTATGTTTTCAGTTGTGCTAACCAGAAGATTAGAAGGACAAAAACCCCAGATATATTCAGCTGGCATCTGGGTGTCTTGCTTGCTTGCCTGCTTGATTTTTATTCTGAGGGAAGAAGAGACATTTAAAGTGAACAAAACACTACGAAGATAACTCCAAAAGTGATGTTCATCCTTTTTCTTTACTTAAATAAGGAGCAGCTAATCATCAGCATTTAATTTAATGACTTTCCTAGCCATAGCATGTTGGTGCAAAGGAAGTTCAGATCTGAAGTAAAGTGAAATTTTATTGAAGCCACAAAAGGATTCCAGTCATATTCTATACTGGGATACTGAAAATCACTTTATTTAATACCATTTGGTAAATAGCACTGATAACCCAACTGTACATGTTGGTTATCAGCATAAAAAATAATGAACGTGCCAACACAGTAATAGAAGCAGTAGCTATATTGATTCTATTACTCACATGTAGGCAGGGCACAGCACCAGGGTTCACAGAGCCAAAACCAGCTACTGCTCTTGGCTCAATAGCTGTGGACATTTGGGTGTCCATACTTTTCTATTTCAAAGTCAGACAGCTCTTCTTCATGAAGAAGGCCAGTAAGCTTTTCAATAGATCCAACCAACACAAACCCCACAATTCTATTCCATTCCAATGCCCAGTGCATTAGCAAACACTGACAGAAAAAGTAGAATCCAATCCCAAAATTTGTAAGGACAGAGTTCCCGATTTTATATTACAGTGGAACTTCAATTATTTTACTGTACGCCTTGGGCTACCTGCGCAGGCCTGCCAGCTGATTAATGATGGGTCCACCTTTTGTCCTAAATCTACCTGTGCACCTGACACTCTGAAAACTACTTTTAAGAAGGAGAAATCCTCCTTTATTAAATTTATCATCCGTGTTGAAGTGTTTTTCAATGCCAGAGACCTTCCTGGAAGATATTCCTTCTCTAGGTAAGTAAGAGAAGTACACTCTGAATTCATTTGGTGGGACTATACAGTTTACTAGTTCCATAATGTCACCTCCCTTGGATTATTCCTTCTTCTGTAACATTAAGAGGAATCACATTTATCCTACAGATCATTGTCAAGCACTACCACAGACTCAGTTTTTACCGTTTTATCAAAGTGGCTCCCTTTTTGCATCAGTGGGTGCTAAGGCAGTGAGCTCGGTTACTGGGCTAAGCCTCCTTCCTCTTTTAAAAGTATTAGAGGCATCTGAGGCTTAATAGTGTCAGACTTTCTGAACAAAAGAATTACTCACACTGATAGCTGAAACATCCTGGGCTTGAATGATGACTTGGCATATACTGGGTATCACAAAAACAATGTTGAGATAGACTTACGTGCGCAAGTTTTTATCTGTGGGGTCTTTGCCTAGATGCATACACTGACTTCAAGGTTGATACCAAGAAATGAAAAATGGTCTTGATGATGGTCTTTCACCAGGCTCTTTCCATAGTTCTGATACTTTTCATTAGAACTGCTCATAACTGTTCCCACTAACAGCACTGACTGGTGAACATTTTGATCAGCTGCAGGTGCTACACAGACATCTGTTGTCAATCTTTGTGCACGCACGCAACTGAGTAATACTCATTGATTATTTGTTATTATTATCTACACTGTTATTCAAGAGGTCTTGTTTTCCCTCTGATGTAAACTAAAAGCTTCAGATTAAGGACTATGAGAATGTGGCTATAAAAGAGACAATTCCAGGTGGCAATTGCTTCACATGAGAAATCTGTCATAACAATCATAAAATCTCATAGAAGGATTTGGTACGGAAGGGATCTTAAATATCACCTAGTTCCAACCTTCCCACCATGGGCAGGAACACCTTCCCCTAGACCAGGTTGCTCAGAGCCCCATCCAACCATGCCTTAACAATCAGAGGATTTGCAGGTGTAGCATGGTGGGAGTAACAGCACAACCGCAACAGTGTGAGAACTGCAACAGGAAAAGTCATACTAAAAGGCTGCAAATAGAAACCATTAGCATTTCAAAGACTAACGCACTGAGCAAGGATAATGTTCATAACCAGAGGAAAGTGGACTTTGTAAGTGCTGATTTTCTTAGTTGTAAGACAACTGAGAAGTTCAAGAATGGCAGATGGTAGAATACTTCTTACACCAGTTTGATGGTCGCTTTTTTTATTCTGTCCATTCCGTACTGGATCCACTTACAAATTATTAAATGATAAGTACATTCTGGGCCACTTGAAGAAGCAGATAGTTGACCTAAATCCTACTATCAACTAAGCTGGTCTTCTCAGAATTGAAAATGCTGCTCTGCCCCTGCAGAAGAGAAGTAGGGAGTTTTTTCTTCATGGCTTTGAATCCTGGAAGATCATCAGTGAATTCAGGGAAAATACCAGGAAGTTGTTTCTTGTAACACAAAAATCCCATATTTTGCTCAGAAAAGGCACAATAAGAAAGGCTACAGCAGGGTCCAAACATTGTGCACTGTCACTATGGCACGCCACGAGTCTGAAGGAAAGTGACAAATATCTTCCTTCCTTGCCTGCAAAGTTCTCTGTCCCTGTAGCAGATGGCTGAGTGCATGCACCATCGGACTGGCGCTTTCTAATCATTTTCCCCTCCATCCAGTTTATAGCAAATGGCAGCTTTTTCAGCCCTTTTAACACGTCTGGTTTTGCAGAAGAAAGAGCTCCAAGCTATATTTACAGAGATCTTTGATAGTTTTAATAATCCAAGTGAAAAAGTTATTTTGATGGCTTTTGGGGCCATTGCCAGAGTTAGCAAGGACAAACATGGTGTGGAATTTGTGAAGGTTGCCAGAGTTTCAACACTTCTTGGCTGATGTAAAGTACAAAGCAGACTGATGGGTGTAGTAAATGCTGTTAAAGTTTTAAGGCAGTAGTCAAAGTGTGTGTGCGCACGCGTGTGTGTCTCTGTGCAAGCACTATAAAAGTGAAGCAAAATCTGATTCTATGGAAAACTGAAAGAATGCTTCAAAAGTACAACTAATTCAGACATTCCAGCCTTCCAGAGCATGGCTTCTCCATTTGCATTTCTGCCAGAAACCCCAGCAAGAAACACTAATAATAGCAATTGCCCTCCACCATAGTAGGAGTAACAAGCAAACAACCTGTGCATGATAACCTTGAACAGAATAAATGAAAACAGAAAAGACTTGCTCTTATAAAGAACAAAAAATGAATCCTATAAGGCTGAATTCAAACCATATACAGAGACTGCACAGCCTCTACGCTTTTTGCTATAAAAGAGGTGTTGCTGAAATTGATGGAATTACAGCAACATGAAATTAGCACAAAAATAGGATCAAGTCTGCAATGCATAATGCACCAAGGATGGCATTACTATATAAAGTCACAGGCTATGAAGCTGTATGGCATCATGAGCAAACTGGTACCATCCACAGACAAGCCTTGTGCAATATGACATATTGATATCCAAGTCAGAAGTAGAACATCTTTGTTCATCACACTGCTCATTCCAGACATACCACCCATGCCTTAATCTGGTAACATTCAGCAACTGAAGATCAAACCACTCTGATTCTGTCATACTACATCATTTTCAAAATGTTTTGGAAATATTAACTAATTAAGTCCTATATATACAGAGTCCCAATGCAGTCGGTAAGTGTTATTTTCATTTGTAGTGATGCGAAAAATATTTAGAAACTTGCTCAGAGCTTTCAGTGGGAAAGATAAATTCCTGATAGAAAAGGAAGCCCTCAATAGTATGATCTCACTGCTGCTGAATCTGCAGGAGCAGAGTCCTGATGTGACCAATGTGACTAGGCCATTCATGCCATGGCACTGAAGAACACAAATGATTACTAGCTTTTCTAAGACTGCAGAGTCTCACACTTTCAGGCTCTCATATCTTCCATATCAAGATTATTTGACTTTTTAGACCAGGTCAAGGGATATTTTGGAAATGCACAAGCTTCCTTAAGTAGAGTTGCTGGGAAGTATATAAACAACAAAAAAAGATCATTTTCTCTTTCTTCAAAAACTATCCTTTACCATGCTGAGAAACTGTTCTCATTGTCTGGTAGAAAAAATAACAACTCAAAAAGACTTTATTTCCTTCAGCTTGGAATCTTAACACCAGCAGTGCAAACAAGAACAGGGAAAACAAATTCACCTTTTCTGCCATAACAGTCCTTCCAAATAGTCTTCGTGTTCCTTGTAAAGATATCTTGCATGTTACTACTGCAGTAATTTCTTTTCTAAAGAAACACTTTCTTCGTTAATTTGAAAACTGGTGGCAGGATGACATATTAGACCTTAGCACTGGAGCACTTGAGAAGCAACATGAATTTGGATTGTTCTTATTGCAAACTGAGAATTAATATTCCAGTTTATGGAAACCAACAGGACAAAAGGAAAAAGTGGACCTGTCTCATCATGGTAGATAGTGTTGGAAAATAAACCTAGTTCCTTCTCTTTCATCTATAAATGTAATTGATACCCATCTAACTATAGACAAAATGATCAAAACATACTTTTTTTCAGTTGTGGTGTCTGCTCCTATGGTTGTATGTAATACAGATTCACATTGTATATAAGTTATACACAACCAATTACTTATGCTCTCTTGTTAAGGTGCTGCAGCAGGAATGAGTGTTAGAGTGTTAGGATTTTTTTTTCTCTATTCAAACAATTTTGCTGAAAAGTATTTTTTATAGAGAAAGTAATCCTTGAATTTTGCTTGAATTTGCCAGAGAGTTTTGATTTTAAACGTCAAGAGACATGCAAATCCAGAGCGAAAGAAAGAGAACAAGAATAAAAAGGCAGAAGTGAATAACCTCCTGCTTCCTGATCAGTACTCCTTGCTGGTGAATGAGCAGTTTGAAAAACCCCCACTATTTTCTTTCTTGCCACCATACTGTTTCTGCTCTGTTCTCTTGCATTTCCATTCTCTATTGCTCTCCTTTTTTTAGAGATTTCCAAATAAGCCACAAACATAAATCTGTTGAGCTGGTAAATCAGAACAATGAAGGTGGAAAGCAGTTACAGACTGTTGCCCTTAGTCCTTCTGCTCTTTCTACATTTTTTTAAATCAATATGGCTTACCATTCTTAAATTCCTGAAGACGCTTTTTTCTTCTTATTTTCATCCGTAAAACGGCCTAGAGGCTGCATGCATCATCTGTTCTACAGATTGCATCTTAACTCTAGTTTTATAAAAGCTGAAATGAAATGTCTTGAATGAAAAATCTTCCATTCTTTGAGTCTAACAGTTGGGTCCTCCCATTTCAGGTATTTAACCTTCATTTCAAGCAAGTGTATATAACCTTTTCCCTCTGTCATACATTAGTCATACATTTGAGATGACCGGACAGTTTAGAAAACATCTGAAAATATAAAAGCCTTGAAATGCCCATAAAAAAAAAGGAGTTTCATAGCTTAAAACCTTTTAAATCACACAAATTTTAATTAGTACAACTATAAAGAAAATCACAAAGCCTACAGAGGTGGATGTTAGGTGCTTGTCTGCTGAGGTTACACTTCTTAATAGTTTGCAGTAGATTTTCTCTGTGCCCTGAGTGATGCAGTTCGAGGATGATCCTTAGGAAGCCTTTCTCAGATGTTAGAAGACTTTCTTCTCTGAAATTTAGACAAACCATCAGTCCTTTGCTCCAACTGCTTCTGGAAAGCCATCAGAAGGGTCAAGGAAGGGTCATTCGCACATGTGATGAGTGGATGGCAGAGAGTAACTACAAAACTGAAGTAGAGAGTTGATTAACAGGTCATAGTGAACGAAACAAAAAAAAAAAGTCAATTTTTTTTTTGGTGGGAGGATTTTGTAGGCTTTTGTTGAAGCCTGCTCGTTTAGCATTTTTTTCTTTAACAGTTCTTGGAACTACTGTCTATAATTTCAGCTTTGTCACGAAACAGAGGCTCACATGTCAATGTACATGATTCTCAGCAGAAAATATCTTCTCCTGCTTCTTAGTGTTGCGGTGGCTAAGTCCACATTATACCCGCAGTGTTACTACGAAGCGGTCTCTCCCCACACCACTGTGCTAGAAAGTTCTCCCTTTCTGAGACCCTCCCTGGCCCCTGGTCCTCTCCCCCCTCCCCTCCCTTCTCCCACTGGCCCCCGTTATGTCACTCACCCTTGTCTCTAGCCCCAGCCCTCAGACCACTGGCTTCTGATGCTCTGCCCGCCCCTGGGACCAGGCAGGATAAAAGCACACGCGGGCCTTTGTTCTGTGTTCTTTGCCTCTGTTCCCTTTAAGTGTGTTGGTTCCAATTAAACACCTCGGAACTGCACGCAGGGAGCCCCTCTCGCCTTTTCGTCTCCTGTTCGTGCTTAGACCGCGTGTGAGTGGCTGCTCGTGGGCACCTGCGGGGGTGAGATCGTGTGCACGCGTGGGTGCTGGCAGAGCGCCGCCTAAGCGTCCCCACGAGGGACCCTGTGGAAAAAACGGAGCATTGATCCACCAACGCTACCTCCGCTATATCTTAGCATTTTTTGTATTGGTACAATTAAATAATTAATAACATCACCCACTGTTCTTCACTCTTTGAGTTTCCCACCAGGCAGTTGCCTTGTTTCTTTTTTCTTCTGGAGAGAAGGAAATTGCAACAAGTATATGTACTGGGCAGCCTTGGGGAATGGAACAAGCCCCTCTACCCTCCTTCTTCTTTGTATCTAAAATGTTCTCTGGGACAGGGCTGCCAGCCACCACTCCAGGCCCCCATGATAAATCTTATCTTTCCTTTCTGTCATGCCTTTAAAACTCTCTAGCTTACAAATTCATGTAAGGGTTTTACAGTGTTTACTGAATTGTGAGTATGTGGGTTAAAAGCTGTATACCACAGTTTTATTTTTATTTGCAATAGCTGTAGTAAACTCCATTTTATGATAAAGAATTATGCCTTCCCAGTGGAGAGATTTCAGTTGCGTTCCAGCCATTCTCTCTTAGGAAGGTCCTTCCTTCCTGAGGAGTAGTCTGAGCCTATTCACTTATGAAACTGAGTAAGACACCAACAGTAATAAAAATTTTTACATCTGCAAGCAGTAACCTGAACTGGGTATGAAGTGCTTTGGTATATAAGAAAGGAAGTAGATAAATATCTCTTTCCAGTCCATGAAATAAAGTTTGGCATATATTAGGCACTAAAACACAACTTTAAAAGGTCTGTATGTTTAGAATATAAGATCACCTCAGAAGTAATTAACTATTCATCGCGTAGCAACGGGTTATTACAGACCACTGGTTCTACTATAGGCATTCGTACAGGCTTCCCAAAATCTCAGCTTGTAGCACACACAAAAAGAAAGTGACCTTGAGGTCAGAAGCAAATTGCTATTATACATCACCAAGGACAGCATGTCAAGTACCATATTTATGTGTGAAGTGGAAAGGAATTAACGAACAGCATTCAGACAGTGTATGTTCTCTGGAGCAATACAAATGAATGATGTCTTGCAACAATCATTGAGCCAGACCTATTCAGATAGGAATTACTAACATATTAACATGTTAAATGATTTGTTAACCAACATGACTTTAAAGTACATAACAAAAAGTTTGCATTATTTTATTCTGAGGTTTTTAACAAGCTTTTCGCTTTCCAAATAAACACTCAGTTGTGAAGAGGTTTTTCAGCTATCATGGGCATCATACACAGTGCTTAAACTTTGGACTGCTAATACAGTATCTAATGTTATATAACAAGTTCCTCAGTATTTTGCATGAGGTTGAGATAAATAATTCATGCCTGAATGTTCAGTTGTCAGTGCTCATGACTCTCAGTGTCTGATTAGTTTTACCACTTGATTTTTTTTTTAATTCTGAATAACCTGTTCTTTCCTGCAGGCAAGATTTTGTCACTTTTGCCCCTATTCATAAAGGTTTCTACACAGATAAATCTAATCAATATCAGTGATGAACAAATTTGGCAAAAGACAAGAAAAAGACATCCTTAACAGGAATAAACACCCTAAGAAATGTCCTAGAAAACTCTGGCACTGAACTCTCTTATATTTTGGAAAGGAACCATTTACAATCTTAGGAACCTTGAAAGCACCTAGTGACTTCTCTCTAGTGCTGCCTCAAGGAGAAGAGAATACATTTTTTTACATTTTTTAACAGATAGAAAAATACTATGCTGACTTATGGTTGTGTAGACGGAGTACAAAATTGACTTTGTATTCTTTTTTTTTTTTAACTGAGAAGGGAAAACTTTTCTCCAAAGCTAAATTGCCAGTTATTCCCAGAGCAAGTAACCAGTAGAGGAGAAAACTGGGTGTTAAAACTGTGGTGGTGGGTACCACACAGTACCAAGCCATCTGTGCAGTTGTTATCATAGTTTCCCTCTCTTTCTCTATTTCCTCAACTGCAACTACTCATTTTAGTAAGAGGAACATGTAGCATTGACGTTTATGCTGAGATGAGTTAAAATCTATGCTGTGCTTTTGTGAAATGATGTGTGAAAAATCAAAAGACCAAGTTTGCAAAGTAATTTCACAAGAAGCAAATGTGAGATTGCATTATAACATTATCAGGAAACATAATAGAATGACATGATAGAACAGACAGAATGAAATTCCTCAAGAACAGTGGAGAAGTAGTATTTTGGAAGTAAAGAATATGGTATTTTTTTGAGACTCTGGTTGAACATAAGATGAAACTGAAGCCATCTGCATATGAGAAAACAATCAAATATCAGGTCAACAGCTCCCACCTCTCAAACCAATGTCTGAGACAAATAGCTCCCGCTGACCAGAATCTTTCATGCAGTTCTCAGGATTTTTGTGCATTACATGAGAAGTTTATGAGAAAGAAACAGATTCTGGAATAAACTAGTGCCTGCCTAAATTTTCAGGGATTTGCCTTCATGCACCTTCAAGGTAATGAAGGGTGAGTTCAAAAGGTTAGATTTCATACAAGTCAGCATGGAAGCCAAGAGGGAAACTTCACATTCGAAGCTCTGTTTTTCAGAGCTGTTTATATATGAATGGTTCCAAAGATAATAAACAAAAGAAATCCAGCTTAATTTAGTTTTGAAGGTTGTCAACAATTGCTGCAGCTGAAGGGGTTTCAAACACAGTTGACCTGACTGCATTATCAAATATAAACTGTGCTTCTGTTTGTTTGCTTTGTCCCCCAGATACCTACAAATGTGACTTTCTGGTGAAACATTCTTCCTGAGACAGAGAAAAATGAGAATCAATCCTTCAACAGACTGTAAAAAAGAATCAATAATTTTCAACAAATCTGACACTTATTTATGGAGCTGTAAAAGGATTAAATAAACGGTAATATTTTTCTTGACTTATACATGACTTCCATGAGTCTTAAAGCATAGGGCTGCTGTGTGCATGATTCCAAGTATTCTGCCAACAAAAATTCCCCTAATAATGAAGAACTTTCTCAAAGATTCAAATGCTTTTTGTACTCTCAGGAATTATTTTATTTGCTAGGCAAAGTTTCCTCCCTGCTTTCAAGAAGTTTTCACTCCTTCTGTAATATTAATGGAATTTTCCTCTGTCTTCATTGTAAAAGCTGGAAAGAAAAAGCATTTTGGCCCTAACCTTTTGGCACCTGAACATTTAATTAAAAGACTCTCATATCTCTCAAAAAAAGCATTAGCTTTGGCAAGTACTCCAGCTCATTCAGGAAATCACAAAGAAAATATACTACTGTAGACCTCTGATTACAAAAACTGTAAGGGCAGACCCCACTACCTTGTTTATTCTTGGTTTTTTAGTGTTTTTAATTTTCTCACTGCTGCAAAAGAGGGAACTCAGCTGTTGTATATGACTAGGTCATACATTTTTCCAGATGTCATGCACAGAGCACACATATTTGATAATTTGATGGAAGTGGAGTCATCCTCTGAGCTAAAGTGCCCTCAGTCATCAATATCATCAACGAACCTAAGTAAGTGAACCCAGGAAGAATCTTCACATTATCTTTCTGCGCAGTCTGGTGTGCCAGACTACTTGAACTTTTCCATAATTGTGCATCATCACTGGCAGCTACACCGGTCTAAAGAATTTGTAAATCTATCTGGATCAGTGGCATAGGTCCTTCATAA
Organism: Dryoscopus gambensis; assembly: GCA_013389985.1. Lineage (NCBI taxonomy): Eukaryota > Metazoa > Chordata > Aves > Passeriformes > Malaconotidae > Dryoscopus > Dryoscopus gambensis. The sequence continues at coordinate 31,484 of WEIT01042168.1, read as the reverse complement.
AAGCTGTATCCATGAGGGTCACAGCCTATCCCACTGTAATAAGAAATATGTCTAAACTCAGTAAATCACTCTGAAGAGCGCTGACTTCCCTCTGTACATTTCCACTGATACCAAATGAATATTTTTCTTCTACATTTGCCTGTGAGAATGCTCTGTCTTCAGATNGGAATTGTGGTACGTAAGCAGTTAAATTATTTTTCCTTCTCCCCCATCCCACTTTGTCACCTAACTTTTTTAAAAGATTTTGAACTGCAAGTATGAATGTTTCATTATGCTGAGTCTTTCCTACAAGAAAGATTTAGGCTAATTCCAAAAGAAGACTCAAGGGGGAATGGTTCCTATACACTAATCACAACCTCAGGGAATTGGCATATCTATCTTGCATGTTGCTATGCCCCACAGATGCAATTATCTCACACCAGCTGCACAATTCATTGTGACTATTAATGAAGGACTAATACATGGGCAGAATTATACAGTTAAATCCAGAAGCAGAGTCACACATAAAAGACCAGCAACATTTACAGACAATTATTGAACTAATCAAAATATATTATTCTGTAGGCCTGGAGACCTCACTTATGCAATGAAGGATGATACCTCTGTAATGTTACTTGTATAAGCAAGGATACAGGATCAGGTCCCAACTAAACAACTTGAAGCACCAACTCTAGCAGCATGCAGAAGTTGCAATTTAATGAAATGTCAGTTATAAACTGTCAATTTAAAATGGATTAGGTAGTCAGATTCACAATAAAAATCCCCTCTGGGGAGAATCTTGGCCTACTTAATTCACAAGCATGGAAACAATTAAATTGTAAAATAAATCTACATGAAGAAATCATTGGAGAAATTGTTCCTGGGATATTTTCTGCAAAATATTGAAAATTTAGTTTTTAAAAACATTTATGTAAGTATAAGAACTGAAAAAGTCCCAAAATTTGATTGCAGCATAAAATAAAAATTTCAACCTGTCAGTACTGAGCTTTTCATATCAAATAAAAGTATGCAAATTTATCATGAACATATTTGCCACTTTCTTCTTTACCTTCAAATTTTCCCTTGGTTTTCAAATTTCCTTAGTCAAATTCTTCTACTACTTCTGTCCTTCTCCTTTCTGCCACCCTTCCGGTGACAACCTGCGTCCATTCTTACAACAACCATACCTTTGCTACGATAATGGAGTAAGTTAAGTAAATACAATTTTTTTCCCAGCTATTGGTGAGACGAGAACAAGTAACCTCAATTAATGAAATGTACTGACTCTAGTCTGCATGAACTGGCAAATATACATATATATACACAATTATACCCATATGAAGTAGGAACTTCAAAGCCAGGAAATTGATTGAAAAACTCTGTTGCATCTGAAATGTTGGTTACATTTTTTGGCACTAGGGCATTTCAAATACCTCTACTGGAATGAAAAGGTAAAAGAAAAGCTGAAAATGCTCCTGATGTTGATGAAACAAAAGTCAACTACTGCTTTTGTTAATACTCGGAGAAAATTCCTTGGACCATGTAATTTACCTGGAAAATTAACACAGTTCAATTTACTCAAATTAATTTTCCCAATGTGTAAAAACACAAGGAATTTATTACAGATTAAGTTAAAAATTGGTAATCTCAAGATTCCACATCTTTTTTTTACAGATCATTTTTCATGGACTTCTGAGCTGTAGGCTATTTAATAGACTACACTTGTAGACGTCACAGACTTCAAGGCATCTGTCATAGACTAGATGGCAAGATATGGAACAGGAATAAGCTCTGTAAAATGTCTGGCATCTGGTGTCTTTCACTTCAGACTATCCTTCATCCTGGAATCAAATGTGGACAGATATCAAGGGTCCT
>WEIT01042168.1:1128-28686 GCA_013389985.1 Dryoscopus gambensis | reverse complement strand
AAAAAAAAAAAAAAAAAAAAAAAAAAAGCCAAAGCTATACCCAAAGATTTTATCAAAATTAATAAAAAGCAAAGCAATACAATGAAATATCCAAATAAGCATAATGTAACTTTAATTTGAATCTACATTTGTAATGCCAGTGCTTTACCTGAAGAACCTGTACAACTTACCAGAGCTAAAAACTCCATGAACATTGACAGGTTCTGACACTAATGGTTTAAAACCTGATTGCAACAAACAATGAAAAATTCCTCTGAAAGCCAGGACAATGCATTACAAGCAGCTGTCCAGCTTTATAAGCCAGAAAGGGTGTCAAAAGGAATTTCATAAGCCAGAAAGAAGCCATACCGTCCAAATGGAAGATAATGCTGATGGAAGCTAATGGTCTGTCACTGGGAAAGAACCACCTCTGTCTGTGTATGGAAATTCCTAACTTCTACACCATTTTCAGCCTGTACCTCTTAGACAGGGCTGTCTGCAGGCGATGAAGGACAAGGGGAAAAAACAACCTTGTGGATGTTAACGTTGCCTAAACCTTTCCGGAATAACGCATTTTTAGAAGAAAATCCTGCAGCTTTAGAGTTCTAGCCTTACCCATCTTTGAAAAACAGGTATCTTAGGGGAAGTTCATGTTTGCAGTCCTTAGTGTTTGAACACTATCCTCACAGAGATCCAGAAACACATAGACACAGACACCATGGCCACTGTCAGGCTGACAAGTAACTTGTCAATCAAAACCGGTCAAGCCAGAGGTGACACCAGGCTGTCAGAGGCAACATGAGAAGTCTGCATCTTATACAGCAGGACCTGATACGTTACTAAAATAAAGGGGTCCAAAAGTGGGGCAGGACTCATGACATAGGGACGGCACAGGCAAAATTACAGGCAGTAAAGCTATACAGTGAAAGAGACCATAGTGAAGAGACACCTGAGCTAGCAAAAACCTGCAATAGTGAGTGGCAACATTGCAACTGAACTTCTCGCACCTCAGCAGAGCAGATCTGGACACACATTCACTGACATTCAGTAGTGGGATGTGTTCAGCTGCATGTAGTGCTGCATTAAATGATTCACTATCTCAGATCTCTGTTAGCTCAAACATTTCCATTTCATGTGTAGATACAGGTGGGGAGATTAAATAACTATCAACTTAGACTTGCCTTCAGACATGCAACTCTTTTTTCTTTTATTAAACTGTGGGAAGAATAGTAAAACAAACTAATCCAGAGGAAATAGAATTGCTCAGAGGAATAATTATAGCAACTTTCACCTCAACAGCTGGGTCACTGGTTCAAAATCATTCAAATCACTTGTGACTAAAAGTCATTACCAGTTGACTCCACTCAATGAGTTTGTGCTTCAGGTCAGAGTAATAATTACTGCAGGAATAAAACCACCATTAATGGATCCATTAGTAAGGAGAGAGAGAAAAAGAGCAAGAGAGAAGAAGTAGCAGTCTCAGTCTCATTAGTGCTGCTTTCCAATCAAGAATGAAAGGGGGAAATACTTTGAGGAATCCTGCACTGCTAAGGCCTGATTTAGCTGCCCAAACAAAGCACCATTAGCAATACTCCAGGATATTGCACCTGCACTGCATCTCCAAAAGGACGCGTGTCTCTCTTGGATCTTACCTGTCACATCTACCACTGCTGTGTAGATATGATAAACAGCCTACTTTGTTTTGGCCTTAACACTAGATGTGCATCTGGGCACAGCTGAGTTCTACCCTTTTTATTCCACCCTCCCTCCAGTGCTTCCAAATAGAAACTCCAGCTTCAAAAACTATTGTGTTATTAATAAATTGAAGTCTTCCCTTTCCCCTGTTTTTTGTCTTTGCCAACCAACAAAAAACATGGAGATACTGGGAAATATTGTCAGAAAATATGTGCATGTAAAGGATGAAAACTAGGTATCCAGCAGATATCCATCTGGAGACCCATTTCACTAAAGATTCCTTATAGCCTGATATCTGCTGTTTAACACCATCAATTTACCTATATCTGGGATGGTTATTTTCCTTATAGAAAGGGATATCTGAGCATTTTTATATCATAGAAACAAACTGAAAAAGCTGAGCTAAGGAGCTGCCCTAGGAAGGGTAGCCAGGCTAGGAGTAAGATTTATGACAGCTCAGTGCGGCTGGACATGCTGATGGGTCTCTGGTACATGAACTACAGTGTAATACAGCTGAGCTAGGATGTTAAACCCACTGTTCTGTCAAGTCAATGACAGACACAGACGAGGCCAGGTGAAAAAAAGTAAGGATTTACATCAGATGAAAGGAAAACCATGGTGGAAAACAAAACCTTTAAGAGATGTGTTTCTTATGTTTTCAAAAGGACCTTTGTGAAAATACCAAATATAAATGACCATGAATCCAGAGGGCTGTGAATGGAAAGCAGTGTTGTAAAAACAGAGACAAATGTGTGAATACTGTGTTAAAGATTTATTATAGAACATCTCTCTTCATAGCAATTTCTGATAGTTTTTAAAAATACATTTTCTTATATGACTGGATTCTTTATACCCAGACACCATTCAAAATAACATGTACTCATAATAACAGTATGGCCTTATTAACATTCCCTATTTAAAAGATCAGCTGACATGTTCAATTGGGTCTTTTAATATTGTAGCAGCTACAGCTATTGTAACAGGTTGCTATTTTAATTTCTCTGCCTCTTTTAAAATATCACTCTCTTAAATATTTATCTCTCTCTTTAAACACAGTGTTTTAATCCAACATCAATTCCTTAGATTTTAAGAGAAGGTTATTAGAACACATAAAACATATGGTCTCATTTCAGCTCCTAGTGTACATAAAATTAGTCAAAACAAAGAACTACATATTTGCTACCGAAACATGTGGTTCAGTCAGTAATTTTTGCTCAGAAGCGTCTCGGGAGTAATTTATAAGAACAATGCAATTTTTTTTTTCTCACCTCACTCTTGTCTCTGTAGATCACACAGCAAAAGCCAGAATTGCAAGATGAAGTTCACTGTCTCTCCCTCACTCTATCCCTCGCTAATATTTCATTCAAGGTTGTCTCCACTTTCAAGACAACAATTGCTTTCAGAGATTGGGAAATCTATTTTCAGAATTTATATTGCCTTCTGGAATTACAGAAACAGATAAATCTTGCAACACTAGAGGAAGCAAAAATTTCAAGCTATATAGACATAGTGTTGGAAACCTGAGGTAATTCCAGAGTCCTTCTCACAATAAAGACTTTTTTTTTCTGTTTCTATATGAGAAGGGGGGAAAAGCCTATGGGAGCATCTAAGTTTAATGCCTGACCTTCTGTTAGAACAGGGAGCACATTTGCTTTACAGGGAGTAAATTCTAGCACTGAGCTTGGGACCATCAGTGAGTGGCTCCCTCTCCCCTGGCTCTGTTTTGGGGCACCACACAAAACTGCCCTCATGACAATGCCCAGGGACATTTCAAGGTATAATTTTCCCCCAGGATCCAACAATTTAGATATAAGGAACACATACATTGGTTTTGCCACCTTCTATCCATGCAGCCTTTAATCACTACCCTAGCAGGTGCTACGCTCTCAGGATCCTCATGCCACATCCCAGAGCACACAAAATACACACTTAGATTAGTGCTCTAAAAATACCACAACCTCACATTACTTCTATTTCTTTGAATTGGAAAAAGCAGGCACTATCTTAATAGCATTTGAGGGCCACAGGAGGGTCATGCTAAATGCAAAGGACTCCAGCACCCAAATGCAGCACAGGGAGGAAGCAGCTGCCCTGCCCAGAGGACAGCTTTCTGAGCAAGGGGGTGCAGCATGGCATGGGAATGATCCTCACCCTGGTCACCGTCAGCAGCATGAGCACAGCTAAGGAAGAGGGCAGAGCTCTTCCTCACAACATTCACTCCACTTTCCTTCCTGGAGAAGCAGAAGCAACCAGCAGCCCCCTAAATGAGTGTTGCTCTTTGGGCTGCCAGTCACCCTCTCACACTGGCAGATAGTAAAGCCAGCAGGCTGGAGTATTAATTACAATCTAGTAAGTTTGACGTTCACTGGGACAATTGTAAACCAGAACTGGCGAATTCCTCACATTTGGGCTGACTTTGAGAAGGATGTGAGGCCCATGGGCCCACTCCTGTGCCTGCCTGTCCTGGAAAGGACACACACGAAAAACAGATGCCAAACCAAACTGTAATTCACCATTGATGCATGCTGGCACCTCGCAGCTGTCAGAGGTTTCAGGCCAGGAAACAGACCTAAATGCAACTTTTAAAGACAAAAATACTATGAACACCTTTATCTGCTTAGGAGTATAATTCCCATTTAGCGTGACTCCACAACTGTCTATGAACAGAGAAAAAATGTAAAGGAAGATTGAAAGAAACCTTTGACATTCATAAATCAGGAATTATAGAGTAAATCTCATACAAGAAAATCAAAGCAAAAATGAGTCCTAACATGACCAGTGTTAAAAGAAAAACATTTTTGCATGCACACGTGCATATGTTCTATTTACTCATATTTTTTCACAAGATTTTCTGAGTAAAAAGAATCCAGGGATCGTGTTGCTGGGGAAACTGAAATAATGGTGTAATCTTCTGAGAAAGTGTGAAATGTAGAATTAACACCACTGAATTGAATTTAATAACACTGTGCAACATCAAACCTAGCCTTAAATCAATATTTAATTTTCTCAGCCATCTTACAGATTAGTTATAGCCATTATATCTCCAGGGAATACTAACCACCCCACAGAGGGTCAGCCTACTCAAGTAATATTTTGCAGGATCTTTTGGAGGATAGATGACAAAATATTCTTTCAGAGTTTGTAACCTCAGCTTCCATAAATACTTAACTTTTTACATTCTGGAGACATTCCTTATGTACTACAGTAGTTGGTTTTACCCACTTAAGCTCAGTGATACTTATGACATATTACACCTATTATTTCTAAAACTGGACAAAACATAACCCACTTTTGGAAGGCAACAAAAATAATAATCACTAATGTGAGTGCATAAAAATAAGTTTCTACAACCACTGCTTTCAAGAAAGCTACTTTCAAATAAAAGTCATATCTGAGCTTTAGATTACTTACAGCAAAAATCTGCTGCTTGAAGTTCTTCCATATTATATTTCAATTCAGTTTTTACTTGGAAGTACCTCACACACACAAGCAAAATGAAATTGCATGGACCATAAGATGCACTTTCACCCTTACCTTGAAAAAGACTTGTGAAAATATTTTGTGGTGGCAGCAGAGATGCCGTTCCTGGAATGATGTTCTGCTGCTGCAGCATACAGGCATAGCAGAGAGCACCGTCACATACCAGGGCATCAGCAGATCACTCCAGGGGTGGTATCATCAGCAAGTGCTCATGCAAAGTTGCTGCCAGGTCTGGGACCCTCCAAGTAATTGCATCAAATTTGTCGGGTCCTTGAGCTGAGAATGTGGCAGCTTGATGCTACAGCTCAGTTCTCTGCTACCACACAAGGAGAGGCTCATCCAACACATCACTTGGTACACAGGTGTGTGCATCAAAGAGTCTGTCCAGGCTGTACCCCAGGGCACAATCTCACAGGTTCCCACATATTTGACAGAATTGTGCCAGTACAAAATGAGCCAGTACTGAATGCACTCTAATGGACACAAGCTTGGCCAAGGCGAGCCCTGCAGCATCTGCAGTTAAGCAACTTGATGCTGGGAGTGGAATTTGCACTGCCTACAGCCCTTTCTGAATTTGATCAAAGTTATTTCTTCTCCAGGGATTCATAGATTTGCTAAATTATTCTTGCATAGGCAAACAAAAAAATTTGTGCAGAATGCTTGGTGCTGCAAGGAGCAATGATTTCACTCAGTCAATAACATCACAAACTGACAGAAGAATGTAGAATCAGGTTTTGTCCTGGCAGAAGATAAATTCTGTAGCGTTCCTTTTGCCAGTAGGCTGAGTTTATACATGAGCTAACTCACAACTTAGAGTATTCTGCAAAAGAAAGCCTGGTATCTGCCATAGAGGTTTGACCAACAGCAACCAGCCAGAAGAGAATTCTTAGGAATTCTCTTTCTCATGTCAGAGAAGGAGCCTTCCCTATTTAGATTATACCTGATTTTTAGCAATCAGTGGTTTATGAATTGCCTGATAGAGATGTGTGAAAATTTATTGACAAGTATCTGTGTTTCATGAACCCAAAACTCAGGGATATAATAGAATGCTACAGGGATCACTGATGGAGTTGTATACAGAGATTGCACTGTACATACTAGTTTATCTCTAATTGTTGGACAAGCACATTAGTCCCTTATTTGCATAAGCTATAAAATTATCCTAGAATAAAAGTATTCCAAGTTGTCAACAAAAAAAGACTTTGGTTCTCCATCAGTTTGGCAAGAAATGAAGAGAAAAATTATAAAAGAACAGATGGTAGAAGAGATACACCAACATGTTGAATGCAACAGTAAAGGAAGATGGGAATCTTGCAGGAACAAAATTTGCTTTATCGGCTTAAAAGTTATAAGGAAGGGAGATCTGTATTTCAACATATGATACAATGTAAGCTTCCAGAACTGAGAAATAAGCAGCTCTTTTTTCTGGGTTTCTTTCTACATTTGAAAACAGTGAAAAACAATCTATAAAATTTACTGCCTTCGACTATAAGAAGGGATTTAAATTACTCTTGCTACATTTCCTTTTCATATTCAATATTTAGCAAGCAATCTTTGAGTAACCCTGAGAGTAACTGCTGCTATTGCCACAAGAGAGTATATTATCTGCTAGAGTTCCTGATTCCAGATTCCAGACCTGAAAAACATTATGGATAGTGCACATGTGCATGGAAAAGTTTTGAAGATTAAGACAAAGGATATTGCATGTAATTGTTCACATTCAGGTAAGTCTGAGTGAAAGGATGTTTCTCTTTCACATGCCTGGAAAGTTATATCCAAAGCCACTTTAATGTTGGCAACAGCATGGCCTCAGTGGAACAGTCTTCATTTACTGTTTTTAAATATTGTAGCTAGAGGGTTTTTCTTAAATATTCATTGTTTGTTCAACTAAATTATTATTTATGGAATTTATTGAGGTTTCTGTGCTTTTAAGAATTTTTTTCCAGCTATAATGTGCTATATTATGTGAAAAGTAAATCAATAATCTATACAGCTTCAATCTTAAACACTTAAACATATGAAAGAAACACAAAAACACACATCCGCACTATCATAATTTGAAAAGGAATCAAAGTACTTCTTGCAGTGCTGGGACTCCTGGTTAATAGTAGTAATACTGGGTCAAAAAGAACTGAGATTACATCCTGTCATGCAATCAAAGAAAATATTATTTTCTAATGTGGTTTAATTATGTTTGAAATTTTAGGTTTCCTTTCTTTTTTACATTTTTAAATCCAGAAACAAATAGCACCGCAAAGAAGAAGCAATTTCACGGCACTCAGTACTTATGACACTAAATTGTTAGAAGTCAATATTCTTCCTGGGTAGTGGGCATTAAATGTATATTTATTGTTTGAAAACATGTGGCAAACCACTTGAATAAAGAATAACCAAAATTCATTTGTTCTTCAGAGACATGACTACAATAATTCTAGCCTTCACCAAGACATTGAGGAAAGATGTTTGTTGTAGTTAATATATGACCTCTGCAATATTGATATATATAAAAGAAATGCATCACTTTAAGAGAAGGTATTTTATCATGCTTTGACACCCACATTAAATAATGACATAGGCAAACTAAACAGAGAAACTAGAAAAGAGACTTTAGGTGTCCATTGTGTTTATTTCAAGCAGTACTCTAAGCCCCAAAACCTAAGACTATGCCAATCCAAACACTCAGAAGTATCTGGAGGTTTTTCAAAAAAATAGGGCCAGAACAAACCACACTAGTAGATAAACATTTCGACTGGAATAAATGTTCTCCAGTATCCTTGAAAACAGATGCTTGACTCTGTTCTTTGAACATCTGAAAGCATTATGCAGGGACACAACATCCACCTGGACATTTTCATATTGAAAAGTCCTAATAATCTCAGTCATTCTGGTTTGTTTTGTAGCTTTTGGACTCAGCTGAACACATTGATGTTCATTTTTCCATAGTGGAAATTAACAACTCAAGAACCCAATTATAATAATAACTTGAGGGTACCTTTTATTTGTAAGGTAATATGCATAATCTGGACTAATAGATTCTGTGGCTGAAGGCCAAGGACTTTATTAGCCCGGGATACGGTTATTACAGGTTATTATACTCAGTGTTTAATTAAATATTGAAATCTTAAAAGACAGATGTGGGATGAAATTTGCTTTCTTCCTTTACCCTCCCTCAGCCGTGCCCTTTAGTCTCTTGATGCACTTCCTTCTTTTTATACCATATCCATTTTACATTACCTTCTGATCTTTTGTGTGCAGTTTACTTTTGTTTCCACAGACTTTGGTGACAGCTGAAAAGGAAGTTTAGATTGTATCTTTCAAAGTGAAAAACACTTTGAAAAGCCAGAGAACTATATTTTTTTTTTACCAGAACTTGTAGATACTAACAGACAATTGAGGTGTTTGCATACTCACTGTAAGAGCACCATAGAAAAAATCCTTATGTGATTAGAAGAACTTGAGCATGGAGAGGGGTAGGCTTGTCACTGAAGGTAGATAACATAAATAAACTAATCCAAGTCCTTGCCAGTGGAGGTACAGGACACTCCATAAAACTAGGTCTAGCTGCATGCCTGGTTTTAGAAGGCCATCATTAGATTAGATGAATCCCATCTCCACCAAGAGTCATCCTTGGATTCCATGTCCTTGAGCTGTAACAAATACAGCCTCCAATTCTCCCGCAGTATACAGCAGCTGAAATGCAAGTGACTCAACCAAGCATGTTTAGCAGAACTCTCAAGTGATGGCTATATTGGAAGCTGCCTAGGAAAGTGTTATCAAGCATGAGAGAGAAATGGGTAGTTTCAGAGGTTGTATATGAAGCATCATCAAATGAGCATTGATGATGAAAGCTGATGGAAGAGTCAAAAGTCAGCTGGCATTATCCTCCTGATGATGAAGGTAGCACAAGTTTCCTCTTTTTTGCTACAAGATCACAAGCGTCACCACAAGGATGAAGACAAAGGGTCCAGCAACATAGTGGGAGGAAACGTTATTCAAAGATACCAAGGTGCTGGTCATAGATGATTGTATCACCATTGTGCTCAGTAGCAGTATTTATGAAAAATAAATAAATAGCAGAAATAAAAAATGAATTGCAGCAGAAATAAAAATCTGGCACCAAAACAAATTGAAATCTGTTTTTCCTCCGCAGCTGGAATGCTGATATTTACACACAAATAGTAAAATGAGTTCCTGTCCTCCCCTGCCAGTGGTTCAGTAGGCCTTCCAAGATGAAAAATATTTTTGTGTCCCCATGACCCTTTGAGCACATGTGGATATCCAACTCAAGTCTCTGGCAGCCACAGAGATTTAATATCTCTCAAGATAACAGTTTGTTGTCAACGAGATCAGTAATTTATAAAAGGAAGAGATGTTTCAAAAATGCCATGGAAAACTGACTATTAATAGGAGTCATGTACACAAATAATTTCCAAATTTGAGCCAATTTACTCTTTAAGATGGCACATGAAGAAGCAATTGGAAAATAAGGCAGAAAGTGGATTTCAGCTTAACTTCACTCATTCACGACACCTACACTCTGAATTCACTCACACGCTGGTCTGAGAGAAATTACTCAAGAACCGCTGCAGTATTTGGATAACATCTCATGAACAGGACTCTGAGCTAATATGAATGATGGCAACAGAACCTCAAAACAGAAGTGAATTTCACTGTATGAAATGGTGAAGGCATCATCACAGCATTTGTGGAGCCATACTTTGGGAGATACATGGAAAGTATGGTGGAACAAGCACCAAACATGATACAGGTTCCCAGTAGTACCACAATCAGGAAAGATTGGAAAATTATGTTTTAGATTTATTCCAAAGAAGAGCTTAAGTAGATATACAAGAGAGATGTAGACAGACTTTGCAAATGAGGCTGCTGCCACAAAAATCTTGAGTAAGCAACAGCTGCAAAAGCAGGTAAAATGAAACTTTAAGTCTGGAAGTGATCAAAAGTTGAAGAAAATTCTCACATTCAAACCAACCGTTGAAAGGAAAAATTTTACCCGATAGAAACTTCTCTAATTTATCTAAGGTGGAGGTGGATTTTAACAACCTCCTCTACTCCTCAATATAATTATATTTCCACTGAAAAATTTGCTCTAGGCAACCCAGTCTGTAGGTAGGGTAGGTTTTTCCTTTGCTTTGCTTTGTTTTCCCTGTTCCACTCATCTGTATCCACATTTATTCTACATCCCCCCCTCCACTTTTAGAGCACTGAAAGCTCTCTGCAACTAGCATTACTCACTCTACACATACCCCTCGACACGTGAGCTGAAAAATAAAACTATCTTATCAGAAATCTTCCCTGTTACCCACAGCTGTCACACGTGTGAGTGAGCCTGTGCTTTTAATACTGTTTCCTTTCTGTTTGAGTGAGGATCCTTATTCTGAACAGAGCACTTTCCTTTCTGCCTGACCCAGATTCACCCACACTGAGAGCTGAAATGTGCACAATACCCTACCAAAAAACAGGAGCAATATGAGATGAGTCACTGCAGTTTTGTCAACCTGTCACTCTAACCCTAATAGTTCCCTGCTTTTCATTTTCTCTCTGGGTTTTTCACTTCTCCAAACCACTGCTACTTGACCTGTGACACTAACAGTGAAGAGCAGGCTCTGCTCAGGAATCTGCATGCTCCCAGGAAACTTAAAGTGAGGCAGCCAAGCCTTCTACAGGGAGCAGAGGTTTTAAAGGAAAAGGTAGTTGCTAAGGCATTTGGACAATTTATATTATTTTTGGTTTCAACACATACATGTATTTCAAGGTTTACTTTCAGGGTATTTAACACACATGGGCTGTTAGTCATGCAAAAAGAGCCTAGCAATTCTATTGTGCATAAATTCTACTTGAGTGAATCTCAGAGCTCAAGCTGAGGCCCAGCTCATATGCCTGTCCGAAAAAGACATTTAACTTCTGGCAGTGGAACAGTAATTTGTCTACAAAATCAATAATTTATAGGGGAAAGAGAGGCTGCATAAAACTAAGAGTAAGAGAAAAACAGTAAAAGCTCTAATACAAATGCAAGAAATAAATCACTCTTTCTTCTTCTATGCTAGAAATTTAATTCAAGGATTCTTACATCTGGCTTAATGGAAATAAACCACCAAGATCATAACTCCCTGTGGCATGCACATGCAAGTACTAAGCTCTTATCCAATTGCCTCAGCAAGCAGTTGCTCTTTGAGGGCAAAGTAGTAGGTGAACAAGCAAGTTTTAAGATTGAAGCTTACTTTGAGACTAAGGGATCTGATTTAATCTATATTGTCCTTGCCTTCAGCTGACCTTGTCAGTATCTCCATAGGAGAACTCTGTTTATTCACTGCAATCTTATTGGTTGGGTCAAACAATTGAACTTTCCCACTCAAAGATCAGAGATAACAGCAGAGTGACTTGGTGTCGGGAAAGAAAGGTAATGTGTCAGGAAATTAGTACTGATGCCTCAGTTTCAGCATGGAAAGCTCCAGTCCATGGTGATCTCACAGAAAGCTGGATTTGTGGAACCTAGATCTCACAATGGCAGTGCAAAGCTTCTATCCATCCTAAATCTCAGTAGAACAATGTAGCAGAAGCTTCATGGGCAAAAATTTTCCTTGCTACTTCCCTCTCTGAAAAAACTTTTCTTCAGGAAAACAACAATCCAGCTCAGAGCTATTAGTGCTAGAAATTTGATTTTCAGAGAGTATTGTGCAATGTTTGAAATTGCTTTGTCCAAAATAATATGAAATTAAATTGCACATAAAAACTAAAAATTTAGCAAAACTGCAGGCAAAGAAAATGCCAGCCCATTGTAAACTAATGACCCAGATTTCAGATGGCAAAAGTATGAACAACTGCCTCCAGGAGGATTCATAGAGAGAAGGTAGATAGTCAATGGCAGATACTTGGCCTATGCCTTATGCCATCCTAGCATGAAACAAAAGGGGAAGGTGTGAATAATAAGAAAAGCTAGGGTATCCTACACTATGTTTGCCATAAAGGTGGAATTGCTTGACCCTTAATATCTCCTCAAGATGCCTTAAGATCACAGAATCACAGAATAAACCAGGTTGGAAAAGATCTCTGAGATCATCAAGTCCCACCTATGACAGAACACCACCATTCAACTAGATCATGTCACTAAATGCCACATCCAGTCTTTAATCCTTAAACACCTCCATGGACGGTGAGTCTTATCACCTCCCTGAGAAGCCTATTTTAATGTCTAAGCACTGTTTCTATGAAGAAATTCTTGCTGGTGTCCAATGTAGGCCTTCCCTGGCGCAGTTTGAGGCCGTTTCCTCTCGTCCTGCCACTTGAGAGAAGAGGCTGACCCCCACCTGGCTGCACTCTCCTTTCAGGTGGTTGTAGAGAGCAATAAGGTCTCCCCTGAGCCTCCTCTTCTGCAGGCTAAACAACCCCAGCTCCCTCAGCCGCTCCTTACAGGACTTGCTCCAGACCCTTCCCCAGTTCCACTGCCCTTCTCTGGACACGGTCCAGCACCTCAATGTCCTTCCTGAATTCAGGGGCCCAGAACTGGACACAGAACTCGAGGTGTGGCCTCACCAGTGTTGTGTACAGGGGGACGATCAAAGCCCTGGTCCTCCTGGCCACACTATTGCTGATACAGGCCAGGATGACACTGGCCTTCTTGGCCGCCTGGGCACACGCTGGCTCATGGTCAGCCACTATAGACCAGCACCTCCAGGTCCTTTTCTGCCTGGCCGCTGTCCAACCACTCTGTCCCCAAACTGTAGTGCTGCACAGGGTTGTTGTGGCCAAAGTGTAGGGCCCAGCACTTGGTCTTGTTGAACCTCATGCTGTTAGTCTCAGCCCAGTCAGCCAGCCTGTCCAGATCCCTCTACAGATTCTTCCTACCCTGCAGCAGATCAAAAGCTGACTTAACTTTGTGTCGTCCGTGAATTCATTAATGGTAGACCCAATCCTCTCACCTAGATCATCAATAAAGATATTAAACAGGACTGGGCCCACTGTGAGCCCTGGGGAATGCCGGTGGTGACCAGATGCCAGCTGGATGCAGCATCTTTCACTACCGCTCTCTGGGCCTGGCCATGCAGCCAGTTCTTAACCCAGTAAAGGGTGCACCTGTCCAAGCTGTGGGCTGCCAGCTTTTCCAGGAATACTCCTGGGGAGATTGTGCCAAAGGCTTTGATGACTAACAATGTCCAATATATGGTATAAAGATGAAGATAGTGCATGTCACATCTTACTTGAGCTGGTGCACTGCACTAACCTGCTAAGTATGAAATAGACACAGCCACATAGTGAGTCAAAACCCATTCTCTTTAACTCATGCAAGCAATCCCGAATAGCATTGGGAGATGCTGCCAGATGGCAGCGCTTCACAGAAACACAATGTTAGGTGTCAGAGATCCTGAGCAGGTAAAGCATTGCCTGCAAATGATCAGACTCACACCCAAATATTTATAAGTACTTGGGCATGTTCATACAAGTTAGCTTCAGGCTGTGCATTAAGACCAAAATAAAGAGAGATCCGTGACAGCGGAGGAACTGCTGTTGTGAGTATAGTCAGCTGACTGACTACTTTTTGTCTGAAATAAGTGTCTTTTGTTTGCAGCAAGATACTTGTGGTGGCACTGGTGGGGCAGGCACTATGCAGCATAAAAAGACACATAAAAACTCACAGTTCACAGAGGAAAAGGAAAGGGTGAAAGATAATTTTACACAGAGACTCATGGTCTTGATCATGGCCTATGTTCCTCCAATGGTGTGAATGTAAAAGAGGTCTATAAAACATTGGTCTATATTTCTGCAAATGGAAATTATTTCTTGGTGATGCAGCTTTTGTCCTCCCTTTCTGTCCAGATCTCACTCATGCGCTCTAACAAAGCGTGACCTGGCAGCGAGGCAAATAGTGGTAAGGAAAGGATAATGGCCAAAGCAATCTCTGCTATAGCTTGAGCTGCAAAAGAGATTTGGTGATTACTTGTAATACCCACTTGTGCTAATGCTCCAGTAGCTCCTATGAGCACCAAAATCTTACAGGTGCAAAAACAGTACAAGATCATCCTCAATTTCTTTTGGTAAAACTTGGGAGTCAAAAATAAAACAGAGAGTGACACATTATCTGTGTATTGGGCCCAAGTGATGACTGCAGTGTTTAAATAGCCTTCTACTTGTAATGAAATTCATAAAGCTTATCCCAGTTATTCATTAGACTAATGAATGATTACAAACTAATTCTGTTCCTCTGTTCCTCTTGGAGAAGGTCACCCGATGCTAGCTATTAAATTACATACAGTAGAGGAAGAGTTCTTAAGTTACCTAGCAAACCTCAGTGCCAGAGGTAGATATTCAGCAGTGTACAAAGTATCATTACCTTACAGCTAATGCAGTTTTACAGGAGTAGGCTTTATTTAATTTCTGAAAAACAGAAATTGCAGCTGCATGAGCTGACATAATTATTCAAACTGTTAATGCATGAACACAAGTGACAGTACCAGATTGCAAAGCTTAGCATAAAATCACAAATAACTAAATATGGTGTACAGCGTTGCTTCTCTGAGCAATCAAAAACCTTGCATAATATTATAGCACAGCTGGTTAGTAGCTCATGCCATGTGATTTAAGTCTCCTTAA
Source organism: Dryoscopus gambensis (assembly GCA_013389985.1). NCBI lineage: Eukaryota > Metazoa > Chordata > Aves > Passeriformes > Malaconotidae > Dryoscopus > Dryoscopus gambensis. The sequence goes on along the minus strand of WEIT01042168.1, from coordinate 13,926 downwards.
TAGATAAGAAGAACATCGAAGCATTCACTAATGAAATATCCCTTTGTTTGCAACAGTATCAGGAATAAGTTCTCTCTTAGGTTTTTTCTGTTTCCAGGCTCATTGATTCATGACAGAGAAAGTAATGGTTTCTGTACATTATTATACGCATTTTCACATTTATCCTACAATGTGATAAATGGCTATTATTCCATGCCCTTGAGCAGCTGTGCAATGTATATTTTAGGTCAAACACTTGATGTTATGTGAGTATTCACAACAGAAAATTAATAGCTTACATATTCAGAGCAGTGCAAAAGAAAGAGACCATAAAAATTCCTCCATTACAGGAATTAGGCAAAACCAGCACACTTGACTTATGGTGAGAGGTGATACTGTCCCAGAAACAACTTTATTACCTGTCATGTTGAGATCTAGAGCCATAAAACTCTCATTTCCCCTTGTAATTTCTGACATGCTCAATAGCCCTGGTAATTGAACTACACTCCTAGGACTTTTTTAGCAGGCTGAGATAGCTTACCAGCTAACTACTGGTAATTAAAATCTGTAATGTGAATAGAAAAAATTAATTAAATAATCAGCAGTATATTAGATAAATAGCATATAACAAAAATAATGTTTTGGTGCAGAAGCAAAAATTTCAATACATAATGTGCCATATAATGTGTGCAAAAATAAGAGGGTGCAAAAAGCATTCTTGAAACTGGACTCTGGTATGTGTTTCCATACATAAAATAAATCATGTGCATATTCCCAGTATTCAGACGTGAAAAAAGTTCCCGGAGCTATGATAACAACTGAATGTTTCATTCTGTGAAGAATTAATATTTTCAGCAACAGTAAACAGCACTTTATGGAGATCAGATAAATCATTGCAATAAATATGAGCTAAAGAAGAACAGACATAATGTTTTCTTAATTTATTCATTCATTTATTCATAATATACATTGATGCACTGATGTTAAGACATATAAAACATTAAAAGAAACAGACAGGTGTCTGGGGCTGTGGAGCTTTTGCTCTGTTTTGATCATTAAATTCCGACAATTGAGCCAAGATAAATTATGTACTTCCATTTGCAAAAATATGATATAAAAACATTCTGTTCTGGTACAAAACATAAATGGTAAATTAATTTCTTCTCCAAGCCATTGTGTAGACTCTTTGAAAAACATGTTGAAGACATACACTATTCATAGAATACCCTGGAGAACAATGTGTTATGCTGAAGTAGTTATGAATTTTATGCTGGCCACTGCATTACCAGTCAGTTAAGTATTTTCTTAGTTAGACCCTTGAGAATTTAGCAAGTAATTAATGATCATGAAAGCTGAGAAGATTCATTATGGGTCATACACATCTTTCCAAGATATGTCATTATTCAGGTTTGTCATAAAGCAGCACCTATTGCATTAAAAACTTATGCAACAAGAACTATAGGCTTAAGAAACAAACTTACAGAGGGACTGGAACACTGAAATATGAAAGGCCATAACACATACATTTCACAAGGCCATGAAAGCCTTGAGGCAGTGTGTCTGTGCCCAGGTGGAGCTCCTCTGCTTTCACAGGAGCTCTACTAGAAGAGCAAGCTGCCTCAAAACAAGAAACAAGCAGGATTAGACATGGCAATCCAAATTACTTACAAGAAGTGCTGAAGAGGATAATGAACTTAAGCATCCTCAGCAATATTCTAAATATAAATTGCAGCAAGAGCTTGAATTCTGGTCTGGGTGGATTTTATGAACTGGAGCAGCTACAACAGAAGACGAATTTTGTCGCTACACTGCCACACAGGGTGTGACCTTGAGGACAAAGTCAGTCTATCCATATTTACCACCCACCTACCTTGCTTGATCATATTAGGCAGACAAGACAGCTGGTACTCCTCCTACAAGTGCCCCAACGTCACATCCCCGAATTCAGATCACTCAGATGGGAAATGGAAACACAAGGTAGCAGGACGATGAGGACACATCACTACCTTCTCCTTCCTTCCTTCCTTCCTTCCTTCCTTCCCTCCCTCCCTCCCTCCCTCCTTCATTTCTTCCCTCCCTCCTTCTTTTTCTCCTTTAGAATACACTTGTAAACTGAAGAGGCATGCTTATTGGTTGATGATTCTGTCATTCTTAGGTATTATTCTGTCTTGGTACACTTACCACACAAGGAGCAAAACAAAACAAAACAAGAACAAAAACACGTTCTTAAAATAGTACAAAAAAAATAAAAATAAAAAAATGAAAAGCCACCTTCTTGCACTACAAATAATTAAACAAACAAAAAACCCTGAAACTCCAAGAAAGTAAAACCCTGTAGACAGCTGCTATTTTCTTTAAATCAGCATACATCTTTGAGAGTTTGAAGTGATAATAACCCACAAAATACTATTCTTTTGGAAGGTAATTCCTCCCATACATACCAAGCTACACAAGAAGAAATTTGGTAGTGCAAGTAAAAGACTATTTTCAGCCAGGGAAATGATGCCTGGAGGACAACATTTTTTGCTTCCTCTGTTGCTGTCATGCTAATTCTTGAAAATCTGGGCCATCATTCAACCTGTAGGTTCTGCTGTGCTGTTTCATAGAGAACTGCTTGGGTTCTGTGAGAGCTGATCCAGTTTTAGCCAAGTGCACAGAGTGTTTCACAAAGAGCAATAAATCTCTGAGCTGCCTGTCTACTGTTTGATCTTTCTGATTAATGTTACGTGGTGTTTAGGAAAAACAGTTCCTAAGAAACTGGCTCAGTCTAGAAAACTCATTTATGTTACCCTTCAGTTACATCAAAGGAAAACTGGCACAGAGCTAGTAACAGTCACCTTCACAGGAAGACCCTGATAGTCCGATTTAAAATGGAGAAGATCATGAGCCTGTTTCTCTAGAGGCATGAAAAGATTTTTCTCTTGGAACTCAATGTACTGATTTGAGGAAGTGTCCATAACCTGTCTAGATGCTGTGTGTTCATTTGATGACCCAGGCACAAACATACAGAGATCAATAACAATCACCAGGTGTTTAGAAACCCATGGCAAGCACCTCACTTGGTTGCTCATAATTCTCAGAATATATTCACAAGCTTTTATATATTTACCAGCAGTATGTTGTCTTCACTAGAGTGCTGACTGAGATAATCTGTTCCTGTAGACAGCATCACTGATGGAAAAAAAGACCCAAAAAAAAGGTCCACACACAATGCCATAAATAAGGATGAGAGGATTGGCCCTAAAGCTACTCTTCTGAGAGGTGAAGTCAGGGAGAAGAAGTACAGGTGGGGCTGAGCCAAAAACCGAGCAGACCCCAGACTGAGCCCTCCCCAGTGAGCACCATCCCTCAGTACCGAGGCCAGAGCCAGTGACCAGGAACAGGGTCCATGGATGGACAGGGTAAACAATAAGCCAGTACTCACAGTGTAGCTTAGGGTCAGGGCTAAGTGCCCAGGGCTGAGACAAAATAGGGCTCCTGGACCATGGGAAAGAAGGATGCATGGGCGGGGATTTCAGGTATGGTTGCTCAGGGCAGTTAGTACCTACCAGAAACATCCGTGCTGTCACTGGAGTTTTGACTTTGAAAACAATAAACTTCCTTGGTAGCTTCCAGTTTTCTGCTGTTTCTTGCCAAAAGGCCAATGTACTTACAGGACGCAAGGCATGAAAATTAAAAACAGACTCCAGCTAAGCTGTTCTTGTAAAGTCTGATAAATTAGAGACATGTAGCCAGCTTCTTTGCTTTTTTTAACCTCGTTAATGCCATATCTATAATGAAAATTTACATATAGAGAATTAGGGAAATCCTACCACTAATTTTCATCAACAAGCTTATATACACTTAAGTTTTTTATTGTTAGAGGTGCCCTTAGTATAGGGCAAGATGACCAAAATTTTAGGAGGAACCAGGGTCTAAGCAAAAGCTTGAGTAGTCATTGGCCCAGAGAAGAGCATGGACTCTAGACGGAAGGTTTTGGTTATAGTAAGAAATCCAAGATGATCTGTTTATCTTTCCTTTCCTTTCCTAAATCCTATATTCCTTTTTATCTGTAAGGGGTGAAATAATACTTTAACATGGCATCTTTATTGGCCTCCTGAAAAAAATTGTTATGCATAATATCTGTGTTTGACTTGTCTACTAGTCTGGAAGACAGGCAGTAGATTGCCCTGCTATCCTCTAGGAATCTCTTACCTGATATTTTGCTTGCCCTTTGCTGCCTGAATTAATTACAACCTTTCTATATGAGAAAAATGTATGGATTAATGAAGACCCTGCCTATCTTGTCGAACCCAAGATCTCCACATCCATGTTACTGCCTGACTTTTGACTCAAGCCTCTGTCAGGGTCACACAGACTCAAGGGCCTTCACCACTTCTCTACTTTGGTCAAATGTATTTCATTATTTCCATTCTGACAAGACAAATTAATAAGCCCATTGTTTAGATTTGTTTACCATCTTTTTGATCAATAGCTATGTTCGATGTGGACATTCATTGCCAGCCAGAGATGGGATAATTAGAATAGGAATACAAGTGCCTTTAATAAATTGCCTTGCAAACAGGAGTAATCTTGGGAACACAATTAAGAAACCATTTTCTTCTGTTTCCAGAGAACATCCCTGTGTTGTATGTAAAAAAATGAAAAAAATGAAACAGTGCAAAGCCAGACACTTAAACTATCATTTTACTAGAAGAAATTACTAGAGTGCATAATATGAAGGCCACAAAAGGGGACTGGAAAAAGTGATTTGTGAAAAATTAATTCTTTTCATCATCCTGTTGCTACATGAAGCAATATATTTTAATCGGCTGGATGCGAGAACCTGTATTTCGCCTCTTTTCCTACTCCCCTTCTAACTGCAGCGTTAGCTTTCTTTTATGAGACCAAAGATGGCAGGGTACCAGCACAGCTATGAAGAAAATACCTTACCATACATGTAGTGTGGGGGCTCAGCCAGGATCCTTCTCCGGAAGGAAAGGGAGACAGCAGAAAAATGCTCTTGTATTGCAAGTTATACAGGAAGAATTCTCACTCACAAGGTTTGTGAATCAGAACCACAGGGGCCATTGTGAGGGCACAGAAAACCTAAAATAAATGAAAATTAAAGCATAGGAAACTATTGGTTCCCTAAGGGAAGAAAAATCCAAGAAATAAGAAAAAACATTCTGTCTTTTTTTTGTGAGGGCGCTTTCCACCAACTAAAAGTAAATACAACCTCTTTTTGTTTCATAATCAAGAAGTAAACAAATGTGTTACAAACCACTTGGGCAAGATTGATTGGCAAGAGGTCTATATTGTGAGGAAGCCTGAACCTCTGATCCACAGCAAGGATCATTATTTCTCTGTAGAAAGTGGAGAGAGACAATGTTCCCAGTCCTGACAACTGCAGTTTGATTGAATAAAACATTGCAATAAATAATGTTACATCCAGTTTTTTCTAAGCCTTGTATTTTCAGAAATACAGAAGTATGTTTCCTGATTAATACAATGTAAAAAGTCAATAACTAAGTATTTAAGTAGATGTACATTTGAAATAGCTTCCAGGTCTCAGCATCAGCCAACCACTGCAATACAAAGCAGCATTTCTGAACAAACTTTCTGAGCAACAATATCAAGCCCTTTCCTGCATCAGATTATATATAGCTCATATTTTTAAGACGTCCATTACTATCACAAATTCTCATTTTGTCACAATTCTCATCAATACTTCTTTTATTAGTGACAATAAAGTACTGCAGGGAACATTAAAGGAGATGTCAAGGATATTTATAGTTCTGTGAATGTGAGAATCAGAAAGGAGAAGGGCCAGACTGCACAGAGGTAGGCACAGGAACTTGTGGAGATGTGTATGCTCCAAGTGGAAGGAATGAAGGGTGCAAAGCTGAACCAAATACTTAATTTTTCATTTGTCCAGCTATTCAGTGAACAACTTTATCTGTAGCCAGCAAAGACAGATTTAGAATTTCTCTCAGAAGTTGTCTGCTATCCAGTAGCTGGTGAAATATGACATCAGTGCTCTTTTATATCTATTGTACTTTAAATTCAGATACCTTCTGATATCAATTGTTATATAAAAAGGATGGATTTTCCATTAAAGAAATACACTAATTCCATGTTTAAATTCCCAGCTGCTGCACCAATGACTTTCTGTTTCCTGTAAAGAGGCAGACCAAGCTTCACTAGTTAGGAATTAGTTTAAATTTCACCTTTTCCCTGGTGTAGATGGAAGAAAACATGTTAGCACAAGAACTTGCCTAAAATGAAATATAATCAATGAGATCCAGTAAGATTAAGTCATCTAACTTACCTTGCTTGGAAACCACAGGTGGAAGCTACATTACATTAGGCCCTTATTAGCCAGGCCTGATCCAGGTCAAGGTCACCCAAAATTAAACCTTATTGCAAGTAGTTTAAAAGCCCAATAATAATGCTTGGAAAATCAGTNGTAAATTCCAAGCGTTTTTTTTCTTATTTCCTTTGTTGGAATACAAAGAAGTGAAAGAAGGACCTAAGGTAACAAAAAATTTTAATCAGACCCAAGTGAGATGTTTTATCTCCTTTTATTCTTTAGCACATTTCTAATGTTATTACTACTTTTAGCCAAAATAAATCAAGATAAATTTTGTTAAACACAGTGGTGAAGCGTGATTTTGGAATGTAATTGAAAGAGCACTTTGAAAACATCAGAACAAAGCTTTTTTTTCAGAAAGAATCCCCACATGACAAACATTTTCAATCAGATCAAAACTGCAGTTTTCCTGTGAAAGTACTGTTCACCTAAGAAATGGCCCCTACCTGCACTCTTGGGCACTCTTATGCCAGGCTGGAGAGAGGGAGCTTTGCTGAGCCTTCCATGGGGTTAAAGGGGACATCACAGTCCCTGTAAACTCTTCCCACCCTGAAGAGTGGACAGTGAAGGGATTTCACTCTCGACCATGTCTGTACTGGAGGATAGAGGTAGCACAACCTGGCCCTGACCACGTATGTCTACACACGCATACGTGTTTGCGTGTGTGTGTGTGTGTGTGTGTGTATGAGCACGTGCACACTTGGCGTACACCCACACACAGATACCATAAGTACACACACACAGGTACTTGCTCCTGCTTTAGCCTTCATTGCAGCCAAGAGCACAATGCAAGGACATGGTGCCAGGAAACACAGCGATATCTCAGAAAAAAAGTCCTCTCTACTACCAACAGACGCAGCAGAAGTAGATTATATCGCATGAGTTTCCATGGTAAACGAAATTAATGAAAAATGCCTCATTTCTGAATTGCATCACCGGAGAGCAATTGTAATAGAAGTAACAATGAGATATGTAGGTGATAATATTCTTCCTCCTCAATGTAGCAGAATGGGAGGAACATATCCCTGTTGTGCAATAAATGCCAATACATGTAGCCAAAGTGTTTATTGTTTTGAAGCCCTCAGGAAATTTGGGTAAAAACTAAAGCCAATTTTTCTATTGGATCGTTCACTGAAATGAATGTTCATTATAACACAAAGAAATGAAACAATGCAAGGCCATTTTAAATTTAAATATATTTTAGCAAGTAGAGCAAGGACTGCTACATTATTCTCTCGGTAGGGTGTGAGCTGCTGTATCCGTAAGCGTCTGTTCTTTGTAATTCCTCCAGTCCGAATGATTTAGTAAATATGCAAAAAGCCGTACTTCTGAAAATTAACATTTTTCCTGAGGTGTTTGTTTCTAGTTCATATACACCAGATGGCACTGGTGGAATAAGAAGTTATGATATGTGACAACTTGTAGAAGCCCTTCAGCAGGTGCAGTCAGGTTTTGAATGTCTGCAAGAATGGAGACCCCGCAAAATACTTGGGCAAACAGTCTCTATGTTTCACAAGCTTTACCACCCAGGAAATTAGTGTTTTCTTATGCTTAAATCAAATTTGCTCTATTTCAATTTGTGTCCATTGCCTCTTGTCACTGGACGCCACATTAAAGGGTCTGGAGCTCCTTTCTTTGCACTCTCCAAGTATTTACGTATGTTGATAAAATCCCCACCTGAATCTTCTCTTCTCCAGGCTGAACAGTCACAGTTCTCTCAGCTTCTCCTCACATGTCAGATGCTCCAATTCCATAATAATCTTCGAGATCTTTTGCTGGACTAACTCCAGCATGTCCATATGTCTCTTGTACTGAGGAGCCCAGAACTGGACCCAGTGCTCCAGATGCTGACTAGAGGGGAAGGATTACCTACTCTGATATGCTGGCAATGGTTTTCCTAATGTAGCCCAGGGCGATTTTGGCTTTTTTTGCTGCAAGAACATTTGGTCTGTGAAGATCCCGTAGTCCTTTTCTGCAAAGAATCTTGCATTTACCTTTGCTGAATTTCATGAGATTCCTGTTTCTCCTGCCTGTTGAGGTCCCTATGAATTGGTACCACAACCGCCACGTCTAATAACCAATCCTCCAAGCTTTTTATTGTGTACAAATCTGCTGAGGCGGCACTCTGTCCCACCATCCAGGCTATCAGTGTTAATGTTAAACAACACTGGTCCCAGTACCAATGGTGGTACACAGCCCTTCTCAAAGCAGACACTGTGTTGCTGACCACAACCCTTGAAGACTGATATTTAAGCCAGCTTTCAGGCCACCTTATTGTTCCTTTATCTAGTCTGTATTTCATCAATTCGTCAGCAAGGCTTTTACAGAAGACAGGTTTGAAAGCCTTGCCAACATCAAGATCCACTCTTCTCCTTGCCCTCCAAGCCAGGCATGGAATCATAGAAGACTATTACGTTTATAGTATATGATTTCCCCTTCATAAATCCTTGCTATCTAAACCAAATCACCTTCTTGTCCTTATTGTGTTAGGCAAAGCTTTCCAGGATTTGTTGCTCCAACACCTTTCCAGGGACTGAGATGTCATCCAGCCTGCAGATCCTTGGATTGTCTTTCTTGCCCGTGGCTAAAATTGAGAAAGATAAATTACACCTTTCTTCTGAATTAATGCAGACACTCCCTCCCTCCATGCTTAGATGCAACATCTCAAAATTTTAAAAAGCACTTCTTTTTTAAAAATACATTTTTCTGTTTTCATCGTGTATGAAGCCAAAAATAGTTACTAAGGGAGCATTCAGATCTTTTACACTACTGAGAGATTGCTGGGGTTCTGGTACAGTTCCAAGTGACCACAGCTGCAAGAAATGCAGATGGGTATTTTAGAAGAAATCTCCTGTGGTAGCTTCAGAAAGGTTGTTTTTTGTCAGGTAAGCACGTGGGTTTCCCTAGGATGACACTTATTTTGATGCCATCATCCTGGTAATGACTACCATTGGCCAAATGCTGCCAAGCCAAGGCTACAAAAATCAAGGAAAAATCCTTTGACTGAGGTCTAAACTGACTGCTGAGTAAAAAAAGTACATCCAATGCCCTCACGAGGCTGTGTTTAGGAGGGACTTGGAGTCATTTAAGGTAGAGACACAGAAGAAGGAACATGGATGGTGAATTTCCTTTAGTGTCACTATGAAACTAGACCTTCCTTGGGACTAACAAAATATACTGTCCATCTCAAATTTTATTTATTTTTATTTATGCCGTTTTTAATGAGAAGGGGTTTTGCCTTTAGGAGATAAATCCCCAGAGCTGTTACACAAGGTTAGATGGTGCTTGGAAACCTCTGGTGCATTCACCCTGGGTGCTAAATCTTAGTTCTGAATTTTCCAGCTTTTATTAGCACCTTAAATATTACAGCCCAACCAATTTGTTTTTATGTTTAATACTGGTGTTAAAAAAGTGAAGCCAAATGGAACCTTTTTCTTACAAGTGCACTTTAAAAGCATTTTGATAGAAGAAGATCTTAAAGAAGTTACAACTTTCTATTCTGGCATGCCACATGTGAACAAAAGAACAAAGCTGGAGCAATTTCCTCACTACCTGGATAAAACACAGTTGAGACTGCCAAGTGTTCTTAAGAGCACGAAGTTATATAGGCAGCCTAGGGAAGGGGATAAACGGCGCTCTTTTTTACAAGGGGACAAATGGTAATTCGTTCATATACTCTACCACTTTAGGGGTCTTCTCATGCATCATACTTGCAGCGCACTTTTTGGAACAATATCCAGTCAGCTTTTGCACAGGATACACAAATGACAGGACTGGGGAATCATTCCTAGGTCTTTATTCTCTGCTGGACTTTGGGACTGCACAGTCTCATCTTCCATTTCAGTGTATGTCACTGTGTTGAGTGAAAAAGTGGGCAACTTCTTGGCTTCACTAATACTCTGGTGCCAGGTAATACATGTACTGTTCCCCAAACACTGTTTTGGCAGTTACTTCATGAACATCTGCTGCCTGCAGTTAGAGGCAACCTGTCTTCCCCCACAGCAGCTGATAGCAGCAGGTAGCTCGTGTCTTGACCTTCTTCTGCAAGTTCAGTTCCCTCTATCAGCTTGAGGTCTATGGCTTAGGGCAGTGAAGAGCAGCTAAGACAAAAATGTGAGAGCAGAGTTGTTGTGGTCAGTGCAGCAGTGTAAAAGAATGCTTCAGTGACTTTTTCCAATGCTTCAGTCCAATTTCCTAGAGACAGTCCAGATTTTCAGAATTCATAAGAATAGCTGGCATTGCAAAAGGCATGATAAAAATAATGATATAAGTTAAAATTTTTACTTAAGCCTTGTTGAAAAACTGATGAGTTTTGAGAAGGAAAGCAAATGGCAAATTACTGGAGTAGTGGAGAAGAAAAAGTTTAACTGGACTTCCATTATAATATCACATAAAAGACAGACAGCTTTTCTGAACTCTGGTGCAACAATGTCAGGAGTGATGCGGAGTTCAAAAGAACAATAAAATGGCATTAAATATAGTCTGTTTGTATTCTTGCAGTGATAGCTGGACCCCATCCAAGGCATTCACACAGAGCTACAGAATCCTCTCCTCCTCAGAACCAAAACACACAGTGGAGATGTTTGGTGATACAGATGAGAAGGGAGCAAAATAAGGAAAATAGTTTGAGGGGTTCTAAATTCTTCTCCAAAATATGTACCCAGCAGGGATGAGTATGAATCATCATTCAGAAAGGCAGAGAAATTATCAGCCACCCTGTGCTAGCTAGTTTCACTTGCTTTTAAATTTGTTGAAAAATTGTTTTGGTTTGTTTTGTTTTAAACATCAGAGCCATTGTTTTCTGTATGCTCACTTGGGTTACTTTCAGCCTTCAAAATTTTCTGAAAAGCAAGCCGTGCAAAACAAGTCATTCTTTGATAACCCTTATAAATCCTCACACAACAAAATCGTTGCCCTACTGCCTGCAGGTGACTGATCGTAAAAAATGAGTTCTGACATTGAAGAGATTATAACGAAGAACGGCTTAAGAAAATAGAGCCTGATGTGAAAAAAGAAAAGGTTAACTCGCTCCCAATTAACTTTTGGGGGACAGAATTCTAGTGCATCAATTTTAATATGATGCTTTGTGTCAAAAATCTGTACATTAAAGTAGGGTTCCACTCTTCTGAGGGGCAGGAAGGAGAGCTTTACATAGGAGCTGAGATTCAGATGTCTTCGCTTTTTCCTCTGTACAGAGCAGGATGCCACATCAGAGTGGTACAGAATGTTCACCATCTGCTGCTGGCTGAACTCTCACCAGGACTGAGTTTCTAGATCCCTGCATTTCAAAAGTGCTGAGACATCCTGATAGCTCATTGTCTTAAGCAATAAGGATATTCAGCACTCCACCACCTAGAAATTACCAACAAAATTTAAGAGTGAGCTCCAAAATGCTGAGTCAGGTGCCTGCAGTCCATAGAAAAGGTATATGGTCTTTATGAGCTTTGCAATAGCCAAACCACTGAAAAGAGCAATATGTAAACTGCACTGTGAGCAATGCTAAGCAAGAGGAACGGGGAATTTTGCAGAACTTCGATTTTGAATGAAAGCGCTGAACTGATGTGAAAGGGATTCAGAGACAAAACCATCTTTTGACTGAAGTACCTAAGTTACATACATGCAGATCTGTAATGTCTTACCTATAAAATCTACGTGTCGATGAGATAGCCAGGCTCCATTTATACTCAAAGGAGAGGGGTGAGCACTCCCAGATAGATTAATTTGTCTACTTTTCAGTATCAATCTTGAGATACACCAAGTCACNAGACCAGGTTACTCAGAACCCCATCTAAACAGACCTTGACTGTTTCTAGGGATGGGGCATCTGCAGCCTCTGGCCAACAGACATCTCTCATTATCCCATCAGATTGAAAATATGGTCATAAACAATTTGTCTGAGATCAGAAACAGACTAATTATTACAGCATTTACCAGATCAGTAGGAGACTTGAATTTCATTTTTGCCCCAGTGATGAGCTCTTGGTTTGTAACCTACTGAGAGAAGGGAGCTTAAATCTCTCATCTCTTAGTATGGGTGGGCCACAGCTCAGGCAAATAATAGGGAGTAAGCCAGTGGCAATACCCCTGAAATGGAATTACAGTCATCTGGGTTCCTGTCAGCACTTCCCTGAGTGAAACAATCATGATTAAAATAGAGCAACAAAACTTAAAGCTAGATCTAGGTTCTCTCTTTGGACCTTGTTAAAAAACACTGCTGGCAAGCAAGACATTCTCAGCATATCCTTTTAACCTCTCTGACTCTTTAATTATTTGCTGCCCCTGAAGAACAAAGAGTGCCTTTCTCACAACCAGATGGTTAAGTTCTGCATTGGTTGCATTGCATACCTCTCAGGCAGGTGAGCAGCTATGCCATTGACCAGAAAATAGGCTTGTCCGTTCTGCTTCTATCTGCTGACTTTGAAATGTGACAATACTGACTGTTAATTTGTTAGGTATAATTAGAAAAT
>WEIT01042167.1:1299-13662 GCA_013389985.1 Dryoscopus gambensis | reverse complement strand
TGTGTATGAATATGCACACAAACAGAGTTTAAATTAATCATATATCCTTTGGTGGATGCAAGCAAAAAGGAATGATTTGGCTGGTTTAGTACTATAAATTTTAAGGTACTAATTTATTTCCAAACTGGAATTTTGCCGTTTGTTCAAACTAGACACTGTAACTCCTAATAAAATAATAATTTGGTCTGCAGTAAATGTCATTCTGTAGTACTGTTCAGAGCGTAGGCTCCTAAAGGGCAAAATTGACTCAATTTTTAAAAGGAAAATTTACAAAAAAACCCCACCTATAACAGATGCTCTAGCATATGGCTGGATTTTAAGTGAGTGCATAGTTGAGCACAGAAAATAAATAAGGGCATGACAAGACCCCCCCTCCTCCTCCTTTTGCCCCATAGATACACTAATCACATGGTCACCAGATGGCATATACAGAACTTTGAATGCAGTACAATATTTATAGCCACCAATTTGCGGCCCTAAAGTCAGAATATTAAACTGTTTATTTCATATGGCTGAAAAGAGGCACATTATTGCTGTTTATTTTTGTTGTTATTACTACTGAGAGCCCAGGAAAGAACTGGTTTGTGCAACTGAAGTGGGCAACTATGCCTTGAAATTGGCTCAGTTTTCTTGCAGCCTCAGTGAAGAGAGCAAAGCCAGTTGTAAACTGGGTTGTAAATATGTCTGGGAACCTCTACCACCTTAATTTATTCCTATCTTGCACTAGACATTCCATTTAATTTTTAAACTTCTAGGTCAGTTCTGGAAAAGGATCAAGATGCTTCCAAGAAATATAGTCCTACCAGCTCATAAGAATGTGGATTCTCTCTTCTCACAATGTTATTCCTAGCTGAAAATCTTGGTTGAAAAGCACTGGACTTAATTTTGTTGCAGAGCTGAGGAAAGTTGATCAGCTCCCCACTGTGTCACAGGGTCTTCAAGGGGAAGTGTGGCAAGGGTGGCTTTGCTCCCAACCCTGCCATCATCATTATCCCCACGTCCCTCTCAGGTGGAGGCGATCACACTGCACAGAAGCCCCTCCAGTGCTAAGGTAGCATCTGGATCCTATGGCACTTCCCCCCAAAGTCTGATTTTCTCCCCAGTTATTACAGGAACAACAGCCGTGCTGGATGTCAAAATGCCTTATTTGCTCTTACTATTGGAGGCCACAAGAGGGAGAAGAAGATAACGAAGCCACAGCACGAGCAGTTGCGTGCTCCAAATCCTCTTTGAGCTGCATAAAGTCTGTCTGCCTCTCCAGCTTCCGGGGTTCAAGTAAACAATCATTAAAGCTTTCAAAATCTGAACATCAGAAAATCACAACTGAAAGGTAAATGAAAATGACATTGAAACAATGTTCGCCTTTATGTTGTACCGTACCCTAACTGACAAGGACAGAATATTTTTTCCCGAAATAATACTAATTGCCTCATAGAAAAAAAAAAATCATAAATACTTTAATACGAATACAAATCCAATTAAGATCACATTTCTGCCTGGAACACATATACAAAAAAAGCGCCAGTGTGTAGGTTTCCTTGATAGAAGATACTGAAGAAGCTTGAATAGATTTTGGGGGGTTTGAGCATTTATGAATTGAGAGAAAAATATTCAGTTTCTTTTGTGGGTGTTCTTTTATCTATGAAGAAACTGATAATGCATACTCTGACTATTTTAAGGAAACTAATTTGCATTACAGCACAAACTTCTCAGATGTAGTTGTATTAAAAAATTACAATATCATTATGAGTATGTAGACTTGCGAAAGCAAAATGTGGGAAATGTATGGTGTTTCTACTAGACACTACATCAGCAATGCTAGCATTAAAAAGCCTAGAATTATAAAGGGGTATTATCACCTTTTAGAGTGTTTATGTAACCATATTCATGAGCTTACACTATCAACTAGAGACCTTTAGTGAACTCACTGTTGAACAACATTGCTGAAGAAAGTATGTAAAGATGATGTATAAAACATATTATCCTGGGCTATAAAATACCCATTCACTTTCTTCCTTTTGCTTTTTTATTTGAATGGTGTATTTTTAACATTGTTTGAACACCACCGGGGGACTGTGACAATTCATAATGTTGCAACACTGAAAATAATGTGTTTGATTTATTTTTAATATGAATACTGTAGTGATTTTATTTGTCAGAAGCCATGGGGAACAAAGTTAGGTACTAGACATTATCAGCTTCCACTTAATGTAATAGGAAGTGTAACTAGATCATAAACAGATATGTGATTTAAAAATGCACTCTTCTTGTTTAATGAAATGATATTAAAATGTTTTGCTGCTACAAACAGAATATGTGCATTTCTAGCAAAATTGTAAAGCTTCTATTTCAAAAGAAAAATAAAAAAGACTATGGAGAGGAGAGGTAGATTATAAGAATTAGCAAAAACTGCATTTTTTTCTCAGAAAATTTTATTCTGTTTCTGAACTGATTGTTTGGTTTCGATTAATTTATCTCTCCATTTTCTTTTTTGGATTTAAAGAGAATTAGCAGCAAAAGCAAAGATGTGAAAATACACAGGCGGAACAGCTAAATGATTTTAAATATTTTGCCTTATTTTGTGCAACTACTCATGAAAGACCAGTTAAATAATATATGCAGATCTTTGTAACAGGAAGCCCAGTCATTGTAGTATTTTGTTGGGAATGACAGAATAATCTCAAACTGTACGTTTCTTTGTTTTCTCTTCTCTTTTTGTGTTTTGTTTGTTTTGTTTTCTCTTTAAAAATTTAATTTTAAGTTGTACATTCTGTTTATATCTTATAGAAAATAAAATACATATTTTCATCATAAAACTGTAGGGTTTTTATCACATCTCATTGTGTCAATTCCATACCTTTCCTGTCATGTTTCCATTGCATCTTGCTTAAAAGTTAGACAGTCAATCTCAAGAAAACAAGATGAAAATAGCTTTGCCTTAATGCAACAAGAGCAGTAATTTTGTTTAAACTTTCATGGACTTCAGGGTTTTTTTCCAAGTACATTTTTGCTTTTTCTTTTCTAGGCAGAGACATCTTTTATAGATGTAAGAACTAAAACTTCGAAACTCAGATGTTGTATTCTATAATAAGCTGTTAAGATTTAAAAAAAAAAGGTCTATTCCTTTCAGTGTTCTCATTTTTAATCTCTTCAGTTCATGGTAAAGATCACAATTTTGCTATAGTTGTTATTTCAGCTTTCTTACTTAGCATGTTAGGAAGCTTGACCATAGTTATATTTAACCAAAAACTATACAGAACAGCTGTACAGAAATGTGGGGTTTTTTGTTGTTTTGCTTTGTTTTGTATTGTTTCTTTTACTGCACAGGGTTACAAAATATGCTGGAAACCCTAAACCAGTCTCAGGCTACAACAAACAGTGTCACTGCTGACCAAATGACAGATGCTTCACTGTTGTGACAGCAGTAGTTGTGTGGGCCACCTGGAAGAATAGACACCACCACTTACTTGCAAGCCACTGTCATAAAATACTCCTTGATTTACCATCTGCTTTTATGAAATGCCCATGAAATGAAATATCTTAATGGAAGCACGGGATGGGATGGTATGGGGTGGTTCAGCACGAAACTTTGTTTGTGAGTTCAGTGAAAGAATAAACCACAGCTGCTCTTGTCTATGTTGTGCTGTTATGGTTTTGAAAACCAGTGCCCTGCTTCTTTGCCTGTAATAAATCCAATTAACAGTGGATTTCAGCTTTTATTGTAAAATGTCAGATTTTTATGCATTACTCTTATTTTTTCTGAACAAAATAGTTTTCATCTCTTAGAAATTGCAAATAGATTGCTCAAATTATTAGTATTTATATAATGTCAAATACCACAATATTTATGATACAAATTTGCAGGCAAATGAGCTATTTATTTGAGTACAGATGTGTGTGTTTCCTAGATCCAATTTATATTACTGTAATAGGTTTAATTATATAGACCTTGTTTTCATACCAGTTTATAGAGAGACTTATTTAGATGCAAGTCTTCTTCTGTAAGGAAGAGTTATGTAGGAGAGGCTTAAATTAATAATATATATTTCCAAGGAATACTTAAATCAACAAGAAAAGAGTTGGGAAGAATACTTTTACACATATAGTACTATTAAAAGGAAATATTCACTTTTTTATTACATCATATAATTATTAGCTTCCATGGATTCAGTCTACAACCACTTAAAAATATGTTTGATTCATAATACAGATTATAGGATTTTCCTCAGTAGTCATGTGAAAAAAGATTTGAAAGCAAACATTGAAGAAATTTGCTACGGGCTAAGGGCAATAAGAGAGAGGAACATTTTAGCATTAGTAACTGCAACTTGTGCAGATGACATCTATCTTTATACATCATCTGAGCTTGTTGCTTGTCTTTATAGACACAGCTAATGTTTGGAAATTTTTTTAATTTTCCTGTCATTGCCAAAATCATTCCATTCTACCTGTTTGTTGTTGTTTGTTTGTTTTGTTGGGGTTTTGGTTTGGTTTGATTTGTTTTTGGATTGGATTGGTTGATTTTTTGGGGTGGTGGTTGGTTTTTTTCTTTCCTGTTTTTTTGTTTTTTCAGCACCTAAAATCTACGCAAATAAAAAATCCTGCTCTTTAGCCTAAAAAGTCCAAAGTTTTGTATATATATATGTGTGAGCATTGGTAGAGAATTTCTACATGCAATGGATGAAGCAGGATTTTCAGGGAGAAAGAGCTGATGATCAAAACATTCATTTGCAAACAATACTGGTTGGAAGCAATTCCCAGTCAGATGTGCTTGAGCTGGCTGAATGCTGGAAGGGCAGAGATGATCTTACTGGAATTCAGCAGCAAAACAGAGCCACATCCAAGAGGCATACACCGGAGTTGAAAAGTTCAGGGAAGGCCTTAAGCATTCCAGTGTTTTAGGAGAGGAGAGATTTCTAGTTTATTTAAAGTCAAAGAGTTACTGTAAAAAACATGACTGTTATGGATTGTATAATGATGAAGGATACTGGTTTTCCTTGCTGAGTTATTGGCTTTTTTGCTGTTCAGATTTTTTCATATATTTTAATTCTATTCCAGGTTCAGTCATATAATATAGGCAGGGAAAGAAGATTTCTTTTAAAAGCCTCAGAGCCTCAGTTGTGCTTGGGTTGTGGAAACTGGGGCAAAAGTGGTATAGCTTTGTGATGTGTGTGGGATAGAAGACTATTTCTTTTCCAAGCATAGAACGGGAAATAAGGTAATTTTTTTTTTTCTTGCATAATAGCTTATTTGTGTAAATTAACTATGACATGGAATGTCACACAGAAATATTCCTTCAAATATTAAATAAAATTTTCATAGAATCATATACAAAATCATTCAATGCTCTTTATTTTATCTCAATACTTATGCGGTGACAACAGCTATGCCTTTTTCCTGCTGCAGTTTATAAAGAATATTAAACTCTAATGCTACCTAGTTTTATGTGGGGTTTTTTTCCCTTTTCCACCAAATGATTTATCTTTTTAAAAATAATTCCTATAATTATCAAGTGTTATAGTAAGATTTTTTTTTCCATTAATGTTCTGTGTGCTAGACATTTATGCACGTAAAAATTCTTCCACTCTGTATCCTCAATAACATCTTATTAAGGAATAGTTGCATTGTGTTTATGAGTATATCAGAACTAGGCCCATAGCTAGCATTACTTCTAAATGCCATTCAGTGTAATTTTAAAACAGCATTTTACAAGTATAATAAATACTGAACGAAAAAGAAAACAGTAAAAACTTGTAACTGCTAGCAAAATAGGAAAAACTCCTCCTTCTGCTTATGGTTTCATCAAAACAAAAACTATCAAATGTAAGTTGTTCACAGTTACATCCCTGATTCCCATGAAAATGGAAAGAATTCTGTGGGGTATAAAACACCTGCTATTACATACATACTGACAAACAGATACATAAATTTAAAAAAAACTTTGCTGCAGACTTCCTTTCCTTCAAATAAACCCAGTTTAAAAATACTATTCTCTCTTAAGGCAGTGAAAATAATGAATCAAGTTAAATCGGGTAAGGGTATAAATTATAAGAAGTGATGTGTTTAGTCCTGTCATGGAGACTGACCTTCAGTTTAAAACAGAGGGGAGTGTTTCCCTTTGCAAACATTTTGTGCAGTAAAATTTAATATGAAAAGTTCCACATGAGACTAAGCAATCTTTCCCTACATGTAAAAACAGCCTTTCTATTTCGGAAAGATACACTTACCTGTGAGACCACTGCTGCCACAAAGAGTGCAGTCAGGGCTAGGCAGACCATGAACTTATTAAGGGAATGGCAAAGAGCCTTGGTCTTCCTGTTTCCTGAGGAAAGCAAGGTTTGCACTCCCATGTCATGTAGCATAGACCTACATACCTATCTAATTAGATATCTATACAGAGCAATCTTTGGGCCTGGCTCTTTAACCCCAAAGAACATAAGCAGTCTTTTTTCCCAGCTCACTTTTAACTCTTACCTACAGTACTTTTTTAGAGTCAGTCACCAGCCCTTGAACAGCCATCTGAATGACGCACACACAGGTGGAATATTGATGAGATGAAGCACACACATCTGCTGTAGAAATTAGATAGGCCATTTTTCATTTCTAAAGTGGTCTGCAAATATTAAAGGTCATTAAAATGAAATAAAAATAAATTTGTCTTTATGGATTGCTGCTCCTTTATGTCCCAGCCTTGCAAAGAGCTTCATGTAGGCAGGCAATTTTGTTTAAGTACAGCTTGTTTGCTGACTTCTTGCAAGATTATAGATTTCAACAATGTGAAAATGTCAATACACATATCCCGCTTTTGCCTTGGAAATGATTTTTCTTTCAGTCAAAGCAATTATTTACTTTCTTTAACAAAAGTGTAAGACTGACTTTTTCTGCTCATGAGTGAAGCTGTCAGGTTGTGCTACTTACTTGGGTGAAACCTCTCCATGAAGGGAAAGACATATGAAGAACTCCTCAATAGAGAAGAGTAGTTTCTTTCTGCTGAGTGCAATGGATGCAGACAGAGGATAATGTACCAGATCACTTATATCTCTACTCTTTTTTCGGTGAAAAATGAAATATAGTGACAGAAATATTTCATTATTGACTTTTTTCAACAAATTTTTTATTTAAGGAAGATGGGGTGGAATTTTTGTTACACTCCTCGTGGAACCTTTTATGAATTGAACTTATTTGTGGCTATACAGCTTATAAAAAAATCTCTGTTTTATGTCCATGATCTAAGTAAAATCTCCCATAAATAAGACAAAGACCCATAATACTCATAAAGACCCATAATTTCAGTATTTCCAGGGCCAACAGAACTATTTGTTTTTTATAGGTTTGGTAGATATACAGGGCTGAAATTTTCTTGCTTGCTGTCCACCACTGTAGATAATAATTTGTACAAGTGTCATAGATTTACTTTTTCCATATTTATCCTACTATGAATGAGAAACATAATATATACAGTCTGTAAATATAATGAGGGGGATAAAGTTCACTGTCTGCATATAATTACAGTCAGTGTTATTTTTTTACTCAAGTATTTCCATCCCAAAGAAAGGAAATATTTTTTGTTAGATGGTGCTTACAATTTGGAGCTGTTTTTTAAGGAGTATAGAAGGAGAGAGAAGGAGACAGAGGAGTTATATTTTTTTGGTAGGATACACCCTTTGACTCTGCGTAAACTCTGAGTGTTATTCTTAGAAGGAAACACTCTTATTTTTTGTATGGCAAATGAATTTACTTATCTGAATGGTAGGCGCTCAAACTAGAACCAAAGGTTTGAGACAAACGCTTGTGTTTCCTCTCTTAGTGAATGCTGACATTTCTAATGGCAATATCCTACCATCTCAGGTCCGTGGGGAGCACCTCAGTACCTCCTCTCCAGCACTAGCAGCCCCCAGCAGCTGCTCACTACCTGGGCGCTGGGCTGGTCTCTGCCCTCTTCCCATGAGCCAAAGGAAAAGCACAGAAACTGAACTTTAGAAATCATCCACTGTTTAGCCTATTAACACCCATGGTGAAGTAATCCTATATGTTAATTACATATAATGGATTCTATTTAATCTGTTTGCCAAATCTTTTCTATAATTTCTAATAGTTTTTATGGCAGATCCTCCCTTGTCAGGAGGCCCTTAGGTTTTACCAGTTTATCATTTCCTTGCTTTCCTGACTGTACTGTTCAACATCTTTTGTGTCTTCATGTTTTACAGAGTTGGCAGAGCATAGAAATAGTTCAGATTAATCAAAGAAATTTAATGCATCTCTATGACTTAAAAAAATGTTTAAGGCTACAGCACTTTCCTTCTTAAGTTTAGGAAATGAAGACATATTCATTTTTCTTTAAAAGTTAGATGAAATTCTTCAGTTTCTGATTTGGTTTTTCATAGCAGGTTTTCTGTTTGTTTTTTACCTTTTTGAGTCATCATGAAATGTAGCCCTTGGCAGATTAGCCTCTTTCTCACAGTTTCTGAAATACACAGTATATTTTGTTTTTAAAATCTGACAATATTACTTCAGTAAGGAGATTTATCTCCACATTTCAATTGAATAAAATGAGTTTAAAAATCAACTCGCTTCAATAGTTCTGCTCCTGGAAGAGGTATAGAAAACTATAATGGCAATTTGTATTACATATATTCAATGGGGTTATGATAAAAATTTTTATTGTATGTCTGAGAAAGTTTGGGAAAAGTATAGTAGTGTGTGTAAGCCTTTAAAAAGCTACTTTAATCCAATGTGTACTGTTCACAAAATGGATTCTCTTTAAATTTTATCTCTTAACTCTTAAAAAAAGAAGAAAGTCTGTTGTTGATACACATTTTCCTAAACTTTCCAAAATAGAACTTTTTATACTTTTCATACTGTAATTAGCTCTCTGTAGATATGAAGGAGTATTTGGGGAAATAAATGCATACCATTCTTGGGACTCATCAAGTATTTTTTTTTCTCCTTCACCATTTCAAGTTCAAAAAATGTTTTTTGAGTCATGTATCACATAGTGCCCACTTCTGACCATATTTTACTTTTGTTTTCAATGATTGTTATTTCTAAGATTACCATAAGAAAAAAAATGATTCAATCCAATCAGTAGACTGATTTAAAATCTGTTAAAACCAGGACTGAATGTTTTTGTCTTTTAGAGTTTAATTTAACTGCAGGTACTTCCTGTCTCCTTGCCATTTAATTTCAAGTTGTCTACACAGGTTTTATATGAAAAATAGAGACAGAAATTGCTGGAACAATTTTCAGCAGCTGTTGGCTTTTGATTGAGTAAGCCTTTCAAAAAATCGCTCTTCAGAATAAAATATTGTTATTTAATGTTAGTGTTTAGACATGAACGGTATATTGCTGATAGTGAAGTAAGTCAGGGAATGCTATTGCACTCACTCCCATAGCTATGAGGAACAATATGGATACTACCACTGAGTAAAAGGACAATGATCCAAACTATTTTCCTCTCTGGTTTTCTTCTGGATCCAAGTGATTCTTAAACTCTATAACAGACTTAAACTGTTTCTACCTGAAGCTGCTATATAAACTCTTATATTTCATATTTTTATTACATCTCATTCAAATGATCTTTTGCACCTTGAGTTTTTAATTTGATAAGCCTTGACTAGCAGGAAGATTTTTCACTGTATTTAAAGACATTTTCCTCCTCTTAACATGATTAAGTATAAGATATTTTGCCTTTGCCCTCTCCAAGTTGTGCTGGAAGCAGATGTTAATATTTTATACACAATTTTCCTTAACCCATAATTGGCAATAAAGACAAAATAATGTAATGTTTCAAGATTCCTCAGTATTAACTAATTAAACCAGCAGTAGGCCTTGAGCATGGGACAATGGCAAACTTTCAGATGAATTAATTTTATGGAAGACCAGCTGAGTAATTGGACTCCAATTACAGGCTGTTTAGCTCCCTCATCACCTTCACATATAATTAAATTCAATTGGTTGATACAGCTTCTATTTTTATGAGGGCACTTACAAGCTTTTTGAACCCCACTGTGACTTTGGATCTAGGCCAATCAATTATTACTCATTTCTCTTTCAAATGGAAATTCTCTAGATTAGTCATATCTTCTATAATGCACTGCTCGCATTTAAAAGATCTGTCTATAGCACGTTGCAGCTGAGAAATGGATGAAGACAAATGTTCATGGATATTTTTGTTCTACAAACAATATATAGGATGTTACTGTATATTTGTCATTGATTTTGATGAACGAAGGCCAGGTGCTTTTATTAACTGTCTTGAGAGATATGATGCTACATCTCTTGAGAGATATGAAGATACACAATGTATCATTATATTTGCAAATGCTGTGCTTGTTCATGTTACAAATAATTACTGAAATCGTTCATTAGATCTAAAATTGTCTTTATTGGCATGTAAAAAGTATGCCATTACGTATAGCTAGCTGTGAATCCTTTAGTAGTCCAGTTTTCCTTCTTTAATTCCTTTTCAAATTAAATTAAAACATCATTACTAATTAAAACAAAAAACTAAAAAACCCTAAATTACCGCTTGTCTAGAGAAAAAATTACCAGCCCCTGATCCATAGGTTGTTAAATAGTTTGTCTAAAAGAAATAAAAAATATTTCTATTTTGAGGATGCTAGAACTGTTTCTATCTTAAAACACTTGGCTTTGAATTAGTCCATATTTTCAACTGCAAACAGAACATGAATTAATAAGTACGCTTGTAGCATTTCACCCATAACTACTCTACAAGGAGATTAAACAAATGACTAGAACTGATATGGCACTTTTGCCTGTTCTTAGTATATTGCTTCCAGTGTATTTATTTCCAAAGAGAGCAATATATCATCATTAATAAAACAGGAAGTAGAGAAGCAATAGTGACATCAGTGATCTTTCCAGCTCTACTGAGTGATCAATAAAGAAAAAGGCAGTGTCAAATGTGAAATATTACTTTTCTTTAGACCTTTCCGTTAGGGAAATATCAAACCTATTTCTTCAATCCTTAAACTCTTGAATTTGAATACAAGCCATTGATTAGCTATGTAAAAAATGACATTGAGACATGCCAAATTACAACAAATTCTCCATGAAATTGTGTTACTACTGATTGACTAGTAAAATAGAACATTAATGATTAATAGGTTTGTAATAAATACCAGAAAAGTAGTGTTCACTACTTTCTCTTTTGGGATTTCATTTCCCACAAGAGCAGAAAGCTCACCTCTAAAAACAGCAGGAAGTTCTCCTCTTGGTCTTTTTTTTTTCTTTTCCTTCCACAGAATTAAGATAGTAGACATTAGAAGGTGGCTACTTCATATCTTCACTGCTCAATTTTGATTTTTTTTTCCTGATTATTCTGTAATTGCAAAGAGAAATCCATATCCTGAACAAAACCCCTCACCTTTTGTATAGGCATATGATATACATGGGCAAAAAATACAATAAAAAGACTTCTGAGGAAAATGCTTTTCATTGTTTTAAGATAAGTGTGACCATCATATTAGATTTTATCAAAATATGTTATTAGTGATAGTTGCTTTTATTATTTTAGAATAAAGAAAAGGTGATAGAAATGTTGAAAGCATGTAAAGTCCAGGTTTTTTTGTTTTGCTTGCTTGCTTGCTTTTCTTTCTGAATATCTAAGGAGCCACTTTAAAAGAAATGAAGGAAATCATGTATCAAATCAGTATTTTGATTTTTCCTGCAAGAATAAATGTTAAATTACTACTGCTATTTATGCTGTAAGCAAAGGTAGAAAATGAATTTTTCATATATACCTCCTGTTTCAGGAGCATCGCAGATGCTGTCATTCAGATTAAAGAGGTTCTGATGATGCGTTTGGTGCCCCTAGTCTAACATGTCTATCCTCTGTCAATCCAGTTGGTTCCCTTGATGTCACCACAAGTTCATTAATACTTTCTTTCTGCCAAGAAGACACAGCATTTATGCAATAAAGAGCACAACTAATAAGCTAGGATGGACCATTGCCCTTCTAGGGGAGAGAAGAAAATTAGTAGTGCTGTCACAGGCCTAATATCAACTCACTTGAGGTGGCAGTCAGGAAAGAAAACTGTCTAGATACTATTTTTTTTTCCAAAGGCTAGATGCTTTAAATCACAGTGTTCATTAGACTTAGTCATCATTTCATCATCTTGCTTCATCAAGCCTCTTGTTCCACATGTGTTTTGAAATATTTTTTTCTCCCTAGGTATGTTAACAGAGATCAGAATGCACAACTGGCATTTCTTGCAGAGACAAAGTCAGAATTTATTAAGTTTAGAAGACAAACTGCACAGAAAGAAGGAAAGGAAAGACCTCATTCAGGGTGTAATTTACAGGATTTGTTATTCGTAAGTGAACAGCCACCTTTTCATGGAT
>WEIT01042166.1:58555-71345 GCA_013389985.1 Dryoscopus gambensis | reverse complement strand
TACTACAGCTCATCATTATTTATGGGAATAGACTACTTACTTCATGATGTATTTGGCTCGGTCTATGGTTTGAGCTTTAACTTTCACAAGAAGTGGGTGACTATTGTATGTTT
Source organism: Dryoscopus gambensis (assembly GCA_013389985.1). Lineage (NCBI taxonomy): Eukaryota > Metazoa > Chordata > Aves > Passeriformes > Malaconotidae > Dryoscopus > Dryoscopus gambensis. Next base: position 71,232 of record WEIT01042166.1, on the reverse strand, counting down.
CATTCTTCCATTGCCCATAGAGACGGTACCTGGAAGAGTTATACAGGAAAAGGAAGTTCAGTACTGACAATTCAACAGCCCATTCCAAAGGATGGAAATCAATCATTCTACTCACCGGTACTGGTACGGAAAGGTTTTGAACATTCCCCATAACTCCTCAGACATGCATGCATTGCAATCCATCAAGGAAAGAGATGGAAGCAAGACTTGATCAGTAATACTCAACAAACAGCTGAACAGCGTCTCCTGAGATAAAGACAGAACCCCAAGGTAACTATCAGGAGGTGCCTCAGAAGCAATGTTATACATGCAGTGCACAGATGCACAAATGGAACATCTTATTAGATTGATAAAAAAACAAGTACACCAAAAGATTACAGAACAAAGCAAAAATCTAAAAAGGACCTAGAAGTATCTCCCATCATAAATCATGTAGTAAATGATTTATGGACTATATACACTTTCAATATTTTATCTGCCTATATANNNAGATACTAGAACAAAGCTGCTGAAATCTTCAGCAGGTTGCACTCATTTTCGAATCAAACATACCATTAAAAAATGGATATTGTGTGGACTTGCATGAAGTGCAACACAGGAGAAAATAGCTTTTGGTAACTGTTTTCAATGTATTAAGGTACTCCTTGTCTTTACTTCCATTTTCAAAATTTCAGATAAAAACCTGAAAGCATTATAAATATTCCCAAGACACAGTATCAATTTCAATGTTTTCAGTATCCTATCCTTACCCTTTCTTAAACATTTCTCTTTTCCACTGATGAGCTATTTTAGAATAATTATAGCAGCAATGAAAAGAAACCCAAAGCAAAATGCAAAACCCAGAAGAGTTTCTCTGCAATGATTCAGGAAATCAGGATAAGTGAGAAAGAGGAACAAGTAACAATGAAAACTGCAGAAACCTCATATTGAAAACTCACTTGTTGAGTTAAAAAAAATCCTACTTGTTTTTTATGTTAGACTTCAACTGGACACTTGGATTTCATTCTGAACAATCTTGATAATAAATTAGAAAATTTTGAATTAAATAAATCCAGCAATTAAAAAAACCCATTGTACCAATAAACACCTCCCCTACTTCCAATTTGTGTTTTCTCTATGCTTTTCCCCACTATGACGTGTATTTATAGAATAAATAGCTGGAGGATTTCCAGTTGATTCCAAGCAAATAAGAAGTAAAATGCACATTTGCTCACAATTAAAATCTTCTATAAAAACACTTTCTTCCAAAATAAACTCACCATTTTCTCTTTATCTTCCTGTTTGCTTCCATCAGACTGAAACTGTAACAAAGATAACCATGTTAATTGTAGCACAGTTGATGTAACAGTTACAGAACAGGGCTATCTCAGCAAAAGCATAAACCTGAAGGGCCAACCATCTCTTAAATGTTTAATTTGCCACACCTGTCAGCATTAAAGTATTTTTAAACAGAAATTCAAATGCATGGATGAAATGCATTCCTTACATATAGAGGGGCTTTGTACAATTTTGTCCAAAAAGAAATAATAACTAAAGCTACAAGAGAACATGCTATTACATATGAAATACTGAATTTTCTTAATGAAGAGGAAAAAAATGCCTGAACATTCACCTTCTACCTGAAAAATATCAGGACTTCCAATGCAGTTACCAACAGCCATAGATTATTTCCCCATCTTTCTCTCTCAGCAACACCCTCTTAAGCTTTTAGTCCTCCTTATTAAATTACTTTTTCTCTCTGCTTGCTCCACTCACCATGAAAAGCATATTAAGCTATCACACCAGTAAGTGCACAATTATTTTAAAGGTACACTTTAGCATGAAAGCTGCAGCGCAATGTTAGTAGTCTAACTTTTAAACTACTGTATGGGTTAACTTAGAGTCAAATTACCTTCAGTTATAAGTATTTCTACTGTGTGTTAAATGTAGTTTCACAACTAGAACATGCTGATGGCAACAATGCATTAAAAATAACTTTCCCTATGTTACCTTAACCACTCTGTCACTGACGAATTTCTTCACAGTTCCAACCTAGAGCAAATAGCTAAAATGATGCTCATTCTTGTCAGAAACACATTGAACTGTTATATACGTATATTTACAGTAAATCTGCACAGGAGATTCCTATAACCAAGTAATCTCCATTCCACTGTATATATCCAAAGAAACAAAGGCTTTCTCACAAACCTTCAATACTTGAATTACAAAGTAGTCCTAATAGTCTGCTGACAGCAATAAAATGCATTAGTCCCTTAAAATTATAACTTGCAAATTAACTACACTGTCAGTGCAACACAGCTATCACTGAAGTGATATGTCTTCTCACTGGCCAGCAAGAAATGAGCATGCTATAAAGTCAGAGTATTTACCACTGGGAAATCTTACCATTCTGGATGAGAAGATGCCAAGAAATTATACAGAGATATGGAAGTAGGGAAAGTTTCCATGATTTTATTACAAAGACTACATGGAACCCAAAGTTATTGTAGGTCTCTCACCCTATCACTGCAACTTGGAACCTAACAAGAATAAATTCTCTTGACAATTTTTTGAACAAAAAGATCTTCAATCTGAAGAATTAGCTATGTTCTTAGCTCTGCATCATCAGGTACAGCTGGACATGAAAGCCTCCCCTCAGGTGCTATACAAATTAGAGCATTCCAATATTTGTTAGTTGCAGTTGAAATAAAAATACTTTTAAGAAAAAAAAATGTTATAAAACTGAAAACTTCCCCTCCAGTACCATTAAGATCAATCAACCTCTCCAATTTTCTGTCGTAAGTTAAAATAAAACACTGGGTAACAAAACCCATTATTTTTAAGTTTTGGGGAAGTGGACTGGTCATTTATTGATAATAACAGTAATTCAAAAAATATTTATTCCAAAGTTTCTCTGAGTTGCTGTTTTTTAAAAAAAAAAATTTAAACCCCCTATTGTTGACTTGAGAATAAACCAGAAACTGATAGTTAAATAGCAAATAGCCAGAAAAGTAGCAAAAGAAATCATCAGCCTCAATCTGAACTACTGAGTACATTTAAGGGTAGTTCAGAATATAAATTCAACTTGCAGCCTTTTAAAACAGGTCATACTGCCAATCCTTCAATAGACACACGGTAAAGATATGGTCAAAAGACAGTAACCCATCTCAAGGGATCAGTTTATTTCTGAAGTTGGCAACTTGAAGTGATTTCCACATCGAATTCATCCTTAGCAGCATCTAAAGATTTGTCACTGACACCAGATCAATAGCAGCAGCATTTTAAGTAGGCAGAACAGGGGAAAAAAAAAACCACCATGAAGTAAAAGGATGCAACATCCTCTGCTTCCCAAGAAACCTAACAACTGGAACAGAAAGGTGAAATTATTTGTACTGCACATGTATTAGGTTATCAATCCTCACTGACTACATTGTTGCTGTAATAATGCAGACGCTTCCAGGCAGTCAGTACCATGTCTGTTGCGTTTTTTAATTATACACATGTAGATAGTATTTTAAAATACGAATACCACGATGAGAAATTAGATATCATTAAATATCCCTGGTTATAAACCTAAAGTTCCTAAAGTTGTTCATAAAGATGTTTACCGATCATAAAATTCATCAAAAATTAAAATAAGATTCTCCAAGTTTGTCCTTAGACAAAATTTTCTTTTGTTTCAGCATTTGAATATCACACAATTACCAAGACAAGCATTTTTGATATCAGAATAATAGGTATTTTTCACATTTTGACCAGCTGTTATGTCATACCAACCTCTTTCATAAATGCTTTTCCAAGGCGCACTACTTTTGCAAATAAAATGGGATCATGGGACAGATGAGGACCAAGGTAACAAAGCATGCTGAACACTTCCTTTCTCAATTCCTCAAAGCTCTCTGCTTGTTTTGGTGCTCTCTTGTTTGGCAAAGAGGAAATTGGTGACCCTTTAGCTCCTTTAGGTACACCAACTCTGAAAAATAAAATGTGCAGCATTTCACATGAAAGAGAAGTGAAAATTTTAGAAACGTATCAATAATTAAGCTTATTAATGAATTCACGCTGTAAAGAAATCATCCTTCCCCTGTGTAGCAGCAGAACCGCGGCTGTCACTTTACCTGCGGTACAGAGGCTCAACTGTCACATGGACGAGCTGGCAAAGCGCGATCGCAATCGGCTTGTGCGAAGTAGCATAGAACGGAGGCATCTGATCCATAATACTTTGTGCATGGTGCCAATCACCAATTTTTAATAAGGCTTCTAATAAGCCAAGTTTCTGATTATCAGGGGGCTGCAAGATAATAAAGAAAAAGTGTGTTCATAAAGTCTCCTTAATACTTCTCCTTAAGCAGCAATCCACAGCTACAGAAAAAACCCTTGTATATGAACTGTATAATAAAAACATAAGCAAATAATACTTAGCTAGACATTCAGACATTAAGCAACCTTCAAAAGAAATTATAAACCAGTCCACGTAGAATTTAACATCTGGATCAAAGAAAAATTTAAAAATAAAACCAAAATTTATTAAGTTGTCTGATGTATGTCTGATCATGTATTTTTCAAACTGTCAAAATCTATTGCAGCTTATTTCCTTACAGGACATTTTAAGAACAATTCAAGCATTTAAGAATCCCTTATGCTGTGTGTTTTTCTGGGTCTAAAAGCACAAACTTCTCCTGCAAATGCAGGTAAGAATAAAATAAAAGCTAAGCCACATTCAAACTCTTTCTCTTAGTGTGTCTGTACAGTAAGTTTCACATTAGCATCTATTTTAGGAGACTCTAGACTCAAGTGCAAGTCTACACAAAGCTTTCCAAACATTCCCTTTCCAATACAGGCATAAGAGAAAATCAGACTCTTCAATTAAGGTCATGCCCTAAAGCACTTTTTCAGGGGCATGGTATTGATATATTTTACTGTTATAAACTGGTTTTCCCTGGCCCTCAAGGTAAAAGTCTTTTCTTAAGTGACTAACAGTAAGGAACACTAGCTGTAAGTAATTACAAGACTAAGCTGACATCCAGGGAAGAAGACTACAAGTCTAGGACAAAATGTGTTTATTATTTTAAAGGAAAATATAATTTTATTTAAACCACACAAGCAGAGAAGGCTGACTAGCAAGAACAATAATTAATTACAAAACAGACACTCCTGTGGCCCAAAGTTTGCGTGGCTTTTTCAGTGTTTTTTTTCCTCTTTTAAAACTTTAATACTGGTAAATATTTTTCTGATAGTTTTGAAAATAGAAAACACATAGCACATGGCAACGTACACAGGAAAGCTTCAGAGCAAAACAAAATACGGTCTCTATTCATGCTGAACTTATGGAGCTCACATGCTGCTTGACTTCTGGGTAAGCAAGTTCTGACATGAGCCCTCCAAAAGCCAAGACATGCCTGGCACAGAGGGGTCAGTCTGCAACTGCTGTCAAACCCATTCTTGCTGCCCACACTCTGACCTGTCCAGATCTCCTATCACACAGTTATGGCAAATGCATTTTAAAAGGCAAAAGTAGGTAGCACATTTGTCAAGACTGAATTATTCATATTGGAGTAATGAGATAATAATGAATTTTAACCACACAAAATAAGCACTTTGTGGATTTAAAATAAAAGTCAGGTCAATAATTGTTTAACACTGCTTTCCTTACACAGGCATTTATTCCATGATACTGTATCAAAAGTAGACACTAACATGACATCTGGATACAATGTACGTAAACTTACGACGGTCAACAGTTTTCACATGTAGTTACTCCCCTAACTGATATACAGTGCACAGCTAAGCACATATAAAAATACCTTTAACACAGAAACAAGCTTTTTAAGAAACAGCACTTATTGCATAACAGTGCGTGCAGTTACAGAAATTAGTTTTTAAGTACAGCTCTTAATTTTCCCATCACAAAGGCTCAGACTTTGTCATTTTAATCCTTCAGAAAAACGCTGCACTTTCTGCTAGAGCTTAAAATTTCCTAGTTCTTAATTCTAAATCTTAGCCATAAAAGCTGTGTTAATTCATCTGACATTACTTGAAATGCATACACTTCCCATGTCCCATCAAGAGTTTATTTTTCTATCAGAACAGGGTGACAAGTACACTTCAGAAAATTCTGGGCAGCCCCATCTGACTGCAAAGAAGGTGGACCAAAGCAATGTGGTATAAGCAAAAGGGAGGGGGATCAGAAATTTAAAGTGAGTGAAAGGAATCAGTTTAAGCAGCAGCTGTAGCTGCAGTTGAGAGCCAGAGGGCAGTGACTGTATCACATGCCTGAGGGAAGAAAACGGAATTAGATTTTTCAAGTCAGGGAAGAAAATGGAAAGAGGAAGGAAAGTCAGAGATTAACAGAATCAAGGTGGAGTAGAAGAAGTAGGAATAGGTAGACAAACTAGATTGATAAGGAACCCAAGAGGATACAGAAAATCAAGAACAGAAACTGTCAAGACTGATGGGTCCCTCCCCCCACTTCAGCATGCCACTTAAAATGCAAATATCAAGCATTTGTTTTATTTTTTTTTGTTTGTTTTAAATAAAGTGTTTAAGAAGTACTTAAGCACTCAAATGAGGGTGACAACAGAAAGGCCTCTAAGAGATTAAATAATTTTGTTTCCAAAGTAAGGCTTGGACACACTAAATCAAATTAGACCTAGGGCAACATGAATATGACATAGCAGGAACTTTAATGAAGAGTATAAATTTACACATATGGAGGTACAGGTTTAAAGGGAGCACAGGGAACACTTACAACTAAAAATCTTGAGTTATAAGCTTTTTCTGCAATGCAGGATAATTATACCAACATTCCTAAGTCTGGCAATTCTTTATGTCCCAATTCTCGATTATGAGAAATAAGGAATAAACTCTTATTAATGTCCTATTTTAATGAAATCAGCTAGGATTATACTATCATGAATCCTAGAAGTGCAGTTGTTAAAGGTTGTGAAGTGTATGAATGCTGGACATACTTAGTGGAGCCCATACGACGAAAAGGGAGGGAAGAAATCAATTAGACATTGAACCAAGGGTATTTTAGGTACAAAAAACCAGAACAAACCCCAAATCATGTATTTTTGCACATTCAATATAACAGAAGTGTGGTCAGAAGACAAATACAAGCCACCCAAGAAGTACATAACTGTTTTTCAAATAAATACAAGCATGTTTTTGTAACAATTGTTTTGTTTAATGTAATTTAAATAATTTTACTGAAAAGAAAGCTACTCGGTCACACCTTTTCAGTTTTCTCCTCCTCTTTTTCCTTTTCTTTCTCCTTTTCCTCAGTCTTTTCAGATGATAAGACGACCATTGTAAGTTTTCTGACAATCTGTTTAGCTTCCACTATCTCTCGCTTGTGTTCCTCAATGATGGCATTATCTCCTGGTAGAAGCTGAAAAAACAGAATATTGTATCCAAAAATTGAAGTGACCAACTGCTACTGTGGATCACCCGAGCTTGGAGAAGAACTTTGTCGTTTCTTTCTTTTTGTCTTTCACGGAATCAGTTTCTTTTCCTTGCTACCATCATCCCCAGCAGGGAATTATACTAATAACAGACTGCTCTGAAATTAAGGACTCATGAGAAATAATACCACTCTACTTCTCCACAACCATTTGTTGTCTGAGCACCCCTTGTCCTCCAGTTTACCATTCAGCTGTAATTTATGGTAACAATTACACACATATTCTGTGATAACATTAACACAACTCAGTGCCCTTAATCCAAGTAATATTCAAAATATTGCTCATCTAAACGGAAGAAAAATTTAATCATCAAGGAAAACCAGGTAACCTATTTAGCCACACACTTTGACTGCACTTTTATTTTAAAGAAATACCATTTAAATCTTGCCAAATATTTTACTTATGAGCAATGTGAGTCAAACACATGTAACATCTGTTCTTTAAAAACCATCTTAGATAAAAGTACCTAGTATGAAAAAACCTCAGCATAGTCTTGTACTTGAGAATAATGAGGGTGAGGAGTACAAACCTATACTCAGAAATTAAAAGGTCAAGTTGTGAGACAAAAGAAAAGATCTTTTTCTGACAAGGCCAAACTTCAATTTAGCTCCTGAAACCAAGATCACACTTTCCCTGCAAGTAAGTCATCAAAACTTACTGCATAGTCATGACCTCTTCGATACAGCCATCTTTGGTTCTAATGTTTTTAACAAGAAAAGATTTTTATTGGTTTTTCTTTGCCCAAACTGATTATAGAAGGAGGAAAGAATTCCTCCATTTCACAGAAATGTGGGGAAGAGCAAATCCCACTTGGAAAGGTAAAAGGTTTAAGGAGCTGCATTTTTCTCATTTGAAAACACAATAAACGTACTAAGCTTCACCAAGAAGCACATTGTGTGCAACTTCCATGGGTAAATTGTATCTCCAGGATGCCATACATTCTATATGGCTGCGTGCATACACACACTAAGTGAGAACAGTTTTCACAGGCTTGGAAGGGCAGCGAGGGCAGAGGTGGGGAGAACATTCTTGATATGAGCAATAATCCTGGCAGTGCTCTTGTATGGGAGCCACACAATGAACACCCCTTCAGACTCAACACCTACATGCTAATTATTTTATAGAAACTTTTATAGGAAGTTAAATTAAGCCTGAACTGAAAAGAGATTAAAAAAAATATACCATCCGAAACATGCAAAGACAGAGAGACTGGCAGAGAGATTCTGGAATGAGACTGAGAATCACCGTCATGCAGGTGAACAGCGCAAATGACTGCAGGGACCCTCAAGCCATGAGACTGACAGAAAACATGCCCATACCTGCAAAAGTCTGAGCTGAGATTGCACAGGCAACTGTAAACCCAAGTCTGAGCACGTTTTGTAAGCTTACAAACATTCTTTAAAAAACAAGCATTATCATCACACATTCCTCACTCCACACCAATTATCTGAGACATGCACTCCTATTCTTGCTCCACCCAACACATTTTCAGCCAAAATACTCCTATGAAGCCAGAGACAGTTACTGATGAGTCAATATTGACGAGATTGTCACTAAGGCTATGAAATGCCACACAAATTAATGGCAGGACTACCTTCTAAACCTTCCACAGATGTAACCAGAACTCTTTCCTTGATTTCAGTGGAAGAGTCGAGTCTTAAAATTTCTTATCTTAAGACTATCCATGGATATTCTGAAATTAAGTTCTTGTATAATGTAAAATTAATTTGGTAACTACAACATTCTGTTAGCCATTCATCAAACTGCAATGCTGGTTGGTTGATAAGACTGCAGAGAGTAAGTCTCCAATTATATCTGAACACATTAAGTCCATTTCCTTCCTTCAACCTAACAAATGGCCAGAATTCTTGTAGAGAATGAGAGGCCTATTCAGGAACATGCTAACCCTATTATTAAACTAAAAGAATGTTTGGAGTTAATTGTCCAACCACTTTTCTCAAAAACTGATCCTGTAAAGGAAAACTCAAAGGGTCTAACTCTTAAGGAAGGTACTTGGGTATTTACCTCCAATTTCCTACTCTGTCAGAATGTAAACAGTCTGGAGGATATTATACAGATATTTCAAATAAAGTTTATCAGCATTCATATTTCAATGGGTGCTTATTTGAATACGTGGCATTAAGAAAGCACTGAAAATTTAAGAGTCCTTAAATACTGTACTCCTACAGGTATTACACACAATATCACAAATCTGTAAATTTAAAAATAGGGTAAACTATCTGATTTTCTTTTTTTAAAATGTCCTTAGCTTTGGCATCTAGCGGAGTAGTACTGTCACTTACATGAACATAAAGATCTTCCAAATCTATGAGGTTATGTTGCAAAAGGACAGCAGCAACTCTGTATAAGGAGGAAGGGGTCTCACCACTTGGATCCTAAAATGGACAACATTGGAAATTTAAGAAAAAAACAATCAGACCACAGCAGGTTATGAAACAAGAACCACTCAATTCCTGTTCAGATGAAACATATTAACCCACAGTTCTCCTTGTTATCATGTTATTTAACTGCTATTACTCCCACATCACTAGACTTAACTGCAATACACATTCAGTATTTTCAGAAACAAAAACTTTAAACTATATTCACACCTTATGGTGTTTGCACGCAATTCCTAGCTATACAGTTGAAAAAAACCCCTTGAGTATATTATCAAATATCAACCATGATTCCCCTGCAAACATGCTCCTCACTCCTGGGGATAAGTCTTGTTTATAATGTACAGTCTCTTTGCTCATGCCAGTCCTAACATAACTCTACAAGTTAAAGCGGAACGTATCAAGACTGTTTTCAGCTCTTTTAAGAGAACATTAAGCATTCTCCTGTAAAATACAGTAAGAGACCCCCACTCAAATAATGAAATTATTGCTTTTAATACCAGAATTTTACAATTTAAAAATTAATTTCCATGTAAAAAAAAAAAAACTGCAGAAAATCTGTTATTCCTGACTGCAGTTCAACCACCAACCACGAAACCCAAAAATTAAGAATGGAAATAAATTACCTGATAAAATTTGAATTTGAACCCAAGAATATGGCATAGAGTTTGTGGTTCACACATGTACATGTACGACTCTATCAGCGGTACAAAGAAATCATCATACTCAGGCCTGCACTCATAGACTTCTAGGATAATATCCAAAACTCTGTTAGGATCAAGATTGAAACATCCTAGTGGAAAAGGATAGAGCAGAAAAGTTTAACATTGCTAATTTTCATCTTCGTTCTGTTTCTAAAACACAAATGCATTAATATTTAAAATTAATTATTTTCAGTTAAACTTGAGCCCGATTTATCAATAGCAAAATACTCTGGATCATCTATAAATACAGCATTTATCATTTTGACTTGCTGAGTATTGAACTAGAGAAAAATACTGAACAAGACTTCCAACCCAGATTACGCCAAAGGAAGAAATTAACACCTAAAAGGGAATATTTAATAGTTAAAAACCTGACCTCGCCAACACCACAGGGCCAGCAAAAGGCATGGGCTGCTGCTTCTTTCCTTGTGCTGCCACACATATTCTTTCAGTCACACAAATCAGCCAGACAGTAATTATTTTACACCCCAAAAACTGTTCTGGCTTGAGCTACATTCTGATCCTCCTGTTGGTACTGCTCTGTCAATTCAGCATTAGTGCCAGCAGAAGAGAGAATGGTTTCTTTATTTGAAGGGGAGCAAGAGCAAAGATACAGATCAGGTAAGCTAATGCTGAAATCGTACCTGTATTTTACTATATAAACTTTTCCACCAAAACTCCAGGAGACATACTTGAGGCAGAAATATTACTTTCATCCAAAAAATCCACACCTAGATATTTCCTTCATTGTGCCATGACATGTTTTATCCAGGCACATTCACCATGCAGATATATAACTGCATCAGTCTTTCCTCCCCAAAAGCCACTTCCATTAACACCAGAACCTACTGCAAGTTAGTACTTTGAAAGAATTGATACACTGTAGGAAGTCTATTTGCAATTCCTAAAATTTCAGATGGAAAAATGTTTTATCACAAAATTCCTCAAACTGAGTGTATTTTTTCACTGTAATAACTAGCAAAACCATCCTATTCTCTTGATCTCTCTCAAAATAAGTATTATTGTTACAGGCATTTAACGCTCAGGCAAAATACTTTGATAAATGAAAAATTATTTTTTGTATAAAATGGCAGCATAGTCTTTTGCCCATTACTGCACTGGCGCCATATGAGACAAGCACTGGTGCAAACATCAATATATTGTATAGAACTCTTTATTCAAAAAGAAAGTGTAAAACAAGAGTAATTACAGGTATTTCCTGTATTTTACATTTTGCACTTTGAATGTGAGATTCCCATCGTGACTCAACTCAGAAATATGGAATCACTAAAAGAACTAGATAGAGGAAGAACATTTACTACGTCACTTCTCATCACAAGGAATCACTCATTTGAAATCTTCAAAGAATAAAAGAATGTTCATGCATTGAACTGATACATTCAATGGCAAAAAGCATTACTTTGTTATGCTCCAATCTGCCTGCTGAGACAAGCACATCTTCAAAAGACGTCAGAATCACAGCATGCATATCTGAGGCCACACCACAAATTCAGTATCTAAGGTTAAGTATGCCTACACAACATTCCCAAAATTAATTTTTCCACAGAAACAGGAATTTCAAGACACTATAATTGTATCCAAAGTGATCTACTCTCTGTAGTCATAAGATCATATAGGAAAACCAATGCCCATATTCTTTCAATAAATTCCTTACCTATTAAAGATTTGATATTTTCAAGGATTAAATCACTAGTGATATTTCCAGATAAGTCTTGACCCAGTTCTGCAATGAGCTTTGCATAACCTTCATTCTCCTCTCTTAGCAAATTAAACTTCTGTTGCTTATAACTGCAAATAAACAGAAATTAAATACTGTTGTGTAACATGCATCCAGTGAAGCTTATTTATGCTCTTAGCAATTTGCTATACAACATGCTAATTTTGAACACATTTTTAAGAACTTGTCATTTACCTGAGCTATTGTAAAAACTATTAAATGCAGTATATTAATACCTGTAGGGTAGCAAGCACTCTTCAAACAAATTCAGCTCTTATTTTATTTCAAATGCAGACCATTAAAAAGATTAGACTTATACTTAATAGGAATGCTTGTTCTACACATTACTCTGGAGAACTGCTCTCTGGCAGTCCATGCTTAAGAACTTACTCTT
>WEIT01042166.1:38575-58531 GCA_013389985.1 Dryoscopus gambensis | reverse complement strand
TTCTTTGAGACTGAAACACTGGATGCAGAGACAGAAACCATACACCAAAAAAACATAACCTATGTTGCCCAAACTAAAATAACTATGTTTGCCTAGTTATGAAAACAAAACCTATTCTTAACTGATGCAAGAGCAATAATTAATTTTCTTATACTTTGTAAATTCACATATAAATATGTGAATAGTCACAAATAAATACTAATTAATCTGCGTTCATGGAATCCCTGTAGCAAAAGCCATAGCTAACATGAGAAAGATTTTATACTTCTCAAGAGTTTGAAAACTAAGGGCTAACAAAATTCTTTTGTCAATGGCAAGTTAAAGTGCAACAAAACGTATTTCCCAAAGAAAACTGAGTATTTTCAAAGAAACACTGCACTTGGTAGAAAACATTGTTACCGGACTAATCATCATTGCCCCTCCCCACCCACTCCCCAAACAACCCTTTCCCCAAAACTTACAATAGTTTTGTCTTTATTTTAACAGATTTTTGATTGAACTGTTGAGACTGCTTGATGAGTCCCAACGACTCCAGTGTCTCTGGATCTAAGCGCTCCTTTAGGACAGTGTCAGATACAAGATACTAAAAAACACCAAAAACACACACCAAATTTGTCANAACACACCCCAAATTTGTCAATTACAAAGCCCTAGAACCCACACAATTACTTTATGCTACATGTGCATTCTGACTACAACAGAAAAAAGTTTGCATTTTGCTTCAAACACAGAAGCAGACAAAACTGAGACACTATTAACTGAAACTGGAATTTTACAGTGGTCGATTTTATATACAGGAGCACCTTGAAGAAACAAGCCCTAGAGTCTAACTGCTGGTTACCAAGTACACATTGCATAGCCTCCAGGGACATTACCACCAAGAACTGCATATTTACAAAGCTTATTCTCATAATCTGGAAAAAAGTCTTATTGTTGTATGCTGAACTTTCTGACAAATCAAGCTTATTCCATGCATTTAGGAATGTTACTTCTAAAGACAAGAGGAGGTCGCATACAGAAGCACAACTTGAAGCATACTTCAGAAGCAAAATTTCAGTTGAACTTGCAGGTGGAAAATCTTAAGTTCTCTCAAAACTCTTTAAAGAACTCAAGGGAGAGCTGTACTATATTCTTCTATCACAACACTTTGGAGACTAATTTTTAAATTATTTGGGCATTTGGAAAACACTCCTATAGTCTTTTCCGGAGGAAAAGAAAGAAAAAGCAAGCTTCAACGCTCTTATTTTTCTTGTCATATTTTGACACGCAATTTTGCCAAAAGACTTCCTAGGTGCAACTTACCAAACAGGCCAATACCAGTTGTGTAAAATGATCCCTCTTATTTTTTTCTTCTAAACAACTTGTTTCAATATCTACAAAAGAAGATGGGGGGAAAAAGCAATCATTACTTGAGAAATTTTGAGTTTCTTGTTTTAGTAACTATTCTGATAAATGCTAATAACACAAGGCAAAGCAACTTATTGATAACACAGTAGTTTCTTGCCACTTCCCACCCACTCATCCCTCATGGGGTTCACATAATATTTTGACGACAATTCTCACACATCCACAAGTCTCATGAAAAGGTAAAACAGAAACCAGAGGAATCCTGCAATAATTTTTCTTGCCCTTCTCTTTGTTGCAATAACGCTTATGGTAAGCATTAAAGATCAATAATAAGCACAAAAACCAGAAATACAAACCACTGAAGAGAACTGCATGACTTTAAGGTAGTGTTCTAATCTCTTTCCATGTGGCATCAGAGAACTACCATTTACTGTCTATCTGCAGTCTTTTACCAGCTATGGCTCTGTATTATCATTAATTTCTTCTGTATTGTCAACTACTGAAAGCAATTCGCTCCTGTCCTAAGACAGGCTATGGAACACTGGCCAGGGAAACAAACCTTCTAAAGCAGTTTTAAAAAAGCACATCATTACAGGAAGTGAGCAGCTGCAAAAGCAGCAGAAAACTCCATAAAAGAATGCAAGGCAAACATTACAATAAACAAACAAATAAAAAACCCACCACACATACCCACATTAAAATCAGACCCATAGAGAAAACATCCGCAACAAAAATGTGAGAAATACCCTAAAGGGACTGAAAACCAGTGATGTCGCAGGGTAGAAGTGGAGGCAACAGACCAGCCAGATCAGCCTGGACCTTAGCAGCCAAGACTCACAGCTAAAGAACAAGCTGCAGTAAAAATCTTGTCCAGGGAATGTGGATGAGTGGACAAATCAAAATTCTCATATATTGAAACATATAAGGAATAGGGAAAAAAATCCTGATAGCAGCAAATACTGATTAGAGTAAAAAAGGGTTAAAGGAAACAAGCAAGAAATTGTCAAATGTCCTTTGTCCCAAAGTTTGAAACCTCTCTGCTACTAGTGAAAGCACGGCATTTGGCTACACACTAATTTAAAGGAAAGGGGGAGAAGAAAAATAAATAGAAAAAGGCAGACAGACACACAAGTTTCAGTTATTCAAGTAGTACAAGAAGCAGCTAATTCAAGTCTTCTAACGCAGATTAAAAAAGAAAAGGACATCAGTGTAATACTGCATTATGAAAACTAGTTATTACAAAATGATGATTCAAGGACACAGAATGAAACAGTATTAATAAAACAAAGTCAAAATTTATCATTCAGATGTATAAAACCAAGGCTGCACATGCAAACTTAATGAGGTGCCTCTCTTCACAGGCAACCACAGCACTGAAGATGCCTCACTCCTTCAATACACAGAACACACAGGACCTGTGATGAGCAGACCAGCAAAAGAATTTTCTGAAATTTGCTGAAAAATGCAGACATGGAGCAAGACAGAAACTGCAAGCAGTTAAAGCCGGAAAACATGAGAGCAACAGCTTTGAATCAACATTACCACATAAAAGTCCAGAAGTTATCACCAGAATAAGACATGAACATCTTTAAATCCCACTCAGCTGGCAGATAGTGACTCAATGCCATTTGTCTTTAGATTTCTGGACAATTAGCATAAGCTCCATTTCACTAACAGTATTGTACAGACAAAAGTATTTACAGAACACATTCTGAGGAGAAAGGATCTACCTACCAGTAAGTCAACTTTTATTTACAATATTTAAGAATGATAAGATCACTAAGTCACTGACTCCATTAGCTAACATCCAACATTCTTACAAGCTAGCTCCTTTAACTATTCTTGGCAGATCAACTTCCACTGCCTTTAATAGGCAAACTTCTGGAAACTATAACAGAACAAAGCAGAATGAAAAGACATTAACAAGTGAGGTACAGATACACTGAGGAAGAATCAACACATGCTTTGTAAAGAGAAGTTATGCTTTACACATCTAATGAAATTTCCTGAAGAAGTCAACGAACAGATACATAAAACATGAATTTCTCCAAATCTGTTGCAATGCTGAAAGGAAGGGAACTCAATTTACCTAATATGCAGAATACATCAGCTAGGATAGAAGGCATGTCTTCTCGGAATTCCTAGGAAAAAACAGGATCCCATTTAATGAATATAGAAATTCCAATATGCACGCTTAGAAAATCTTTGCATTATATAAAACAACACTTCATCATAAAGTTCAGATTAATTAATAATGCATATTATTTAGATTATTCATAATTCATATTAATAATGAAGATAGTTAATTATTGACTAATATCAAATATAAGTGCTGTACTAATTATTGATATGAACTGAAACCCCATAACCTTGAAATGTAATTTAAGTGTATTTCATGACCACGGACGAAACTCCCTGGTTAGTCCCTCCTCGTCTTTAGCCCAAGGGAACACCCCGTGTGAGGAGCAGCAGCCTGGAGAGCGACCTGCGGTTTCTCAGGCACCAAACAAATTACCATTTCCTACAGCAACCAAAGACACAACATTTCTCATGCCACCTCAACAGCAAGGTGCCCCAACACCAGTGCTCAAGTTCAAAAAACCTCAAACGGTTACAGTAGATTATTGCAACACTTTTTTTCTTAATGTTCCATACACATCAAAACAAAAATTTATCAAAAATAAGAAATCATTTCTAAAACATTTTTTAACATATTTTTCCTGGTTTGCCTTTTTAAGAAACAGCGATATTTGGTAAGCTTGGAAGTTTAGAGGAAATTACTCTTTTCCCTATTTTCTCTACTTATGCAAAGCATTTTAAGAAAAACCTTTTTCAAACAAAAAATAAGTCTAATGCATTATTTCAAAGGCCATCACAGACCTTGGACATCCCAACAGTAAAATGGCAGGCACATTGTCACACTTTTATAAAAACCAGTAGGTGGCATCACAGATGTGCTGCATGAGCAAGTGAAATTTGTTTCTAGCATTTATTAAAAACTTCAGTCTTCATGAGCCCTTAAAAAATGACTTAATTTTTAATTTATGCTGAAGTGAACACATCTATTCCTCACCATGAAAAGTAGAGGCAAAAAATGAAACCCTGCCAGTCTACATAGAGATCAAGAGCACACAAATGAAGAAAAAGAACTCAACAAGAATGACTTTTCAGACACATAAAAGAAAAATCTCTTGAATATTCTCCTGCTTTGATTTCATATGGACTTTTATAAGATTTTAGCAAGTATGCAAGTTATTACAAATATATACTTACTATGACATCACCAAGAACATTAGAAGCTTGATCATGCTTTAAGTTTCCTCTGACAACGTGGTAAGCAAGCTCATACAAAGCCTGCTGGATATCTGTCGAAAGACAGGAGATGATTAAGGAACATATTAGCTAATCCTTTGTCTAACTGCTAAAGCAATATTTACTTGCTGTAGACTTCAGACAATGGACAAGTAAAGGGGATGTGCTTCCCTTACCAATAAAGGGGATTACTTTGTTATCGCTGATAGATTAGAATTGATCATCAATACCTAAGATTTCACGCATGCATGAAGTGAGCAATCATCCACTTTAGAGAGTTCATGGAATAACAGTAAAATGGGAAGAAAAATTACCATCCTGCATATAGTAACTTGAGTCTTGACAGTTGGCTTAACAAAGACACCTCTACCTCGTAATTCACATAAATAGCATATTATACATACATAGAAAACATTCCAGTAGTTTCCTAGTCATGTCTCATCAGATATGCTCTCAAAAATCATTTCTCTAGAAGAAACTAAAATTTAATTGGAAAAAAAATGCTTAATTAAGGATTATTTTGTATTTAATTTTTTAAGGAAAGTCTCCTATAATTCAAGAAGGTAACCTTACAAATGCTTGGAATAAGCTGAAGCACTAAACAGAGGTATTCCACTTGAGAAAAACCTCGCAATGTTTAACATGGTGGTTGTAAAACCAGCTGTGAGAAACCTGTAAGGTTCTTAAATAATACACAAAAAATATTGTGTTTTTACTATATGAAAACTAACAACCCCCCATGCTTTCACCTTGCACTTTTACCACATGGTTTGCTGAATAAACTATATTCACTAACAAGTTATACAGATCTTAATGCCTTAAACCAAGTACTCAATAATGTGGTGACTACAGACCACTGTGGGTGAATTAAAACAATTTATTTTTTAAATAGATAGGATGATTTCACACTTGCACACATGAGGGTTCATATATTTAACTTTTAAAATAAAATCTTAGTTGTACGTTGAGTTTGCAAAATGGAATTCCATATTCTACAGCACAGATCAAATACTGGACGATGCTGCCACAACCCAGTACTAAGAAATCTCTGGATGTCTGAAAGCAATCCTTGTAGTAGATGTTTGCATTTGTAGGACACTAATGGTCACCATACATGAATGTTTCAAGCACACACATGCAAAGATACCATAATCAACTGTTTCCAGGCTTGTTTTTTATTTAACCAAAACCAACCAACAAACCACACAACTTACCTCTGAAACTCACATCATGGTTTTTGTTTTCACTGAGAGCACGACATAGCTGCACACTAAAATAAAACAAGTATTTTTTTTAAACAATCATTAGATATTAGCATACACACACAAATGTTTTGGGGTTCTTTTGGTTGATGCTCTGGCTAAAACAGCTTTAGATTTGGGCAGTTTAAATGGATGACTATATTTTAATTTTTCCAAAGTAAATCCTAATTCAGAGAACTTACACAGCAAAGAAACACAAGACTCCCAACAGATCTTATACACATATAAATATTCTTCCTAACATTACACCTCCTTGAGAAAAGTAAGAACACGAGGCAATGTGGAAGCATGGAAGTATTAGCAATAACCTACTGTCATTATCCAATAAGGAAATGCTTCCCATAGAATTGCTATAACTATGATAGTTTTCAAACTCTTGCCTGTAAAAAACTTTTAACATTAAACTATTTGCATGATTTCCTCATTCAATGTTTTACCAAGAGTAAGACAGAATTTTTCTTTATTCTAGTCCCTAAAAGAATCCACTCTAGGAAGCAAAAACCTGTCATGTTGCATTGTCATTGGTTGCTCCCAGGGCTCCCTCAACCAAACAGCCATATGCAAAAAGCACTTTAACTACTGTGCAGACTGTGACATGAGATAAATTAATAGTTTTCTGTGTTATAAAATTAATGCTTAAAGAGCAGGCTTCTTCACTACACTGACAGCTCAGAAATGGACATGTTTCCAAGATATAAGGATCTTCCCTCTTCTCTACCTCCACTGTCACCCCAGTGTGACGTTTCAAAAGCAGTTTCATATTTAAAAGTGACAGTATTTTAAAAAGGGTAGTGATTTACCTTTATTGTAACAGACACCAGAGAATATTTTAAGAACTTTTGTCACATTTGCACATTTTCAACCAAAAGGTCACATATTTTTCAAAGTATCTTTGACATGCAGAAACTGAGCTATGCCTCATTCCTACATAAGATGGCAAGAGTACACTTTGTTGTGGGAGCCATTTTAAGCTGTCTCAAAGAAGGCAGATATGTACAATTATTACAGAGGCTTATCACAAAAAAAAACCAGTAAAAAATATTTCTGTAGCAATCCATTACTCATTCTATTTGCATCCTATATAGATTATCACTTCTCTAGCAGGACTAAACAGCTGTTCTAGTCATCAAAGGATTATAATTAGCAAATATAAGGTATACACACCCTTTAAAGACAACTGGAAACTAGGGAGTTTCACACATAACATGATCAGTAGAAACACAGAAGCTCAGCAAAAAGCAAAGGTACAGCTAAGATGTCCCAAACACTAGGGAAGAGAATGCAATATATTTGGAAATAAGCGGAATAGAGACAGTAAACCAGGGGAATAGGTATTTTATTTTTCTTGAATGGTAAGTAAACATTTTTTTAAAGAATAGATTTTTTCCCCCAGCTGTCCCCAAAGAGTGTATCAATTCAATAAAAATCAATTTTCTTAAATTTTAATTACTCCTTCATAGAGAAGGTATCCTATAAGCACTCGTTTGTAAGTTCTGTATACAAATAACAGTAAAGCGAAACATCAGATTCCAAAAAGTATTATCTGAGATACATACTTTGACCCCTATGTCCTAAGATGGTATCCTCAACCAGGTTACAAGAGCAACAACCCTATCTGCTTGGACTGATGAGTTCATTTAAGTACATCTTAATAAAAATCAGAGTTTCAACCTCTTCCCATTCCTTTTCCAGCAGTATCAAAATAGTATTAACAACTTCACATTACTTTAAGACACGAATCTGTTTGATCAATATAGTAAGAAATGCTAAGATGAATCTGCAAAACAACATGCTTAATATTTGCAATTAGAATCCCCTGAATTATTAAATTGGAGGAAAAAAAAGAAGGCAAAAATATTTCTTTTTATGCTTCTATTCTTTTCGAGAGGCACTCTCTCTCAAAGGAGTCTTCCCTGTACTCTACTTTCCTGTAGGTGCTGCCAGACAGTACATCTGCACCGATTTAATGGTTTGTTGCTGCAGAAATGGGACACACTGACCAACACTTCCTCCCTTCTCAGCAGCACAGTTTTAGCCCTCTTTCAGTTACATCAGTGCAACTGACAAACCTGGCAGAAAACTGGTCAAAATCCAAGCCTTCAGCCACCTCTGCAAGTTGAAGCACTTATCAGGACACCATAGAGGCACCCTGATGATTGCAGACAAGGCAGAAGCCCTCCTTTCCAGTAACAACAAGCTGAGAGATTAGCTCATCTAGTCTCAGCTGAGTGTATCAAATTAAAATCAAACCAGTTGCACCTTCACAAGAATAGAAATATCAATGCTGGTACAGTCTGGTAAGTGTTCATTTGACACTTACTACTCTGACCTGGTAGCTCATTGCTGCAAGCTTAGGATGGAGAACTTCCCTGCTCTACTAAAACCTACACCTCTTCATCTGAAAGTAAAACTGTGTAATGTGTGTAGAATACGATTGAAAAATAGGATAACCTAGAAAGCAAAAATATTTTTAAAAAAACACACAGGATCACTTTTGAAAACTACAGTTTCAAAATGAGATTTATTTTGGACTATGATGGGATAGATTTGCTTAAAACACAGATTCTGAAGCAGTGTGAACAAGTTGGCATGGCAGAGGCAGCACCGGAACCGAGGCCTCCCAACTCATACACCACGTCCTATAACCTCCATTTCACTCCTACTCGTGGATTAAAGCAGTAATTATCACAAAGTGCATGTGCCTGCTGGTATTTAAGTATACGCATAATTCAACTGATGTAGGTAGATCTTTAGTTGAGATAAAGTACAATCAACTGCATTTTGCAGTCAGGATGGCACAACTACAACTAAACTCTCCTTTCCTGATTCTCAGCCCTTCACTTACACGGAGCAATGTTAAAGTGTTAAGCTGAAGTAACAAACAAGTTCAAAGTGCCTGAAAGATCCAGTCTCAAAATTCCACATTCACAGAATGTTAAGCTTCTTCGGTTTATCTTGAGGCTTAACATATAGCATAAACTGCCAGGCAAGTACTTTATTAAAGCCCTCCATCCATGCTAAATGCTCCTTGATGTGTTGAACCTCTCACAAAACAAGGTAAGGTACCAGTTCCTATGTGTGTTATAAATGTCCATGTTGGCTGCAGTCATAGACCAGCATCTTGTCGTGGAAAACTCTATTTTCCTACAAGGACAGTACACACAAGTTGGTCTACAGGGAATCCAGATTGAGCAGCATAAGCAGTCACTCTCAGACTTCAACTTCATCTGTACACCAGTATCTGGCAGTAGCAAATAAATGAACATAATTTAGTAAACTGCACTTAGATAGAGAAGGATCTGAACAAAAAAGTAACAGGTAAGATGACGACATCCTGAGCAATTTAGTTTTGGCAGGTACCTACACTTGAAACTACCACATTTATGTATTTGTATTAGATACTATTACACATCAGTAGCTTGATAAATTAAATTCAAAGCTTTTAGAGCTTTGAACAATGTCTCTGAACAATGTCTTGAAAGCAAATGGTCACTGCTGCATTACTAATTCACATTACGACACTCTAAGACACACAAAATCCTTACCTTCTGATTCCTGGATAGTACTGTTAAATCATGACAAGTTGATCATATGACCAAAAATGTCACACCATTCCAAAAAAATAGAGCAATTGTCTTAAGCATCCATTATTAATCCCTCTAGAAGTTGACATGCCAAATTAAAACAAACTATCAACTTCTCTCAATATAGTTTCATATTCTCCCAAAACACAGAAATATGCTTTCATTTAGGGAACTACTAACTGCCAAAATACTATCTCAACTGATCTAGTCAGATCATATAAGCCATTTCATGCTCCAGCAAGTACATAATTTTTCCATAAGAACTAATCTTTTCTACTAATTATGAAGGGTTTTTATCCCCTTAAGAAGCCTACAAAAACTGTCTAAATTTTTGTAAATCTTCTACTTGCTAGTCATGTCAGTTTTGTCCTTCTTTAGTATCCTTCCCCTTCCCACTTTTCTAACATCATTATTATGCATTGTCTTAACTTTGAACCACAAAGCCCAAGAGTGAACTTACGTCTAGAACTAATTTTTATTCTGGGGCAGACTGGTATTAGATAAATAATTCAATAAAAATAAGTAGTGTCATTGGATTGATTCCCTTTTTACTTTAATGTTTAAAAACATTTCATGTGTTTCATTTTTAAATGATAGCATCCTACCTCTTTTCCTCTAGTAAATCAGGAGATAGGAAGTTTTGGAAAAAGAAACACAAATTTATGCGCTGAAGATGCTCCCAATAAAGTCAGCTTCCTAAAAAGCTCTCTAAATATTGTCTACAGGTATATACTCTAAAATTCTAGAAAATAAGTTCATGCATATTCCTCGGATTTATAAAGCTACCACTGCAAAACCTGACAACTGTTATCCAGACACAATTACATTTCTTTTAAAACATATGGCCTCATCAGCAAACTGCTCTTTAAGTTATGCCTGGAACAGCATTTAAGCAGTATTCCAAATGAAGTGCAAGTACCACAAACACAGGAATTTAGCTAATCATTTTGTTTTATTCGTCCCACAGCAGATGAACACTTTCTTCCCAACCATGCCTAAGAAGTACTACTCTGAGGGGAGAGAAGAATCAGAAAAGGTTTTATCATGGTCAAACGCTGAGGTAACTTGCCTCTTACAAAGCTCAGAGTGCTGAGAATCCAGTGTGAGCAGTGCAGTTGCCATTATATGATCAGCTATGAAATGTATGTCCTCGTGAAAACTCCACACAACCTCTCAACATGTTCAACTTGCATACTAACATGATAATAGCTCTAGCATAACTCAAACCAAAAACTACATGGCTATAGAGGGGGCCCCCTTCACTACAAAATGGAGGCTCTGGAGAGAACAGTGTTTTATGTAGGGATTCTCTACATTCTCTTATCACCAAACCATTGCCTTTTCCTTCACGCACAAGGAAGATTCACTGCCAAAGCTGCACAACGTTTCAGAAAACGTGAACAGAAGAAAATAATAAAAGGAGTGCTTATCAAGAAATGTTTCTCTAAGTGATCCCTTCAACATCCATATTTAAAACTGCAGGATTTTTTACTTACAACAGAAAACAGAAGCACGTGGATGAATTAAAATAATATATGTTAAAAAACATATAGTCAATGCAGAGGACACCCCTGTCCAAACTAACAGAGCAACATGAAATGGCCAAACTGGTGAATTACCCCCTGAAGAGCTGTACTCCTGAAACAGGCATTTAGTGAACCTGCCACACTAAGATGGCTTAAAACAGAAACAGGCCCAGAATGGAAAGCTCCTGGCACACCTGGATTAATCTGGGAGGCTGCAACCCGACCCGTCCGCGCACAAACGTTACTTTGTAGGATAGAACAAGCATGACTACCTGATCATATATTGCCTGCCAGTCCCCTCGGAATCGGTAAAAAGGTAGGAACGTGGGCTGCGGCCTCTGCCGGAAAGGTCAGTACCGTAGAGCAAGCAACACAGAAACGCTTCAGGATCCGTATCACCCCGAGGGCCGGCTGAAGATGAGCCCGACCCCCGACAAATGTGGCCCAGAAGCTGGAAGGGGGCGCTCGGGGCGCCGGGAAAGCTGGACCCTGCTACGGGGCCGACGGTCGGCGGAGGGCGGCAGCACCCGGCCGAACCGGACGGGAGGGCGGCCCAGGCCCTCCTCTCGATCACGGTTTCGACCCTACGCCCAGCAGCAAGGGCGCAGCCCCGACCAACGTCCTCTCCGCCGCCCCCTGCCTCCCTCCCGCAGGCCGCAGCGCCCCATCCCTCTCCGCGGCGAGGCCCCGCACTCACAACTCGCTNGGTGCGGCGCGTGTGCGCGCTGGAACCGCGGTGCGCGTGTGTGGTGCGTCGCGCGGTGTGTGCCGTGCGCGTTGGAACCGCGGTGTTGGTGTGGTGTGGCGCGCGTTGGAACCGCGGTGCGTGCGCCAGAGGCGTGGGCGGGGTGCTCCGCATGTCGCGTGTGTGTGCTGGTACAGCGGGGCGCTCCGTGCGCATGTGCGTTGCAGTCGCGGGGCGCGGTGTCCTGCGCGTGTGCGTTGGCCACCGAGTACGGCGGGAGGTGCGAGATGTCTGCTCGTAAAATGGCAAGAACGGGAAATCGTTTTAATAAATAAATGTGTTAAAAAGGATTTGTGTAAAACTGGGTGGTCTCTCCGACATGAGCACTACGGACAAACAATTGTATGGATGTTGTCTTCCGAGTGTTACCCCTAATGCGTGTGCCGAATTTATTACATGTCTCTCATCTCCGTTAAGTTTCTGTACGTTGTTCTGTGTTCCCTGCAGTTGCTAATTGGGATATAAGGGTTAAAATACTCCATTTGATCAGGCAGCACATGTTTTTGGTCTTTCCAGACATTCCTCTTTCCTCTCGAGTCTGCTTCACCGACATTCTCAAGTCTCGTACATGCTTCCTCCTGTATTGAAGTGTAAAATTGTTTCACAAATACGATGAAACTTCAGCAAATGAGGAATTTGAAATAAAATCATAAGGTGAGAGCTCAGTGCCCCTGTGCCCGTAGCAGTGCCAGCCCTGCTGTGTTCTCTGCCTTGCGCTGTGTTCTCCACACTGAACTGAAATGTACAGCTTGCAAGCCCTTGGTGTAACAGGGTTTTCTGCTCACACAATAGCTCTGATCAGAAAGTCTAGCATTTCAGCAAATCTACACAAGTCTGCCTGAGAGAGGGAATAGTGTTGTTTCTATTATTATCCACAGCCAGTTCCTGCAAGCTGTATGTTGTGCAGAATACTGGTGTTCTTGGGCCCTGTGTACGACACCTACTGCAAAGGGACCCGTTACGGCCCCTAAACTCTGCACTAACACAAGTAATAAAGGAGGCAGATTCTCTGCTTCTCATACTTACATTTTAAATTAGATACAGACCACCTTCCAGCCATACCGTAAGCAGTGTGATAGAAGATACATTCCTTTTACAGGTGCCTAATGTATTATAATAGGTTATTTTAAAAAAATTAATATATTTTAAATATATGTGTAGATGTTAAGAGGCACAGAATTGCAGGCCTAAGGAATAACATGAGAGGGTATTCTAAGCAAGTGCAATAAGTCTATTTAGAAGATAAGCCTAAGAGACACATAAACAGAAAACAAGAATCTAGCAAAAGGTACTAGGTTCAAGGATGTATGTAGGAATAGCTATGTAAGGTCTGAATGTAAAAATGTGAGATTTTGCCTTCATGATGAAGAGGAAGAGACAGTCGTGGAGAAATAAAGAAGAATAAAGCCATCAAGCAGTAGAATAAAGCCATCAAGTCATTGCAGGACCGACAGGTTAAATCCCAAGTTTACTTAAGGAATCTAAACCACTTCTTTCTTAGAGTATATTGGTAACAGACTGGGACAGGCTGAAAATAAAAGCTAGTACATGCAATGTAGAAATACATGTGACAGAAACAATTTTAAAATCTACTCTGAGAAGAGTCTGATTCCACAATATTTTTATGTACTATACAAAATATTTAGTGGTAGGATTTATATAAAACATACTCTACTTAATTAATATACATGATGTATGTGATATATAACCTCTAAAACACAGACAGTCATGCATTTTAATAAAGTAATGTAGGTAAAGTAAAGTATTTTAAAAATAACTATGTACCAATTCCTCTTCAGAATAATATGTTATTGACACAGAGTAGTCTTTGTTCCAGGCTATAAAATCATATTCAGTTTTGACTTATCCTTGCTTTTGTGGTGGACACCTTTATGCAGTGAAACACCTTTCTCAGTACTACTTGATGTTACCTGAATTGTGAGGAATTCCGAGGTTAAAAAATAAGATTTATATTTTAGATTTATAAAACAGCCTTTATAGTTTATTCTTCATCTTTTCATGAGGCTTTTGTGTGCTAGAAAAAGCATTCGGGGCATCCTAAGATTCATATAAATGAGTAAGAGAACCTTGTTAAAAGCCAGGACACTGTTTTGTTTCCTTCTGTTATCTCTGCAGGTTGACAGTTACCTTTCTAAATAACAGAATAAAATAAAATTTTGAAAAGAAGCAAAAACGATGCCTGCAAAGGCAGGATATATCACAGCACAGTCTTAAGTCACCTACTGTGCTTCCTGCCTGAATAAAGAAGTACTCTGAAGGCTTTGTTCCAGCTACATTAAAGGAAATGCCTGTGTCACCACTTGGTAACAGCTGGATAGCAGCGGGAAGTTATTCAACTGAACAGTAAATACAAGGTTTTCAAGGGTGTAGTACATTATCCAGCAAATACATAGTTAGAAAAGTATCACTGGTAATTGGATCTTATAAAAATGTATTTATTCTTGTTTTTTTTTAAATAAATATTATGGACATCCATTGGGAGAGCTGGAAATGTACAAAAGCAGAAGAAATAAAACATCCAACAGGTCATTTCCTCTGTATTAACCTGCTCCATAGAATTTATGTGACAGGGCATGACTTTATTATCTGCTCTGAGGGTTAAACAATTGAGTGCTTTACTTTTTCTACACAGACAATTAAGAATGACTTTTTGGAATAAAATGTCTCTTATTATTTGGCTTTTGTATTATGTCCATGTAAGAACTAATTGTTCTAAATTCCCTTTTTAAAAAAAATCAATAATTGTTTCGTGATTGCTCCTGTTCTTTTTCTGTAAACATTTCCTAAGTTCCCATACAGAAAAAATAAAGGTACAAAGAAGGCATGCTTCCACATTATTCAGATGATTTCCATTTGGTGAATGCTGTTTAGGCAAGTAAGAATTCTAAACATTAGCTAATACTGGCTGTTTCCCTTCAACTGGACAACTGAA
The DNA here is from genome assembly GCA_013389985.1 of Dryoscopus gambensis. NCBI lineage: Eukaryota > Metazoa > Chordata > Aves > Passeriformes > Malaconotidae > Dryoscopus > Dryoscopus gambensis. The sequence continues at coordinate 43,802 of WEIT01042166.1, read as the reverse complement.
ATGAGAAACATTCTCAGACAGTGATTGTCAAACACATCTTGCAACTTTTGGGCTTTTTCGTAGCTAAACTCAATGTCACTTCATCATCCTGAGCTATAAAATGTCCCAGATTTAATTAAGATCAGTGAATGTGTAGGATCACAGTGTTTTGGAGAGCTTTACTTGTTTCCAGCTCACAGAAGTCAGCATGGTTTCAGTCAGAGTTGTTTGCTTTTCTTACCACTTGCCAACACGGCTAAGAGCCAACTGTAGGTTTAGGTTCCATTTCCAAATGGAAATGACCTGGGAGTCTTCTGGTCAAGGCTTAACTTGTTGTTTCTGTGTACGTTTGTGAAACTTGCTGGTGAATAATGAAAGGCAGAAAGACTAATTAAACTCTTCTGCATAATGCCTATGAAGAAGGGGCTTTATTAAAAATGGTGCTGGGAGCAATGCCTGGAGTAATGTGATTGGAACAGCATTTGGTAGGCAGCAGATCATTCATCAAATCAAATATCAGCAGATCAAATATGAAATAACAGCATGTTATTTGCTTGACAATATGTTTCACTACTTCAATGTGTATTTCTCTCCCATCAGAGTGTATAGCTCTAAAGAATACTCTTTGGTTTTTTCTGATTAACATTGACAAGGAAAGACAAAAACACCCGCCAAAATCCCTGTTTCAGCAGCAGCTTTGAACAATGGAGAAACCTACGGCAACAGGGAAAAGGATAATTATTTCTTTAATCATGGTGTCACCAAATGGCAAAATGTTAGTGCAGAAGTGGAGATCTGTGAGACACTTACTGCTGGGATTTATCTGAAGAATGAGGACAAGCTAATGGGCTTTACTCCCAGCCTGTGCTGGAACTATTGCATGTTCCTGCTTGCCTGCTCTGAAGAATGACAGCACAATAAAAAACTAATGAATTAATTAGGTAACATTTTGTCTTCCAGTACCTACACCTTCTTGAAAATGCTGTATCAAGGTCAATTACTGGAATCTCAAGATAAGAGTATGTATAGTGTGAAAATAATGAAAAAAATCTATGAATTTTGCATATTTTGCAAGCTGAGCAGTGACAGTATCACTGGCAGTGTAATTTGGAGTCTTGTAATGCTTTCTAAGTCCATTAATGCAGAAAGGCAGAGTACAACTTGTAAACCAGATACTCCTGTGCTCACAGCTCATCATTCAGTCATTGATCTCATAGCTGGATATTATTCAAGATGGCTCTGTATCATTACACCTCTTGGATTATACATATCTCAACGAAAAATGGGATGACTTACTGCGCTCTGCTGACAAAATCCCTTTGGGAACTTCAGCCTGTAATGAACCTGTGGTCATGCACACAAAGAGTTTGCTGTATCAGCTCCCTGAAAGCATCTGTCCAGTGTTGGGAGAGCCAGGCAGCCCATGCTGGTGTCCCAGCAGCTCTGCAGCCTGTGCTTACTGTTTGCAGAGAAGCTCCGGGTGGCTGCAGCCTCTGGGGAGGGTTGGCTGGGTGCTGGTGATGCAGGAAGTGTAGGAAGCCAATGTTTGCAGTCACCACACCGCTTATCAGCGGGTGGGCAGTATCTGCAGTTTGCCAGAGCTATTGGTGTGGCTGTTAGTGAAGTTGGCAGGCACTTATCCCATGGCATAGGTGCCTCGTGCTGGTTTATTGTGAGGGATTAATGGTATTAGTGCCTTGAGAGAATGTTGGAAATGCGATGCAACAAGAGAATATGGAGGTTTGAAGGTAAAACCTGAATTTGGTAAATCAGACTCTTACCAACATGGTCCAAACCCTTGTTTGGGTTGTGTATCCCAGAAACCAAGTATGTTAAAATGAAAGTATGCCTGTGGCTAATGATGATCAAGTCAGAGAAATTCTGAACCCCTACCCACACTTGGGGTTTGCAGACTGTTAGGAGTCAAAGAAGCTATTTCTGGAACTCTCAGTCATGATTCCTCATTCTTGATCCCAGCCTGGAAAGCAGTCTGGGGCACCTTGTCCATTGCTCTCTCTTCTACTGGTGCAACTCTTTCTGATAGTTTGAGTGAGTTCAAGGTCAGAAGATAATTAAATACACCTGCCATTGACATGTGAAGAATACATTTTTTTTAGCTTCTACAGCAATATAAAGCATTTAATAAGTTTACTCTGCTAACATTTGGATGGTCATGTTGAGCTGCCTGCATATATAATAATTCTCAGACATCATCAACAGGATGTGGGGAAAATTAATGACCAAAGTGATCAGTTAAAGGGATGTGTTTGTTAACCACCGCATTCCTCTTTGCTCCTCTCTGTCTCTTTTCTCCTATCAGGGCATAAATGTGAAAGCATGCAGGGAATAGGCAAGCATTGCCTTGAACTTGCCATTTTTCTGTTTATTGTATCAGACTTACATAGTAGCTTGTGTGCCAGCACTAATACTCCATCATGAAGGAATTATGAATAGAAAACCAGGTGTGTAGTCATATGTCACGTGCTTGCTTAGTCCAAAGTCCCGACTCTAGATAATTAGTTCTTGCATTAATCAGTTCAAACAGAACTAAGATAAATCACTAGTTGCATTTTCCTCTTCATTTGGCATTTATCTTAGCTCGTCTGCTCAATGAATTGTGAAGGAAAGTAAACAGTTTGTCTCTGATTTGACACCACGCTGAAGCGAACTTTAAAGTAGTTTCAGCAGCATACTAAGACATCAAAAGAAGATTTGGTTTTTACATGTTTAGATGCTAACTTTTCCACAGGGCACGTATTATCAAGTTCAGTACTGTTGCCATTATTTGATGGCTTTAGTTTTAATGAGAAGGTATTTTATTGCATTGTTTGATCAGCAACAGATTTGGGAGTTATAGGAATGTTTGTCCTGCATAAGATTTTATTGCTGAAGCCGAAAAGGCTCATCATGTTTTTTCAGCTTTTCCTGTTTCTGTACTATAACTATGCCTCTATTTTTCTCAAACTTCCCTTCAGACTCCTCCATTCCCTTCATGAAAATGTAATGAGAATGATGTTTATCACCTGCTTGCAACAACAAGAAAGAAAGAATATGCTGTAATAGTAAATGCTGTGGATAAAGAGAAAGAGTGTCCTGTTTTGGAAGAGAGAATTAGGTTTGATTTTCTGTGGACCAGCATACAAGTCCATTCTTCCAATGGCAGTGAAAGCACTGGATATAATTCAAGGGAAAAGACAGCTTTCAGACATCTGTTACTTACTACTTATTCAATTTTCTATTGTCATATTAATGAGAAAATGTTCCTTGTCAAGGTGCCAGTTTGCCATTTTTCTATATTTGATTTTCTTCTGTGCTGCACCTCTGTAATCCCAGCTCTGGACTGCATAGCTTTTTTCACTCCATTCGTTAATCTGGTACTTACGGTCCAACTGATTAGTCAATGAGATAGTAGGAAATAAATTACATTAATTTCTTAGGGATTATTATTCTTGTCAACAAACACAGTTTCCCATGTGAACTTCTGTGACTCATGACCCATTGCTGACTAAACCATTTGTGTCAAAGAACTGTGTGCTAAGTCCAGTTTATGTTTATCTGGCTCAAACAGGTTGTAACTGACTGAAATTTTTAACATGATTGTGTAAAGAAAATTTCAAGGAGACTGTACGTTTGGTGTGATCTGAGTTTTTCAGTTTTATTGTATCTCATTTTTCGGGAGGTGATCTAATCCAACCTCCTGCAGAGGTGAGAGCTTTTCGATTTAAACTTTTACCATAGTTTTTGATTTAGATATCAAAACCAGAAAGTGGGTCTCTGCAAAACCACTTTGTGACCTCTGAAAACAGTCTGCTGCATTTGGAGAAGTATCAAGCCTCAACAGAGCAAGAGCTCTGGTGAAAATCACTGCTAATGAATGTATTAATAATGTCATATTACAAGGACTTAGAAGATTAAATATTCATATTCACATTGCAGTGTTAAGGTGCAAACCTCTTATTGTGCCAAGAAAAATAAATGATCTGGCTTTGGACTGATGTAGAGTAAGTTTAGATGGATTTGACTCAGTACTGCAATACAGCTGTTTATTTCTTATAGGCTCAGCATCACCATTGTGCTGCATCACTGAATATTATGTTACAGATTGTGGGTCATTCTTTTTTGAATGAAGAGCAAGTGGTATATGGAATTGCGTCCTAAGTTACTGAGTACTGTTGTTGATTACTGAATAATCATTATACGTTTTTTCTAACCAATCAAAGTGAGTTTGTTACTATTTAATTACTTTTCATATACTATAGTTACTTGTACTAACTAGAACCTTTGAATCAAACTGGGGTCTTAGTAGGTGCTGGACAACAAAGTGAGAAGCAATCCTTCCTCAAAAGGAATTCAAAAAATTCGAATACATTGTATAATTACACTGCTTCTCCTGATATTGTCCACACTATCTGCCACAAGTCTTTGGAGATACATGATCTGAAAAAAGTGAGTTGCTACTGTTGACATGCTCAAGGGGAAAACGAAAAAAGCTTGAGAACATTATTCCAAGCAGCTGAGTTTTCTGAGGATAGCAAGAAGCAGGTCCCCTACATACAACTAAATACTCTGGCTACACTAAAATATCTTGGATCAAAAATGAGGTCACCTGAGATTTTTAAAAAACAGACGAAGGTTAAAGCAATATTTTAATGTTCAAGACCATCTTAGTCTTAGCCACGAGAATGATTATATGATTTTTGGCTACAACTACCAAAGAAAATAGCCTGAGGTTTCTGTCTGATTTGGAAAACTCAAGTTCAAAAAATATTCTGGTTTAACAGATTTAAATCGTAACAAGCTGTAATTCTGTGAGAGCAAGGACAGCGTTTTCCAGACCTGAAACCGTCTGGAGAAGATGGTGTGACGTGAAGGGACTGCTGGAGATGCTGAGGGAGGAGAGGCGAGGCCGACACGGAGCCGGGCGCGGTGGGAAGCGAGGCACTGAGCAGACGGAGAAGCGGAAGCTGAGGAGTAGGGCCGAGGGGGCTGTGGCGGCTGAACGGGCTGAGGGGGATAAGAAGCGGGGCTGAGGAGGCCGAGGGGGTTGTGGGGAACGAGGAGCGGGGCTGTGACGACCGAAGGAGCTGAGGGGGATGAGAAGCGGGGCTGTGGGAACCGAAGGGGCTGAGTTGAATGAGGAGCGCAGCGGCTGAGGGGACCGGAGGGGCTGAGGGGGACGAGGAGCGGAGCTGAGGGGCCGAGGCGGCCGGGGGCCGCGCCGCTGAGCGGCCGCTCCGCACTTCCCGCC
>WEIT01042166.1:28356-38374 GCA_013389985.1 Dryoscopus gambensis | reverse complement strand
GGCTGGCGAGGCGTTGCCATGGGGACGGGCGCGCCGCCTCCTGCGAGAGCCGGGGCTGCCCCGGCGGAGCCCAGACCTTGTCCCGAGCCGTGCCCCGGTTCGAGGGTCCGCGGTGCTCCGGCCGGAACCTTCAATGCTGCTCTTTACAAAAGTGAATGAAAAATTTGCTATCTAATAAGCGCTTCTGTGGTCTCTGTGGGTCTTTTCATATATTTGAGAATTATCTCTCCTTGCCCACTCTTTTATTATTTTTCTTTCATTAGGCCCATCGCTTTCTAGAACTGCTTCTTGTTAATAAAAATGCAGTTTTGTTCGGGTTTTCTTTGTTAAGATTACTGTAGTTACTAAGAATTCTGTAGGGAGAAGTTCACTCGTAATATTTTTTCAGCGGTAATTTTAATTTCAAGCGGTTATCTTTTGCAGTGTCTATGATCTTATGCTTATATATTTCTCTTTAACAGTAAGTGTATTTCTACTTCTGTACTACTTGTTTGATGCTTCTGTCTTCCTGGTGAAAGCCCTATAAATGGGTATAAGTACTCGTTTTGGTTTGGGTAATTTTTGCACTGTTTTTAGTGTGCATCTGCTGCAAAATGCAAACACATCTGCAGCACTACTTTCATTATCCCTTCACTGCTACAGTCTTATGTTGCGATTTTAGTTGCAATACTTCATGTGACTAACTGGAAGAATTTAGTTTCCTAAATGAACATATAGAAACTACAAGATTTTACAGTAGATAATTTTTTGAAGGAAAAGCAACCAACTGCATGAAAAAACCCTCCTTTACCTTTTTGTCAAATACTTTTTTTTAATCTAATGCCTTGACAAAGAGTAGTAGGAAATACATTAACTTAATTACTCCTTGTTTATCCTGAAGTAAATCACCGCATAACAGAGAAGACCACAGTGAAGTATTGTCTCTAAGAAAGCAAATTTTTGTGTGATGGATTGGTTGGTTAAGCTTTTATTTGGCTATTATTCATTTTCTTAATTGCTTCCTTTTGCTATCTACTTGATTGCTTTGCAGTTTTCTTTGAGGTCCTTTAAAGAAACCCCAACTACTTCCTTTTATGAAAAGCTTGGCACCTATGGCACTGGCCAAGAAGGGCAAAGGAATAAGTTAATGATTGTTCTGTACCTTGCCTGACCTTACCCTTTGCAGCTAGCAGGAAAAGTGAAAGAATGCTGATGAGGATGGTTAGTTGTGGGTTTTTTTGACTGCTCCCACCGATATGAGACAGACTTGCATTTGTTATCAGAAAAGAAAGGAAATGTGTGTTCATATCTCAATTTTAGAAGTATGAAAATTAATTTTATTTCAGGCTGTGTGTACCTGTGATAGGACTTCTGTTTGTTGCTGCCCTCCCAAGATGGGTGGTACAGCTGCAGGGAGCTGAAGAATTCCAGAAAATCCAGTTTATAATCAGATACAGAATTTCCTAGGAGAGAGAAGAGAAGTCTGGATCATGAGATTTAATTGTCTGCTGTTACGTTTTCTCCTTTTTGCTGCCCTCTACTTTTTAATTCCAGGATTTTGTTTTGTTGTCTTTGGATCTTCTGGAATATCCCCAATTTATGTCCCTTACTAGTTTTAGTAACACATCTACATTTCGGACTTTCCCTGACCTCAGACTCTTTCAACTTCAGAATATATTTTAATTTGGATTTCTTGGCCAAGGGAGAGAATTTTAAAATGGTTTTTTTTGGTCATAGTTTTGAAGTTGTTACTTCATGAACAATGCTGAAGGTTATGTGAAAAAGAAGGTTTTTAACCTCTTTTTCTTTCTACCAATAGGAATGTAAATATTGGAATTTGTTCTGAAGATCGGTGGAAAATAGCAATGAAACCAGTATCTGCTTTGATTAATCCATTGCTATGCTTGGTCTGATCGGATACTAATTCCTTAGGGAAAACTACTGTAAGTACCTTTTGTATTGTTTTGTTTAGCAGCGTACAGTCCTTTGCTGCTTTTTATTTTTCATAGCATGGGGTCTGTCCTGCAGACTTCTAATCCAAAATATTCTGAGCATGGTGATTTAAAGTCAAGCTCTAGAAAACACAAGATTTTTAAACATGAAAAATGTAGCTGTGTGTGAAGACTGAAAGGCTGGTGAGATGGAGGCGGCATGCTGCAGAGCTTGAATTGAGTGTCACTCCTATCATATAAAATGTAAAATTAAGCTGCACATATCTTGCAGATCATTGTCCTTCCCCTTCAATGTTTTGGAGAGTTTCTTATATAAATAGAAAGGCAAGCAGAGTATTTTCAACAGGCACAACTTTCATATTTCATTTTTGGTAAAATATTAGAATTAATTATTATTCCCAAGTCATCCCCATTTCCTCACAAAGTTAAAAATAAAATATAGAGAATAATTCAAGAGACATTTCCAAGTTTACAAGATGATGAGGGATGTGTGTGTATGAATACGCACACTTTATGTATAAATGTATATATATGTGTGTATGCAGATTCTTCTCATTCTTTAATAGCAAAACATTCGTGCTGTGACACCAGAAAGTATCAGGATGCTGTTCTGCCTCAGGCTGCAGCTGGGTGCCTGTGAGTGATGAGTTCAGCATGGCTGCTGCGGGCAGGGGCACTGGCGGAGCAGGGAACGCCCTTGCCATTGGGTGAGGCAGGAGGTGCTGGTCTGATGCTTCTCCAGCTTTGCCATAGAATCCAGAAGATTCAGCAATTTTGCTGTTGCATGAATCATGTTGCTGTAACTGAAGTTTCATATCTCTCTGATGAAAAACGACCTCTTTTTCCGTATTTTTCTACAACTAGAAGTTTAAATTACATTTAAAAGAAGAATGTAGCGCTGAAGCACAGCTTGTACTCAGGAAAGAAGATGCATCTCAGGGCACTGCAGGTTTTAAATGACATTTTTTTACTACTGGCTGTTCTTTTTAATAACCCCTGTTGACCCAGTAATTTTTTTTGTTGTTTCTTAGGCTACAGCACACTGATTTTTCCTATAGCAGCTGGTATTTACTCCTTCCTTCTCATACATACAGCTAGAGTTCTGATGACATTTAACTTGCAAGTTTGCAAAAAGGTTTTTTTTTCTTTGCCCTTAGCAGCCATGAATCCTTTTTTTAAAATTTCTCTATTCCATACCCGTATGACTTCTTCATGAAGAAAAACACAATGTGAAAATAGTTTTCAAAATGGTATGTTTCTGTTGGCCTGGTTATGTACATTTTGAAGATGGGGAGAACGTAAAAGTATTTATGAGTAAAGTTAGAAATTAGGAGGATATAATAGCCTGCTATAACCTTGAGCAGCTGACTGACTTCCTGTGATGACAAACCCTAATGGGAGGCTTAATAGGACCTATTGGAAGAACAGACAAATGAAGCTGAGCTGATGGGGTTATGTAACCTTTGGCACTGAATCAGGAGACATTCTGTAGATATATACTCTCTTTCTAAAATAAATTAAAAAGAATCTAAACAGAACTTTTTAAAAGAGTGGCTATTGATAATTAGATACAAATATGCTAAAATCTGTAAATGTTGTTTAAATAAATCATGTTTCTGGTCATTTTATAAGTACATTTATAATCTTTATAAGTATGTTTTCAGTTAGCAGCGTGCACCTTCCTTGATCAAATTGCAGCTGAGCAGGCAGAAATTGAAGTTAATGGAAGTGACATATGCCTAATCTGTGTGTCAGCTGGTACAGTATGTTCTGTTTGATATTTACTTGGTGCACTACTCACATTTCAAAATCCAGTCAACAATAAACACTAACATGTACCCTTTGGTCAGGAGCATGAAGCTGTGCAAGTAGATTTCTGACTTGGAGCTTACTGCTATGCTAATAATGTAAAAGAATTAAAAATAACTCCTTATGATGCCAGTCTGGTTTAGGGTTAAGGATGGAAATAATCATATCTAGTAAAATATACTTGAAAGGGAAAAGTTTCTACTTTTCCTTTGAAGCTTTTCAGATCTAGATAATATAATCATGTTGTATTTTTTGCATAAAATCAATACCTGTTAATATTTTTAAAGCTGAATGAAACATGTTTGTTTTGCAGGACCACAGTGTACAATTTTGCATTTTGAATAAGTTAACATTTTTGCTATATATTTTTGTCTTTATTTTTTCTTCTGAAGCATAATCAATAGGCTATATAAATTGGTAATTCAGCTTGAAAGAGGGTGGTGTCTTCTGGCAAATAGCCTTCACATATTTAAAAGCAGGATTAAACTTGGCTCAGCTTCTGGAAGCCTTTCAGGCTGAAATAGACTTTATTTACTCACTGTATAAGAAGATGTATAATGCTTCAATACTAGTTAAAATATCTGGGTTTTATAAGTGAAGACTATCTTTAACATTTCTGGATCTTCTACCTTTAATTCACATGTCCTTAATTAAAACCTATACAAAATGGCTTAATTAACTTCAGTATACATAGAGTGTACTCTGAACTCAGGTTGGCTACTGGTATGTATTGTGAAGTCTTGTGTGCCCGTCTTAAGTGGGAGATTTTTGTGAATTTATGTTTCTTAGCCATAAACTATTCAAAAATTTACCCTCACTCATTTTTCTGCTGCAGTTAATATCTGTCTGAGTGCTGTTACAATGCCAGATATTGTTCTAAATCATTATTCGAACTAACTGGAGTTAGGCAGCTGCTAAAAAACGGGTGCCGAAATACTCTTCCTAAGCTAGCTGTAATTTTACACTTTGAATAGTTGATTTTAACACTTGTTTGAAATAGAAGTAATTGAACATGATACTGTATTTAAAGTAGCACTAATGTTGTATATAAAACCGTACTTACACAGGCAAGGAGTTGGCCTCAATGCTTGATAAAGATGTTTCTCATAGATAAAACTATAGTGAAATGTAAACCAGCTGTGTTTCGAGGGGCTGTTGTAAGGGAAAGGCTTCATAATGTGGCTGGACCATTGTTAAACCTTGCATCTACCTGGGAGGGAGTGGTCCTGCTTCTGTCATTGCAGTAGTTTGATGTGGCTTTGAGAGGCTTTTAGAATGGTAGTTGAATCTTTCTGCTCCAGGAGATCATGATTAAATTATGTGGTTGATATAATTTGAAAAAGCTAGTTCATATTAAAGAATTGATCTGTTGTGATTATACTTTTTGTTTCAGTACTTATTGCTCTCTTGGTATGTGCTTTTCATACTGTTTTGATTGTGAGGATTGAGATGGATTGCTCAACTCCAGAGAATCCAAATGTGAGAAATATTTTCATTATTACCATGTGGAGAGCATAATTTCTTTTTTATTCACCATGTTAACAGAAGGATTTTTGAAGTATTCATAGCATTGTAGAAAAAACTAATGTACATAAAACAAAAAATTAAAATGTAAAAAATTTAAATAGGAAGACTTCTTTTCACTGCTGCTGAACTAACTTCTATATAAATACAATAGAAATAGAGATATACTGCTATTCATACAGCAAAAGCCATATGCATTTGTTTTGGTTTTTTCAATGAACAGTTTGATAAGGAGACTCTGAAGGATGTGAAGTAGGCTTTGTTTGTGTTCTTGTAAAAAGTCTTTCAGGCATGCAGATAAGAAGATTACTATGCAGCTAACTGGTTTTGAGTAATACCAGTTCTTTCATGAATGCAGCGTAGCAGTGGTAGATGCTTAAGGTCACTTGAGATCTTTACAGGAACAGTTCTAGAGGCTTTAAAATAAGATTTTATAAGGAAATAAACATAAGCAATAAACATGAAACCTTTTAAGCTTTCTTTATAAAAAGCAATTTTTTTCAATATATGTATGTATATAAAAAATACATATTTTATGACAACTTCCATATTGCTAAATGTAGTTACTGGTTTGGGGTTTTTTGCCCTTCAAAGTCAAAACAAGCATATAGGTCAGATTTGTAGGTCAGTCAATGCAATTTATTCAGATGCTATTTTTGAATTTGCTAAGCTAAACCAGAAAGCCACAGTATAATTTCTAGTGTTCTTACATTAGTCATGAACTGAAAGAAGGAATTAAAGCTGGTGCTCAGAAGTCTTGTATCTGTAATTACATGAAGCACCCATGCCACGTGTTTGACGTCACTTCTTCTCCACCTGCTTATAGCTTGATTATCCTTGTCATCTTGGCAGAGGATGTAGCAATTCTACAATACATAGGCATTTTAATTTCCTCCTCTCCTTTCTGAACCCTAAAAAAGGTTTTGTAGAAGCTGAATCTGGTCTTATAGAAGCATTGTAACATCTGCATTGACATTATAGAATGTATAATCAATATTAATGCAGGTCTTGAGGAAGCTATATTTTTGTGTGCTGGCCTACCTTACATAGACTAGAAACAGATATATTTCAACATTCCTATAGAAAATAGAGAAGGACACTTGTTCAGTTAAGTACATACTCTGTTCTTCCTTATATGCCTTTCTTTTCCTAATTTCTGAACTATTACTGCTTTGTGCTAAGAAGTTTATTTGGGCAGTCTCATTATAATTTACCACTTTAAGATGTGTATCAGCAATAGCCAAGACTTTTTAAGTCAATAGTATCACTGCACTTGGCCAGACAAGAGATGAATGTTTACTGTGCTTTGACTTGATCCGTGTTGGGATGAAGGTGATGACTGTCAATTTGTGGTTCTTGCACAGGACCTGCTGTAGCCAAGTTGCTTTGTTTCATCCTCAGCAAAGATGGGGCTTGTTTGAGTGCTCTTAGCTGCCTTCTGGCACAGAAGGGACATGAGGCAGGACTGGTAGTTGCTACTCACCCTGGAAAAATGTAGATAGGGGTAGGAACAAGTGCTAAGAAGAATGACATTCCTTCAGGGAGGGAAGGGAGGAAAAGCTGAGGTGATGGCCGAGGAATTTACTTTGTAGAGAGTGTAGGCAGGGCATGGAAAAGTGGAAGCAATATGCTGGACGTGAACACTATTGCTGGGTAGTACCAAGACACTGATCTTAAAAGCAGTGCACAGCACTTTGGTAAAATGTCCCAGTAAAATATCTGATAGATTATTTCACAAGATATTCACAAAAAATTGAGACATGTCTTTACATGTATATATATATATAACACAAGTAAAAAACACAAGTAAAAAAGCTTTTTTCTTTTTGATGATGGTTTTACCAGTTGCTGCTCACCTGTAGTGGGCATGGGGGTTGTGTTTGAGAATTGAGCTCTGAAATCTTACAACTGTGGTCTGGCTCAGATCAGTATTTTAAATTTAGTAACGTCATATTTCGGGTTCAGAAGCCTTTTGGCAGTGTTTTGGCCAGAACTTTAGATTAAAGTATTTTGTCAATTTCATTTTTGCAATCTTTATTAAGAAATAGAACATACTTTTAAAGCTATAAACCTGTGTGTTCTCCAAGTAAATGTTTATAGGCCTCTAAGACATCTTGATCTTCCTCCTTTTCTTTACAAATTTTTTATTGTTTTGGTTTTAATACGTTGGTGTTTGCCTCTGCATAGCAGGTAATACAGGCAAGGGTGAAATGGGGGAGAAGAGGAAGAGCTGTTATTTTAATACATAAAGGATGGTAGTTGAATTTAGCTGGTTTCCAGGGTTGTATATAGTTATGATTTATCCTTCTGTCTGGGAAATTAAAACACATATTCTTTTTTTAGGAAATCGAAAGGAGAGCCCTGCTTATGAAGAGATGTCGTGTAATGTCCCACATGACTCGGAAGCTGGTGCCTCTGCAGATACTGACGGTGCCCAGGAATGGGCACAGGAACGGGACCGACTGGGAACTTTTGTTGGATTTCCACAGGGCTGTCCCATTTCGGTGTTAGCTCTAGCACAAGCTGGCTTTGTTTATACTGGAGAAGGTGACAAAGTGAAGTGCTTCAGCTGCCATACAACTATTGAAGGATGGATGTCTGGGGATTCTGCAGTTGAAAGACACAAACAGCTTGCCCCCAACTGCAAGTTTATTACTGAATCTACTTTTCTGGAGAATAGCATGGATCCTGTTGCCCAGAATTACCAGAACAGAGCTGAAAACGGTTCCAGCAACTCAGCTGTCCCATGTGCCCTGGATGACCCTGAGGTGGAGGCAGATTACCTTTTAAGAACTAGGCAGGTTGTGGATATGTCAGATAGTTTGTATCCTAAAAACCCTGCTATGTGCAGTGAAGAAACAAGATTAAAGTCTTTTCACAACTGGCCCCTCAATGGCCAGTTGACACCACAGGAATTAGCTAACGCTGGATTTTATTATACAGGTGTTGGTGACCAAGTGGCGTGTTTTTGTTGTGGTGGAAAATTGAAGAACTGGGAACCCTGTGACAGAGCTTGGTCAGAACACAAGAGGCATTTTCCCAAATGCCTTTTTGTCCTGGGCCAGGATGTTGGGAATGTTTCAAGTGAATCTATTCCTGCTGAGCTTGGCATTAGTGGTCTGAACAATGCGCAGCACCCAAGGAATCCCTCTATGGCAAAATATGGAAAACGTTTACAAACATTTTTATCTTGGATATATCCTGTTGACAAGGAGCAACTTGCAAAAGCTGGATTCTATAGCATAGGTAAGCCAGACCTTGAAATGGCTAATACCTTTTACAAAGAAATTGTGCATAAGGAAGTGTCTTGATATGAAAAAAAACCCCAATTTTTAAAGTTCTTATATGGAACAATTTGCCAGAATCTCTTTACTGTGTAAACGACTTTCCACATTTCTTATGTAAAATTGTATACATTGTATCAGGTATGGTTACTAGCAAACCATAGACTTGATCATAAATTTATTCTTAGCAGTAAAATGGCCAAGTATTTTCTTGCCTGTTAAAACCTTTATAATGCGTCTTTCACAATGACAGTTATTTGAGTTAATATTTTTTAAGAAATGAAGTGCTGTCCTCCAGACCTTAGGTGTAAGGAATGGGCCTGTGGCCTGTACAAAAGCCTGGGAACAAAACAATCCAGATTGTGTGCCATTCTACGTAGTTAACATGTGTTTGCATTATCATGGCATGTGGACACCCAAAACCAGCAAATACCACTACTGCCTACTTTATGAAGACAGTGGTGCCAGTGGAAGAGCTTTTACTCTTAGACATGCAGTATTTGATTTGGGTAAGAAACCATCTCTGTGCATTGGTTTCTCAATTAGATGGAATTGCACAGTACCATTAAAGAGCTCTGAAATTCCTCACTGAGAGATCCTGTACGAGTGCAAAATGTTGCTTTTACTCGGTCACAAGGAGAAGGGGATTATCTGGGATAATTTCTTGCTCTCATCGTACTTGACTTCTCTCTTAGTAGCTCTCAGAACTTTTTAATCTGATTCAATTTATTTTACTTGTGGCCATACATAAAATCTTTGCCATATTCCTATAAGGGTTATAAATGGGCAGTATTTCTACCCAGTAGAACTATTTTATTGATTTCTTCTTGGATTCATAAAAGTACTGAAAGATCTGTATGGTGGAGTCACACTGACTGGGCACCAGCTTATCAAACCGAGGGCTCTTGAGGTGACTTCTGTGAAAACTGTTCCCTGTGGCCTGAGAGGAGTTTAACTCTCTAGGGGAACAGTATCCATACCTTCTCTTCTTCCAATTTAAACAATATTTATGCAGTTTCTGGGGCAGTCTTGGATCACAGTAAGCACAGTGCTGGAACAGAGGGGATGCAACTCTCCTCAGCTGGGTTTGCTATTGCTGATTAGGGTCTGTTGATCTTAATGGGAAATGGAGGACCACAAAGTCATGTAAACATCTCTCATTCTTTGTGGCAGCCATCTTCAGGCCTTGTTTACCATTGGATTGAGCTCCTTGATAATAGACTACCTTTAGCTTTTGTTTTTTATCTGTATTATTACTTGCTAAAATAAAATTCAGGAAAACTTGCTTCTCTTATTTTGTGTTTCTTTAAGCTCAATTCTCCCCTGAACATTTTTTTCAAATTATGTGTGTTGTCCTCTGTTAAAATGGAGTTATTTTCAGTTGAAATTGTGAATCGGTAAAAGAAATATTCATTTTCTTAATAACATAACATTTTAGTTGAAAACTTGGTATTATGCCTGCACAAAGTA
>WEIT01042166.1:12815-23078 GCA_013389985.1 Dryoscopus gambensis | reverse complement strand
TACTTTGTCAGTTTGTCTGTTTTAATTTAATTCCTGTCTCCCTGTGTATTTTTCTGGTTCAGATGTATAAATTGACTTCAGTAAACTGGTTTTAGCCATCTGTTTTTCACAAAGATCCATCTGTATATAAAATGTGCATTAATTTTATTGATTAAAAGAGAACTCAAGAGAAATGAAGGGGATTTTATGCACCCTGTGCCCTTCATGAGAGGAGGCTCATTTTAAATTTGCCCCCTACACGAAAAGATGTTCAGTTTGACATTTTTCTTGATTTTTTTTTAACACAGCATTATCCTAACTGATTTATCTGCTAATAGTTTGCACTGCTTCATATCTTATATTTTCATAGGAGAAGATTAAACTTTATCTCCTAGAAAATGCTTTTTAAAAATTCACTAGCAATGTTAGAAATCTTTCATTTTTGTTCTTGTCAGCTTGCAGCATTTAAATTTAAAAGTTAAGAACTATTCTAATGAGAGTCACCTTAAAATATTTAAACTATTTCTTACTGGACTGATCCTCCATTTCTGATTTATTTAAAAGTATCACAGCTTTGTATTTAAGTACAGCTGTTTCATGATCACTCTGCTTAATTATCTCACTTCCTTATTTTGTGGAACTACTGATATGTTCTGTGTATGTATTTTTGAGTTCCACACACTAAGGTTTAGAATATTGAATATACAGAACATAGTTTTTCACGTTATAAAAGTTTTGAATACACAGAAATGTATTATCTACCATTTCTATTTTTTTAAATCTGTGCTGTGTAATGGTATGAATATTTAAAATAATGTGCAACCCAGATGTTCCTGGATCAGTGTATTTTATTCTCACATTAAAAAAAATCATAACAGAAGGCTGCTTTCTGTTGCTTTTTGTTTTGTAACTAAACTTATTAATTTAACCTGAGTGTTATTAAGGATAACAAATATATTTTAATTGGAGAGGAAATAAAATCTATTGTTTGGATAGATTAAAGTTTTTAAATTATAAATCTAACATTAGTTTTGCTATTTTTTATGGTTGAATTTGGTCTTGGGAATAGATGATGACTAGAAATTTATAAAGAATTCAGCATATATAAAGAATTCCGTTTTATTTTGCTTTTCTGTGCCTTTGTGAGGAGTTTAGTGTTTCAGATAATTCATGCATACAGGGATTTTTCAGGAGAGACATGGACTGGCAATTCTGACAGCCTTTTTCCTAGCTCGAATTCTTCCTTGCAGGGAGGTTTTCTGTACTTATCAAGGGAAATTGAAGGGGGGTCGTTAGCCATGAGCTGGTGTATCTTGCCTGAAATAGTTTGTTTAGTTAAGGCTGCACACCGTGTGGTGCTGACTTGTCTAAGCAGATGGTTGGTTACCTAAGCTTGACCTGAGTCATGTGAGAGAGGCTGTTTGGATCAGCTGGATTCAACTCACAGGCTGCAGAACCTGGCAAGTGGCTCAAAGTCCTGTCTGTGAAAGAGATGGACCAAATTTAACTTAAACTGTTACAAAACTAAATCTCAGCAAGGAGATGATTTGGAGTGTAAGTGTAGTATGTAAATTGTCTGAGAAAAGCTGGGACGTGGGTCACACATAGAACCTTCTACACTGCGATGGAGAGCAAACACACTGGCCTGCATTGCATGAATGCTTCATGGTAAAGCTTGTTAACTTTTAAAAGGTATACTTTTATATTTTTATATACATATGCCTTACTGCAACTTTTTCATTAATATCATAAAAGATACAGCTATATAGCAATTCAAATTGTAATCACTTAGTGTTGTGGTTTGACACTGGTTTAAATGCCAAGCACTTAGGGAGATTAAAGGGTTAAAAACCTGTTAGTGAGATGACAAAATAACTGCTCTGTAGGTTTAGGTTTTTTTTAAAAAACTATAATCAGAGTTCTATTCAGACTAAATGTGAAAAAATAATTAGCGTAGTCATCAAATTCTGACAGCTTGAATTAGGAAGATTTTTTTTTCAAATTACTTTGATTTTCAGTGTCTTAAAGAAACAGAGAAGAAATTCCATGGCCTCTAATACTGGGCTGAGTGTTTAAAGAGACAGAAATGAATGATGCAAATAAATGGAGTGGAAGCACAGGGGCTTTGAAAAGGAGGTTAGCAGCAGGACAAAGATGCCCTGGGAGTTGATTTTTATAAGAGTTACCTGGGAACTGTACAATTTATTCAAGTATCAGTATTCAGTAACTGTCCTCTAGGGACTTCTGTATAAAAACTTTCTTCTGTGTTATTTGTAGCAGCAGAACTACCTGCTACTCTGGATACAAGACAGATTTACAAGGGTTTTCAATAATGTCCTGGAAGTGTGTTGCTTAGAAAGCATGGGAAGTGCATGGCTGATTTAGAAACAGAAGGCTAAAATAAGGACAACCCAAAGAGTCGATGTTTTTGTTACTCATGGAGCTTTTTCTCACTGCCTTGAAACACGGGCCCTGAAACACAACACTGACTTACTCAGCTGATTGCAGCAGCTTCTGTCTCTACAGCAGTGGAGCTGTCCGGACTTTTTAAAATTTGAGACTTGATCTTAAGCTCATAATACAACAAAAACTTCTTAAATTATTATAGCTTGGGTTTTGGTTGTTGTTTGTTCTTTGAGTATTTAAACATTCATTTTAACATTGTCTGGTTAGTTTTGACCACAGTTCTTCAGTGGGGTTTTTTGTTAGCTCTATGTGCAGTCTGAAGCTACAGGACAAATAGTTTAACTTTTTCGAAGCATTGCTGTTAATCTAAGATATGGGTTTTAAAGTTACCTTTTCTATTTGTTTCTATTGTAATTCACAGAAATGTAAATACAATGGGTGGTTGGAATTGAATTATAACTCGGTGGGAGGTTAACGCAGGCACTTGAATATGGCGTTCATGTGAAGCCAAGCGGAAGTGGTGTACTCCAGCATGGAGCATTACCAGGGACAGTGACCTTTGCTGCTGTGGTATTCAGGAACCACTTGGAAGAGAATCTGCTCTGCCTTACAAGGTGTGCAAGTTCAAGCATCTGATGTGTGTAGGTCAGCTCTTCATAGAGCAAAGGAGGAGCTGGAGATTTTTCTGCCTTTTGCAGTGTTTTTCTGCAGCAGTGAGAATTTGAACAGTGAGTTGTTACACAGTGTTCTTTGTTACCCTCTGCTTTGTGCACGACTGACTCCTGTCAGCAAGGCCAGGTGCCAGAGAAGGCTAGAGAAGTGCTTCCAGTACTGCCACCAAGGCTTCTCCGTGTTCGTCTTACGCAGAGCAGCTGGATTGGCTTCAGTTCTTGAATGTGGCTCGTGAAGGGTGCTGGTCCCCTTCTCCATAGGATCAGACGGGAAGAGCCAGTCTACCCACATCCACCTTAATTCCTCATGCAACTGAAGTATGAGTGAATACTCTCCCTCTTAGTACACTCTCACTAAGTTTATATAGTAAACTTAGTGAATACCCTCCCAGTTTTTTGTGTGGTTTACATGCATTAAGTTTTACTGACTAGCTGGAAAACTTGATCAAGAAAATCTTTCCTCCCCTGTGCCCCCCCCCATGGCTTCGCACTGATTGAGGTTGTTGAAAGTACCTTCTCATCTTTGCGAATGCCACTGTGTCATGTCACTGCAAGAGCCATACCAATGCTGCTGTGCAGCAATTAATGTGCTGTAATTATAATGTGGCTTTCTGTGAGAAGGCAAATGGCCTGTGATGATAAACAACCTGTGCTGAAATTCAGATTTTATCTTTAATTTTTTCTTAACCAGGAATTCCTATTAAGCAATACTGACAACATTACAGTAAAACTACAAGTGTTAACTCAGAGAACAGGGTCTGTGGCTAACTTATCAAAAAACTTGCTTTTTCCTAGGACAGGAAAGAAGATGGTATATATTCATTTATGAATGATTTAGGTAATAAGACCCCAAGAAAAATCTGCGGCAAAACGGTGTTAATTATATTGTGAGTATATAATATTTAAAGCTGGTTGAAAACTAGTTGGTTGCTTTTAGATAATTACTAATTTACAGTTTTATAGCCTGGATAGCTATTGTGTTAACTGATATAAATTGTTTGATAAGTAATAATTGCTGGAAATGTATTGGAGAAATACTGGAATTAGTTTTGCTCTCAGACTGAAAAATGGTGCTTACTATCAAAACATTAAAAACACATTTGCAGAGTCCCACTGTGAAAACATCTAGAAGAATCATTACAATAATTGCTGAAAAGCCAGGTTTAGTATAAATGCATATGGTCACCTTCAAATTTTGGAGAGTGAATTAACAGAACCTTCAGAGATTAGCAAGACAGCATTTAAATTTATTCATGTTATGTCTTTTTGATTTTATGTAGTTAGATCTTGCTGTGAAACAATTTCTCTTATGTAACTTAATTTTGCAGTGTATGATGAGAGTCAACACCTTAGCCAAATAGTTAATCTTCTGAATACAAGCTTTTCAAAAGTGGGTGTCAAGCCACAGGCATCTCTTCCTTTTGACTCTTGTGCTACAGAGAGAAGCTTCTAAGTCCAGGACTGACTTTACCTCCCTGTCCTGCATAACTGACCCATGTGATGTTACTGGAGTCAGTATGGGAGCTCTGTCTGCAGGGTACAAGGCACTAGAAAAGTAACTGCTGCTTCAAATGGGTGTTTTGCAAAATAGATGTACCAAAAATAACAATTTGACATCTGCATCACAATTTAGGACTTTTATAACTTTGTCAACAGTTGCTTTCTTAAAGGCTTAATAGGCAATTGCAAGTTTCTTTTAGGAAGACCCATGTTCTGGGTTGGAAGCTTCACCTCTGCTGGGCCCACGACTGGAACCAGAGGTACAGGGAATGGAGAAGTGGGGACTCCCTGGGGGAGTGAGAGAGAGAATCGCTGTCCTCAGTGCTTATAGTGAGCATGCCAGGTGTGGCCGTTTGCCATGGAGGGGAAAACACTTCGTTCACAGATGCTGGCACTGAGGCTTTGCAGGACTGCTACTATCACACTAAAGGAAGTTACAGTCTAAAAGAAGTATTTTTATCTTAACGGTTTTGAACATCTGTGCAACCCACCAACATGTCATAAACTATTGTGTTCTTTGCTACTTGTTATGTATTGTGCCACTTACAAAAACCTTAAATCACAGCTAACGATCACACTTTGCTTTGCTTCCACCACCCTCTGTGTCAGAGTTGAGGCAGCAAAAAAGGCCTTGAGCCCAGACACAACTAGCAGTAGGAGAGTGACTTGTGAGAACCACAGTCTGAAAGAAACCTTGAAGTTGGCTGATGGTGAAATCTAAACCAAAGGAAACTGTGTTAGGGACAGACATACATACATACATACATACATACGTACATATATATATATATATATATATATAGGACCTTGGGAATGTGGTAGGTCAGCCCCAGAAAACCCATACAAGTTTATCTGAAAGAGTAATCTGTTCCTTGACATTATCTCTCAGTAACAACCCCCCATTGCCTAGACTTCCCCTTTAACCCCCTAAGTTCCAGTCTCAGTAGTTTGTGGGGAAAAGACCAAGGTACATCATCCAAATCTTGTGTTTGCTTGCACACATAAAGGAGTGCTGACCCATACATTTGATAGAGGATTTTCTTCAAAGCTTACACACAAAAGTATTTGACTTTGTTGTTTATCATTGTTTTGCTCCATGATCTTGGGTGGAGGATGAGTTGAATAATGATGTTTCTGTGTCAGTTCTATTTTAACTGCACCTAACCATAGGCTAGCCTCCTTTCTCCCCTTTTTAGGCAACTTCTCTCTCCATGTCAGAGTCTCAGGGGGGCTGGAGCCCTATGAACCCTGACCAGCTGAGAACTGCTTTGTGTTCCTGATGGGTTAGGTACCCTACACATCCTGAGTATGATGTAGTTTCACTGGATTTTTAGGTGTTCTCAGCTAAAGCTGGTTCCCTTTCTTGGCATCAGTTGTGCTGTTTGGCCTGCTTGACCTTATTTCAGTTCTTGAAAGCTTCTCACCCCAGCCCTTTTTCTGTCACACACTCCGTTCTTTGCTGCTTTTAAGTGGGCCCTGCCACTTACCTGGCTTACCCAGTTTGAAACATGTTTCTCTGGTTCCTGTGCTTCCTCCTCAGACTTTGTCACTGGTGCTGTCATAGTGCCTGACTCATAAAATGGACCTTGATTCATGGTCCCTCTGCCGGGACTTAGCTTCAGAACACAAATATGTCTTGCCTGTGTCTTCCAAAACTTCCCTTCATCCGGAAACTGGAGCAGATTGTGTCCTGAATCCGAGAGGTGGCCTGATTGGTAACACTTGTTCCTGTACCTAGGGTGAGGTGATGCCTCAAGTGAAAGTGACTCATCCTGACTGCAGCCAGGAGAAGGGCTTTTCATTTTTTCCTACCAAAAACTGGTGTGGCCTTTACACAGTTTTGAGATTGAACTTTAGAACCTGACTAAGGGATTTTTATCTCAAAGAACGAGACATAGAAAGAGCACCTCACCCAAACAGGGGAATGAGCACAGGGCTTTGGGTAACAAGTGGCACACAGGACTGAGTAAAGCTGCTGCTCATAGTGCAGTTAGTAGGAAGGTATCTGCAGCTTACTGGGATTTTGTTCATTTTTAGAGCTAATAATGAAGGAGAGTTAAAACTTCCTTTCTTTGTAGTGGTATGGGACAGACTGTGATTCTGTGCTCCTTCACAGAAGGAGCAGGCAGCAACTTACTGAATCAAAGAAAATTCAGACATGAATTGGGTGTTCTGGAAAGACCTGGCGAGAAATAGAGGCACACAAGGGAGACTTATATAAATGGAAAAAGGAAGAAATTCACAGAGTAGGGGAAATCCTAAGGAGCTACTGATGTGCAATTCCTCTCCTGCAAATTATGGGAAAGTAACCCATTTTTTGGTCTTTATTTTTGTTTCTTATGTAATAGCTCATCTTCAAAAGGATTTAGAGCAGATTTCCCTGGAGTGACTAAGCCAGATTCAAAAATCTGGGAAAAAAATTTGACTGGGAAGACTGCTTTTTCCCTCTGTACCTATCTCAACAGACAAAAGTATGGCCATGGCTTATTCAATACAGGTCATCAAAGCTACCACCTCACCGTGGGACAAATCTAGTATACAAATTCTGGTTTGTTTTTCTAATTCTCAAAAGCAAAGTCTTAAAATAAATAAATAAATAAATGTGAGTGGTGGTGGTTTTTTGTGGGTTTTTGTTGTTGTTGTTTCGTTTTGTTTGGGTTTTTTTAATAATACAAATGAGGAAATGGAACTGCAGAGGGAGTTCCTATTCTGCAGGAGAAAGAAAAGGAAGAAGCATGAAAAGAAAAGGAAGCAGCATGAGCATGAATCTCCTGCCTGGAAAAATGAATCAGCCATCTGGCAGTTCGAGTTTATTCTGATCTTCTCTAGGTGGTGAACCTCTGGCCATTAATTCAGACATGGAATTGGTATGTGCCCTCTCCTTGCTCAGTTTCCTGTGTGACTGATCATGAAGCTCTCTTTGGATCAAGCAGAATAACAGTGTCTGTTGTAAAGTCTTTGTTAAATTCTCTCTAAATTGGGCTCAATATCAGAAATGGTGGACTTTGAAGCACCTAAAGAGTAGCTTTTCTGAGAAAGATGACATAGTCCTGTAAAATACTTTCTCCTAGTTTTTCACAGAACTTCTTTTCTATCAAATATAAATGGTTTCTAGACAGGTCAGAATTTTAAATATCTCTATTTCTTTATAATGCTTAGATAGCACATATTTTTCTTTTATAGTTTTCATTGTATTGGAAAGGATGCAAGTATGCTAAAACTATACAGAAACTGCAGGATGGTCTTTGTTTTTTTCCCAAAGTCTGAACTGATGGTAGAAGCCCACTCTGGAACTGGTAGCTTAGAAAGAAGTGGTGTGCTAGCAGAGGAACTGTTTTTCATCATCTGCCCTGTTGTACCAACTGGAAGGCTCAGTTGCAGAAGCATGATCTCTTCATGAGGAAAATGCAGGAGTTAGGCTCTTCAGAGGGCCAGTTTGGCCCCTTTAAAGGTGAGGAATCCTCACAGGGCACAGCTGACTTAAGAAATTCCTGTCTTCTGGTCACTGGAGCAGAGCAGAAACTTTCCTGGCCTCACCAGAGCGCTCAGCACCTTCAGCTGTGCTGACTGAAGTGCTCCTGCAGTTGTACTGGAACAGCTCAGAGAAATTATCTGGGTTGGGGGGGCAGGAATCGAACCAGTCCCTTAGAAAACAAATGTCCCTCCCCCCTTTTCTGATGAGGCAACAATTTTGCTGAGACAGGGCTGAGCAAACAGCTGAATGAAACAACTGCAAGGGAGGAAATTGAACTGGGGAGTGCAAAATCCTCTTAGGCAGGCTCTGGGACCAGGGGTTTGTAATGTGCTGCTGCACCTGGAGTCTAGTTTCTAGAGCGCTTCCATGTTCTGTTACAAGTAGAAAAAAGCAAATTCTGTCATGTGAGTCAGGATACCCAGAAGTGTTATGGATCTGGGCTTCCAAGGCGTGAGTCAGCTTTGGAAACGGGCTGAACTCTCTGCCATGGTATTGTCAGTGCTTGCACACTCATTCCTTCAAAACCACGCCTTAAAAACTATGTCATGTTTTCTCCACATTAGGTAAACACATTTACCTAAGAACTCTCAGCTGTGAGCTCAAGTGTGATCTACAGTGTTTTTGGAATAGAACAAAATACATGTGCTGTACATGTATTTCATGCACAGCTGACTGGAGCTGCCTTGTGTTGTGCTCCTGCCAGCTCCTGCAGTAAACTCCTATAATCTTGCAAAGTTTTGGATTGGAGTTGTTATATGAGTTACCACTATTGTATCTCAAGCAGAAGACACATTACTGGAATTCTGTGTGCAGTCAAAATGTTGTAGTTTATTTTTACGGAGAGGTTGTCTATCTGGCAGCTATCAGAAGTTGACTTTGTACAGGAAAGGCACAAATGGATCCAGCTCCTTTCCATCTATTCCTAAGTGCCGTTTTGTAACACTATAGGTAATTTTTAAGACTTACATTAAGTTTGGTGGGGTTTTTAAAATACACAATTCTTCTACAATTTCCAGACACCATCAGATTAACATTAAAGATCAGCAGCAGCACCTGTAGCTGTAATTGAAACCGCGAACATAGTTGTATGACTGGGCATTCAGGATGCTATTTTAAAGTGTTCCCTATAAGGCAGTCTTTCTGCTTATTTTCTCTTTCATGTCCCCCAAACTTGACAGAAGGTGCAAAACGATTCTGAAATGTGAATTCAAGCTACAAGATATAGTTTATTTTTGTAAGCCTGTCTGATGTACCAACTGACAGATTGTATCTAGAATTCCTAGGTGTCATCAACTTTTATTACACTGGGTTTAGGTTTGGTTTGGTTTTTTCTTTTTTTTAAATTTTATTTTAAACACTCCTAATCTGATCACGGTTTCCATTGTAAGCGTTATTTTCCCTGCGGGATGCCTCATCTTAGTTTCGAAAAGACTGGAACTGGTGGATACTCTTCTCCTAAGTATCCTGCCTTTGTCAGGCAGGTTAGCAGAGTAACTCGGCTTAGCGACTGCTTAGTTATACTAACGCTGTCCCCACAATTATAAGTAGATAAACACAAGAGGGTGATTAGAGACTAATTACCAGGACAAAACTATTATTGTGCTGATTGATCTAAATATAATCTTACGTGGAAGTATTCAGCATGAACAATGCGCTCAGCATTACACAATAAAGTGAAAAAAACATGTGTCACAAACTGTATACCTGGTTACTTTAAGAATTCCGTACTGCTTATAGGGAGCGCTTCAGGTTCATATAATCCTCATGCAGGGAGAAAAAAGGAGTCCCACAAATGCTCATTTAACTAGGAACACACTTGGCGATGGGCAGAAGCAGAAAGTGTTTCTGGAGAATGCTCCCGATCACGCGAGCTGCCATCGCTGCCAGCAGACATTGCTTCTGCGCGCGTCCTGCAGTTCCCAAGATAAGGCACCCTGCATCCATGCGGGCAACCGCACATTTATCTCCCAAGCCATGGGCTCCCTCGCACACGACTTCGCTTCCTGGCGGCAGAACGCAGGGAGCAAGGGCGGCCCGGCGGCATTGGCTGCGCAGGTCACTTCGGTAAGGCCCAACTTTGCCTCGGCCGGACGATTATGTCCAACTACTCCAGGGTGGCAAAGGGCCTCGGGCCTGCGTGCGGCCGGGCGTCCGAGCGGTCGCTCCTTTTTAGGCCGTGCCGCGGTCCCGATCCCGATCGCGATCCGCTCCCGGGCCCGCCCCGCAGCAGCT
>WEIT01042158.1:46805-75172 GCA_013389985.1 Dryoscopus gambensis | reverse complement strand
CTTACTCCTTGGGAGAAATGGTAGGGTGATTTTTGCTTCAAAATTATATGGAAGCTTGGCATCCTTCTAACATACAGTAAAATGGACAACAGGGACCAAACCTCTTCCTCTCATACGCAGCTCATGTTAGAGGTATATTTTCCACATGACAAAGTCTTTCACTCTCTTTTCCATCTGGATTTTGACCACGTGTGGTCATCCTGATGTTAAAAATGAGACAACCCTCCTTCCCTCCAACCAGCAAAAGGCATTTTTTATAAAGTGTTTTAGATTTGCTAACCATCACCTTTATAACAATTCTTCTGCAAAGTATGATGCAATGCAGTGCTCCAGAGCCAGAAAGTACAGGGTTGCTCTGGAAGAAGTATCTGATTTCAAGGTCAAGTTCTTTTCTCCCAAGGTAAGTATCATTTACACATTCTCAAGAACCAGTGGAGCTAAGCACATGTTTCACAATGAAAAGGGCAAGTTTTTTTTAAAGCAATAATGAGGCATATGCCAAAATGGAAATAACAACTTTCTTTTAACTGCTTGATGTCTAACACAAAAAACCCAAATCAAAATGAAGCAAAAAAAAGTTCATCATGTTTAAGCTTAGAAGGCGGAAGAACTTTCCCCATTTATTTTTTCCAAACACTGAAGTAAACCATTGCTTTTAGATACACATAGTGTCTTTCAACCTGCCCGGAGTTACTCAGATGCTTAAAGAGGAATATGCCAAGAGATAAAAGTGCCAAAGCACTTTCCTGAAGTAGGATTTTACCAGTTCAGGAAAGGCAGAAGATTCATACAAATCAAACAGTGAAGTTGGCAGGCTTGGTGCCATATATGGCCACGGAAGAAACACAGGCTCTCACAGAGCTCCCAAATTCATCTTCTGTACTGGAGGCATCTCTCTTTCCATGACACCCTGGGAGTCACGGGAAAGTGGTGCCTAGTCTTGGCACCCAGATTCCTCATCTAGGTTGTGTTACACATAATCATCTTTGTCTTGTTTTACAAATACCATTTATCTGTTACTCCTGTTAATTCTAGTAAAACAGAATACGCTCATCTTTTGTGCCTAATTAGGTAACTCTGCTCACATTTCTGAAATAGTACTTGTTAACTGTTGCTGCAAAACATTAAAGAACAGAAAAAATGAAAGAAAATTTTGTCTGTCTGCAAACATTAGGATATCCAGCATCATGTACAGCAGTTTGCATATTCTAAAAATCATCTTTTAAGTATAACACAAGCCGGTCTTCACCTGCTGAACTTGCAAATACATTCCCATTTCCAGCAACACACTTTTGCTATAAAAGTGGCTGCTCAACACAGCCTAATCATCACATGCACTCTCCCATCCCTTACATTGAAAAGAACACATGGAAAAGAACTCCTCTTATGGTAGTGAAACGCCAAGAAAAGCAGAAGTAGCTATTTCAGATACCATGTTCACAGATACTTCTTGTATTTAGACCTTCTCATTTATCTACATTCAAGTTAAAATTTTCAAAATTTTCGCTTCAAGCCCTAGATACTGGCAAAGAGGTCATCGTCTGGAGGTAAACCCATGCATTTATTTATATCTGAGCTCCAAATTATTAGAGTTCAGCAAAATCCTGAAGGAATAAAAATAGTAAAATTTCTGTAAAACTTTCTGGACCGGCTTTGAAGTCACAAGGTCTGAAGGAGGAGAACTGTAGAGGAGCAAAGGGATAGGCTGCTTTGTGTGAAGCACATAAGAGTGCCTTGATAAGATACAGCCTTGATGCTGCCAAACACCATCCTCTGAAGGTGGTAGACTGTGAATGAGCTGTAGATTTCCTCCCTTTTCCTCATTATAAATCCCATACACAAGCAAAGTTTCTCTATTCAGGCATGTTAAACTGTATTTGCAATAAAAAGGAACTGAGGCAAAGGGCACCAAATCATGTAATCATATTTGCCCTGCAATGTCTGTAGTGAAGCAATACCCCAAAAAACCAGGAATGAGTCTTTCAGGTATCAGCTGCTGCGTAGCCATAGAAGGGAACTATGCCTGGGCATATTTTCCTGCAATTGGATTGCACCAGTACCATTGGCAGCAAGCTGCCAGTCAGAGCTTCATTTCGCTCCACTCACTCTCTGAATTTCTTGGTGTTCTGCTAACAGAACTATGGCATAAAATCTTTCAGGTTCTCTAAGTGGTCAGAGGAAAATCTTTATGCTTTGGCTTTATTTAAAATCCTTGAGTCATCCTCTGACTATATAAGAACATGGGCAAGCTTTCCTTTTAATTATTAAGTGAAAGGACAATAATGTATTTTTCTGCGTTTATAGCACTTCCACATCAGTATTCTGCAACACTGAACACTTCAGTTTGTCCACAGGTAACTTACTTTTGCATGGATATATGCAAAATTTGCCTCATTCTTAAAGAAGTTTCCTGTGACCTTCTCCTGCATGTGGCACGTCTCGTACCCTCCCCCACCTAGGAGCACTACTGGTGGCCCTGCTATAAGCTGTGCAGATGTTTCTGCCCCATTATTGCAGCTTTATAGTTGCAAGAGCCTTCCTCGAACAGATGTTCTTTCTGTGTGCATATACCATACTTCCCACTGCAAACACTTTTACAACATAAACAGCAGATTGTCTTGCTTCTGTCGTTCGGATCAAGAGAGAGTAAATGCCTCATTCTAATGATGTGAGTTTTCTTCCCAGAGTGCCTAATGTCTTCCATTCTCACTGGCCCTGCTCACTTCAGGTGCTTCGTTTCTGTTCCTTGGGCTCTTCATCACTTATCTTTACTCTAGCGGGTCTCCCTAAAAATATCCTCTTCCTGAATCTCTTTTACTGCTTTCACTCTCTTTTAATCCATTTTGCTGTGTCCCCCTCCTTTTGTAGAAGCAACTCTGCCTTCTTCAGCTGTGCTCAATGAGGAGCTGATTCAAAGGATTTAAAGGAGAGTACATTTTCTGGATTAAGAATTAATACAAATTGGTGAATATAATTCCTACAAGTTGTAGAATAGGAGACAATAATTCAACAATGAAAGAAAGTTTGTATTGGCTAGGTATTGCAAAACAAGATTTGAACACACCAATCCCTCAGATGTTTAATCGAAAGCCTAACTTGTAAGCAGAGTAATTTGTACCGAGTCTTGTAAGATTATGAAAACATCGCACAGATCTTTGGCCTCTTTCACAGTGATTATGATTGCTTTCAGAGGACATCTTCATTTGTGACTATTTTGATTAAAAATTATCTGTTCCTGTGTTTTTAGCTTCTCCTGTTTTCGTAAGACATTTGTCAGTAATATAGCAGCAATAAAAATATAAATTTCATAGCAATTACAAAGAAGTAACATTTGTAATAGAATAGTAATATATCATGAAGAAGCAAAGATGTGGAGATTCCTTCTGCCACAGCTAGTTTGCTTTGGATATTTGAGCTGGACTGTCTAGAGGCACCTGCAGTATCCTAATGACAACTTGTACAGCAGAGATGTGACAGGAGGCTGAGAGCATCTTCTTCGAATCTCTTCCAGCCTCAAAGTCATGGAAGACATCACTCGTGTGCTCTGCAACCTCCTGAAACACAAACTCTGTCACAGTCCTAATATCTGTGATAAAAATCCTACCCTTTGTTTCCTTACCATAATTTGCCTTTCTAAAAATCTTTTGAAATCACCTTACATCTAGCTTTTCAATTGACCATATTGTTCCATTTTTGCTCACATTGTTTTCCTCTGCATCCTCTCTGCTATAGTTCTCTCCCACATAAACACCATCCCACTGAAATACTCTGTTACCTCCTTGTATTAGTTTCAGTTCTCACATTACAACTTCCCTCTTACTCCTTACACAGGTCGACTAAAAGCTATTTGGCCTGCTCACTTCCAGCTTCAAGGATACAATATTAGATGGCTGGCACGTGCTATGCAGGCAGACTTTAAGGGTTTTGCAGCTAAAAGCTGTGCTTACAAATGGTGGTCATACAGCTTAAAAAGTAGATTAGGTTCCACTGATAGTAAAATCAGACTATTGGTCATTTGGAATACAAGAATTAAATTACTATAGGCTGAAGATGCAGCTCAGGGTTTCATAAAAAGCTCGGTGACACACTCTTTTGCCTTTCTTAAAGCACTGTAAAATTAAATTAAATTTCTATTTGTTTGAAAATCATCGATTTCTCTGGTAGTCTATGTAACTTTCTACATCTGCTTACAATTATTTTTGAGATGACAATATTGACACAAATAAATTTTTCTCCTTTTCAGTTCACAAATGAAATCTAGCCATCCTTTAAAAGTAACAATATACTTGTGAATTAATAATAAAGTCTAGATGTAATTTTTTCTCTCTCAGAAATGTTTATAAACCAATTCTGTTAACTCTTATTAATACCTTACAAATACAATCTGCGTTACACCCATCTATTTTGAGATTATGACCCTGAGCTAAGCATTAGCACTAGTTAAAAATTCTTTTGAAAAACAACAGTTGGGAAGAGTGTGTGTGAAAACTGAGGAAAACCAGATTTCTACTGTCATCCTCTCTGCACCATGCCCATCCATCCCACTGGCATCTGTGGGATGCCAATCAGAGAACAAGAGAATCCCCTAAAAGGACAGGTACCCCAGTTCTGTTTCCCTGACTGGCCTGGTGATTTCCCTGCCCCTTTTTCCCTAATGTGTCAAGGTCCTGCCCTCATGTGGTCCTCCTTCCCCCGCCCCTGTTCCTAGCCACGCCCTCAGGTTCTCCCCATTTGTTCTGTGCCCTAATCCCGCCCATGTACCACCCCTGTGCCCTGGGACCATTGGCCCATGTGCTCTCTCCTCCCCCCTGATCTCCATGTAAAAGGTCTGGGCTGGTGCCACGCAGTCTCTCTGCCTGGGGGAAGCAGGCCCTGTGGTCGGGTCTGCCTTTGGGACCATGTGTGTAAAGATCCTCTGAAGCCCCCATGCAGGGAGCCCTCTCGCCTCCTTTATCGCCGCTGTGCTGTGGAGCTGAGAGCTAGCCGGGGCCATGAGGGGCAGTCCCAAAGGGGCCACGGGAAGTGAAACAGCCTCCCTCCCCAAGGAAGCCCCCTGCGCTCCCAGGGAAGCTCTGCGGCTTGCCGCACCATCGCAAGAAACTACAAATCGCAACAGGCATCCACCATGGGCCTGTTCAGTTCCCTTCCAAGATGCCCTGTGCTGGCTGCTACACTGAGCAGCAGCATGCCAGTGTACCTCTGAAATTACTGCTCAGTTTGGTCATGGCTTAAGATGGTTCTACTTACCAATATTACCAATGTTAGCTGTGGACTCCCCACTGGGTAAGGCAGTTCTACTGAGCTACACCCACAACAGGGACATTTAAAAGTAAAAATCAATATTTTGCAAACAAGAAATAGTTGCTATATCCCGGTAAATGCAAAGATATTTCATAAGATAATCATCATGTTACAGTTGGAATTTAGCTATTATTTTTGAATACTCAGTTAGAGCTTTGTGCTTGTTATCATGTAAGAGCAAAGGTGTAATTGTGTTTAACCTTTTTCTCTCCATGCACAAAAATAAACAAATAAATTATCAGATGCCATGAGCTGAATAGTTTACAGTATTTGTATTTAAACAGTAGCTATATTTTCCTTGAAAATACAGGAAGACTCACCGAACTCAAAGATAACCTGGAGTTGCTAAGATGTCAGTGACGTCACCAACATTACCAATGTTTCTATCACTTCTTCAGGAAATTATGCTCTAATGGAAATATCAGAGAGAAAGTGCGCTCACACATTTTCTCACAAATCTCACATTTTCTTAGCCAGTGTTTCTTCTCAGCCATCCTCATCCACAATCTCAGTTCTGTCAAACCAGAAGAGAATGACTCTCATCTTTTCTGTGTAGTGCTTCCTCTCCTACCCCAGATTTTCCAGCTCCAGTTTCAGTATGAGATGGGTGTTCTCATATTTTTCAGGAGGACAGTAGATGAAGCTACATTTGCTGTCTGCTAGACCCACATAAAACTGGAGAAAATAATTTATTATGTGGAATGAAACTTTATTTACCCAATTAAGTAAAAAAACAAAATAAACCCCCCCCAAAACTAAGAGTGGGACCTACTAAATATCAAGAGATTCAGTTTGCTGAAATACTGTAATGGACTGATGAACTGGAAATATTTCTTCATTATGGGCTGCATGTAGGGCACCAGCATTAAGAAATTAAAGTCCTGAATTGACACCATGAGCCATTTGAAATCACATATACTACCTGAAGACAATACATATATTGAAATATTAGTGTGTTAAGTGCATTGTATTTCCAGTGCCAGTGTACTTAATTTGCTAATTTAGGAGAATTTAGACTTCAGGGATGGAACAGGGATAGAACTGCCCAGTTTAGGAAACTATTTTATCTGGATAAAGTGAGGAGTTTGAGTCTTTTCCTTTTTTTTTTTTTTTTTTTCTTTTAAGTGAGGAGGATGGGGAGCAGCTGCCTAAAGCAGAATTTCTACAAAACTCATTAGCCATAGTAAAATTAAATTAGTGGTCTCTAGATAATCCCAAGTTATTATCCATGAATCTTTGTACAACAGTGCCCTGCATCTCTTTTCCTCTCACACATATTACTTCTGCATTTGCACGGCTGTTTGGTGCCTTTTGGAAAGTCCGTGGTTGAGCCATTGAATAAGTATGATTCCTGCAATAAATATTGGGGTGATTTTTATTCCACCTCTCCTCACAGCTGCATGAAATGCTTCTGTAGCCCTCTGTGAAAACAGGAGACCAAATTCTCCAATGTCTCTTATTCCATTTAGTTGTTTAGATCTGCATGAAAACTCTCCAGTCCTTGCCTACAGTCAGGGAATTCAGAGCACAGCTAAAGAGGAAAACTGCTGGGATAGCCCTGAGGCACATTTTTGAGCAATGCAGTTATAGTGGATGTCAGTTACAGGGGTCCAAATGTCCCACAGAGCAGAAATCACAACTAGGGCTCAACAGAGCACTGGGATGTGTTCTTCCTGCTCCCTTTTTCCCAGAATCAGAGACTGAGTGAAATTTAAGGGTGTTTTTAGGAGGCTAGACCCATGAGGTAATTCTCCTCATGCCCCCCAGTTCTCTGAGACTTCTGGTATCTCCACTGCTCTCCATGCTGCAGAACTGAAGCTTCAAGGACTTTCCCCAATAAACTGCAGGAGGATCTTTGCATCCTCCTTGATACATGGGAGAACTTTGAGAAGGTTCTGGAGGATTTCAATAGTTTCATGTTTTGACTTCATTCTTTCCTGCAACACAGGGTGACTACAACACCACATGAAGACAACAGTCTGGCTTATAGCCAACGCTGAGGCAGCTTGCTCAGTTAGAAGCTCCGAACCACTTCCAAGCTAGATACTTTGTAGGTGATTGGGAGACAATTGGAAACACTTGACTTAGAGCTTGCAATTAACTCTGCAGTACAGATACACTCTCAAATTCTTTCACTCACTTTCACTTGCAAAGGCAGCCAATAGATATTTTCTCAATCAAAGTGGTTTTATTTTAATCTGAAAGGGTTTTCATTAAAAAGTCCTTTGAATTCCTTTTCTACTGCTTGAATGAAAAGCTAAGGGAAAAATTTGGTTTTCAAGAAGCTGAGTTAGGAAATCCAATCCTGTTCCAGACTAGCAACAGTTGAGTGCCTAAAGGCAGTCTCACAACACACCATCTGATTAACTTAGAGCAAATCTGGACAGATTTCAGAGAATACACAACGCACTATTCTCAGCCTTGGGAACAGAAAAGTAAAAAGAGAGGATGCTTTCAAGGAAGATAATAAGTGAAAACATTTATTGAAGAATCATCTACTAAAAAAAATTTCCCTTTGTAAAATGATGATTAATCAAAGCGAAAAACAGTCTGTGGAGGGGAAAAAAGTAAATTTTGACAAATCTCAGCAATTATCACATAAAAATATTATAAAATTTTATTTATTTATTTTTATTTTAGCTGCAATCAGGTTGGGAAAAACTCCCAGAACTCTTATTTGTTATTGCCAGATCAGGGCTGTATGACACTGAGAAAAATGCAGCAAGAATAACAACATAAATATGTAAGTTTCTCTGAGGCCGATTTTTATGTCTCTTTCACTAATCTTCTCTGTGTGATTGTGAGGAGTAAAACACCCTCCTGATATCAAACATCTACATTAAGTGATGGGTAGAGAACACCTGCATCCACAAAAATTGTACCAAATGATGTAATCACCACACAAGGTTCTAAGGACCTTCTGCTCAACCACGTACCACTCACCACTGTTACCAACCCTATCACAGGTTAGACGAATGCCTCCAAGAAGCAAAGACACCAATACAAATATCTGAGAGAAGTTTTTCCTGGAGGCATCCTTGTGGTACTTCTTGCAGAGATGTTTTTTGAAGTCTTTCTCAAAAATGAAGGAAGACATTGGCCCATCTCTACTTCTTGTTGAGAACCGTTACTTGTGAAGCAGTGCTAAACCATATGTGCTAGGTACCACCTTTGGAATTTACCATCATAATGCTAAAGAACATATTTTACTCGAGATTGCACCAAACCAAGATAGCAGATTGTTTTTTTGTTTCCCAGTGAAATAGCCTCTGCTTTTTTCCCACTTTCAGCCTGCAAAAGCTGTCATAATATCAATAAAATTGGTACATCGGTAGAAAGCCACAGTTTCCAATCTTTGCTTCACGTGCAACATGTTGCCCACAAGACTTTCTGATATTGCCTCTTGATACAGTAAATTAAAAACTTAAAACCAAGGCCTACAGAGAGAGAAAACCTGTCCACAAAATGCAAGTTGCTCAGTATTACTCCTCCTGGAACCACTGTTCTAGAGTAATGTGCAAATATTCTCAACAAATCACAGCTTAAACATCAGTTTGTTTGCCAAGCGATTCTCCTAACTCCCTGCTTACAACCATGAGAAAACATTTTATTTATTAATTATTATTTGTAATTTGGGAAAACAAATGGCTGTATTCCCAGTCAGTCAACTCTCCTATACACAAATGTACATTCCAGGAGCACAAGCTTTACCTCTGGCTTAGAGAGGTATTTTTTTTCCCTGGGATCCTTCATTAAAACATTAGCAGCACATTACTGCCTAGCAGGTGCACAGACCCCATAGCCAAATGTTACTTGTTAACTGTGGTGCAACATTATATGGCCATAAATGTCTAGGTATTAATCACATGTTTTGATTTGTATCCAAAATGTGATTTATGCACCAGATTTCTAAGACTGTATGCTAAACTAACAAGGAAGAGCAATGGAACTCAGCTCAGTCAGGCAGCTGAATCACTCTCTGACATGAAGTGGATGTACCTGTGAGCAGGCAGGTCAGTGCTGGAAGAGCAACTGGAGTGAACCACATCAGCAATGGGGGCGGGAAGGGAAACAGAAGCCATCTTTGACAAATTCAACTAACTTTTTTCCTTTGCTAAGGAAAATAATATAAGAACAGTTCATAGCAGGGTTCAGAGGGTAAGGAAAACTACAAGCAAACAACCTTCCCAAATCCAATTTCCTTTCAAATAAAAGTGGAGGTCTTCCTTTCTATTCAAAGCAGGATTTGACAACAATATAGTAGTCTGTTGGTACTTATATGCTAATTTGTATATGATTCCAAGAGGGAACAAAGCACTGACTGGCAGAAGGTCTGTAAACCAGTTTCACTAAGTCTCTCTGTAGTGCTAGTGCTATTTATTGTACTGAAAACACACTGTGCTGCCATGAGGGTCAACAGTAGAAATTTTATTGTCACTGCTTATACCACCTGATAAAGTTGTGACCCCTTGACATTCCTGCGTTGCTTATTTGTGTTGATGAAAACACAATACAGATCATGCTTCATGCACACCACCTCACACGGGACATGGATGCATAAAGAAGTGCACTAAGCAAAGCTGCAGGTAAGTTAAAGAGGAAAGCCTATAGAAGGATGCTTTCTTCCGAACAAATACGGCTTGATGGTTTTCTCTAATTTTAGGAGAAAGTCCCGTATGATTTGGCCTGTAGCAAAGGTTAGGAATAGATGAGGATACTCAGATGGAGTTTTGCAAAATCCTCCCTTCATTCTTCTTTTGAACTTCCTAATTCCTACTTTGGCCTAAGGACTGTATTGAAAAGGTCATGCATGAAAACAGGTGAAAGCAGTACTTGCATCCCACCTGCACATGCAACATGGTCAATAACTGGCAACTGAACTCTAAATCAACAGAGGAGAAAAGCATAGGATTTCAGTCCAAAAGCAACATCTGAAACAATGTACTTCAAAAGTGTACCCAGTTTCTCAGAGAGATACCCAAGGACTGACTGAACTGCATCTCACTGCATAAAGACCCTTAACTTTCCAAGAGATTCACTGTGACACTAAACTCCTCATCTTTCATTTAGAATCCTATTTCCTGGTACTGATTTTACCTTCACCCACATTTGCAGTGATTTGCTGTGCTTTCTGTTATAAGGGAGGGACCCTGTTGCTGGCCTGAGACATCACCCAGGATAAAGCATAACACATGCAAGATATGGTATATCCTTTAACCTTGACTTCCACGTTCCCCACTCTGACATTCACTTTCTCCCATAATTTCCAAGCCCAGTTAAGCAAATCACAATAATCAATTATGATCAATGAAATTTTTTATCTGTGACCTCCCTTTTGTGTGTGTGTTGCTTCCTATTAGCTAATGCCACATAATTAATTTCTTCTTGATATTCTTTTTGTACTCAACAAGTAGTCATAGTTATGGCCAACCCATCTTTTCAATGTAAACCTTGCTCTAACATGGGAATGAAATCACTACAGATCTATTATTTCTCGGAACAGGATATTTCATTTGCATAAAATATTCTGCACTTGACACAGTGCCAGGAAGAAACACCTAATGTCCATTCTTCATTGCACTCTTGCTGTGGCCTTAGGAACAGAAGGAATCACCGTGTTAGTCTCATGCCTATTACTCCCGAGTTCCCCACTTCTTAGTCCCATCTCTGATTTATACTCCCATGACTCTCTAAGAGTCCTGTCAAGTCAGTGACCAAGATAATGGAGAAAAAGGAATTTCTTACATGATGTAATTTCACATTAAACAGGATGGTTCACAGGTTGTAATAGAAGGTCAATAGCAGATATTATAACCCCTAAATTGGTTGGAAAAAAATGGCTATTTGAATCAAAACCCAAATAAAGTTCTATACAAGTCAAGATAGCTGAAGGGAAGTGTCTCCATGCGTGTCAGTGATATGCCTGGTCTAATAACCTCAAAGGAAGGCAGATCCCTACCTTGCTCATTTTCATAGCAGCGGGACTCACTGGCAGGGAATGGCATTAGCACTGTGTTCAAATGTACAATGTCTCTTTTTACTTTTAAGTTGGATGGCTATATTCCAAAGTAAAAAAAGTTATCTAAATGTCATTAGTCCAATGGGAATGCAGAAAATGTACATTTTGGAGACAGATCAACCTGTTAAGCAAGAAAAGGAGACCAAGAAGAAATTAATTAATTGAATGGATTCATGAGTCCCTCATTTGTTATTAATAAAGCACTGAGGAATAAAATGTTGATGAGACACAGTCATTCACCTTGGATCAGTATGCAAAAGGAAAATTCAGTGCACTGTAGATAGTTATCAAGGCCATATGCACAGCATTTTCTACTGAGTTATGGATGTTATAATAAATGGTAGACTCAACATTGCGCACGTATGCTCTGCCTAGGGATGAATTTCACCCTAAAAAAACCCGATGAGACAAATTTTTAGAGAAGAAGAGAGCTGATTTAATACAATGTATAGCATGTAGTCACTAATGCATTTACTTATCCCCAAAGATAACTGACCCTATAAAGGGTTTTAAGTAATTCTTAACATTATTTTCATACACTTCAAAGACAATCAGTCTCTTAAAATTATCTCTATATTTCTCCATATTACAGAGCTGTATGCATCTTAGAATATTACACAATTACCTATACACACTACTTTCTGCTTTCATGGGCAAAAGTGTCCTTTGGTAATGACAACCACAGTATTGAACTTTCCTATTTCTGAAGTCTAATGTATTTTGCCTCAGCTTTTAGGTCTTCTTTTTTTGTTACTTATGTTTTATATATATATCCTGTTATTTATAGCAGCCTGGCTGCTCTTTTTTGTGTCTTATCAAATACTACCAAAATCAATATGATTTTAGCCATTGTATGGTGAAGTCAAGGCCTGCTCTTACACAATGGTGTCTGTCTCCAAGATCTGCTGCAGCCCATTCTCTGAAGAAAACAGAATTTATAATTTATTGATTTGCTAAAACTTACTTAAGTTACTTGAAACTGCAAAGGAGTGAAATCCACTCTTGGATATGAGGCCAGGGACAAGGCCTAAGAAGTGCTTGAGCTCATTTTGAGGATATAAAAGTGATTGAAGTGGTTACACAGGACTGGTGCTAGTACTTCACACAGAAGAGGAGCTGACCATGTGTGAGCATTTCAGGAAATCACACCAGGTTCTGATTTTCCCCCAGATTTCAGCAACTACACTAATAATTCTACCAGGCCCTCACAGCCATGCTGCAACTCAGGATTGTTTCATTTTGTCTAAGTAACCACAGAGGGATAAAACCACTCTAGGTCATGGTAGAAGCTCAAGTCATTAGAAATACCTCCTCACATCTTTAGTGCTGTGATGGTTCCAAAGGAAAAAAAAGGCCTCAAGGCAATTTTAGAAAAAGGAAAGGAGGGATAGATTCATCTAATCCACTTCTACTATAGATTTAAAGAGTACTCTGGTTTTTGCCTTTACTTGAAACCAGATCTCCCACACATCCCTGAAGGTATGCCATGTGCTGTGACTGGTTAGGACCAAGCCTGCTAGTCTAGAAAAGTACTTTTTTTGTTCACTAAGTAAGCCCAGACAGTATTGAGTTGCAAAAGATAGAATAAGAAAGGGGGGAAGAGGTTTTTTTCCAGCACAGAAAAAACTCAAGCTTCATTGCATCTGTTTACTGCTTTATTTCTGAATTGCTATATCATTGGCAAATTTAAAGAAGGGCCAGCTAGTATTGGAAGAGATCCTGAATAGTCAGCAGTAGTTTAGTGAGATCAGTCAGGCCACAAAGCCTTGCCAGAGTTGCTCCTCCCTCAGAAATGTTTGAATCTATATTTAAACATCCTTGATCTGGCCACAAGAGACGTGATAGAGCTGACAGCGAGGGAAGAGGGGCAAGGAGGAAATTAGGGTTTCCAACAGAAGGTGGGGTGGGACAGCACTTCTAGAAAATC
Organism: Dryoscopus gambensis; assembly: GCA_013389985.1. Lineage (NCBI taxonomy): Eukaryota > Metazoa > Chordata > Aves > Passeriformes > Malaconotidae > Dryoscopus > Dryoscopus gambensis. Next base: position 61,925 of record WEIT01042158.1, on the reverse strand, counting down.
TGGGCTCTTTGGACATAATTGTCTGGCAGTGTGTAGGTATTACTAAAACCCAGGATTATTTCCAACACTACATCACCATATCCACTACTACTGTCTGCCAGTGTGTTAGTAGTAAATCTGAAGAGCCAGGAAAATAAGTGGAGCCTGTCTGCCTGCAATGAGGGTCTGGCCTCTGCACTGCAGCAGTCAATGATTTTCTCAGAGAATTAAATTATCTGCTAAATATCTAAAATATTCCTGAGACAATAAATGCACTTTGCTAAATTTCTGGGGGTGGAAGGTGGGAGAAGTCTGGGATTTGAAGACAAGAACAGCTACAGGTATAAATAGAAAGTAGAGCGCTCCTGGAAGTGAAAGGCCTCGTTGGCATCACTACACTGGCTTCACCAGCAGCCAGTCCCAGCCTGGCAAAGGTGCACACTTTGTGCTTTCCTTTGTCCTCTGGCATAATAAAACTGCTGTAAGATTTGGGAGAAACTCTTTCCACTTGATTCTCTCTGAGGTTGTCACACATCAAGTCAAGACCTTAGGGGTGTGAAAACCAGTGCACCTCAGTCAACACTAGAAAGAATTGCCTGTAGGAAGGATGCTCAAGAAGAGGATGAAGTGACAGACATCAAATCTGGTGGATTTGGGGTAAAGGAGGGAAAGCAAAGCTCAGACTTAAGGCAATCCCATAGGCTTGTAAGTTCAAACAGGAGATACACCAGTTTCTGAAGTGTAGTTGTGAAGCAAAATTTTTTTTAATTTTTAACAAGGAGCATTTTGCCATCCAATCAGATCTTTCTTGTGTAGTAGCAGCACCACTGGAAGAAAAAATGGAACAAACTTAACTCAAAGTTAGCCTACTCTTGTCTCTGTTTAGGCTGTTCTATAGGGCAAATGGGGCCTTATGGAGTCATCAGTTTTAATCACAATTTCCCATTGACCTCAACGGGAAGTTTTGGTTTAAAATAAATGTAGCTCCATTGCCTTTGCATAGTGCAGTTGAAAGTGTTAAGGTAGTGAACTGGACACCAGCTGCCATGGTAGGAACCACCTGAAACTCTATAACATACCAGTAGTCGGTGCTGGTAACTGCAAGCGTCGCCTAGCCAGTTCAAGTAGTTATCTTCCTAGAACCTAGACAATATGAGAGGCCTGTCTTCTGAAACCATTCATCCATAATGTACTGGTTTTCTCTGGGATAAAGATAATTTTCTTCATACCAGATGGCACGGTGCTTCTTTTGTATTTATGACCAAAAAAGAGTTGATAACACAGTAAAAATAGCATGTATTAGCTACAGCTGAGCAGTGCTTACACTGTCAAGGCCTTTTCTGCTTTTCATGCCACCTCACCAGAGAATAGGCTGCTGGGAGTGCACAAGAACTTGAGAGACATCTCCCCAGCTGACCAAAGGGACGCCCCATGCCATACAGGCTTGTGCTCAGCAATAAAAGCTGGGGGAGAAGTTTCCCAGGGCTGCAAGTGCTCAGGAACTGCCTGGGCATCAGTCAGCTGGCAGAGAACAATTGTGGGTGGGTTTGCATCCCAATTTTTTTCCTTTGCCTTTTTTTTTTTTTTTTAACTTAAACTGTCAACTCAACTCACAAATTTTCACACTTGTACTCTTCTGTTCCCAACCTCCAGTCCACTGGGATGTGATGTGAACAAGCAGCTGTGTGGGGCTGACTTGCCCACCAGGGTCAACCTACAACATGTGTCTAGGTCTGTCACTGCACTCACTAGAGCACTGCCAAGGGAGCCCCTTAAAGCAAGGACAAGCCCTTCACTCTAACAGGCTCACTCCAAATGTACAGCACTGTTCCCAGCATTCAGAGTAGAATAGTCTTTCACAAGCCCAGGACTTCCCCTTCAGTTTCCAGACTCAATTTCTTCCCAATCCTTTTCATCTGTTTGCACACTGATACCATCCTTCAACTCAAACAGCTCATCTTCCATATTGGTGTTTGTCCTCTTTCACCCAGGAAACAATTTAGTTTCTTGATCTCTGTGTGAAGGCCAGGCAAACCAAGCTCTTCTAGCTTTCTCTCATTTCACATGATTTTCATGGTCCCAACCATTCTAGAAGCCATCCTCTGAAATCTATATTCACTTTTCTTAAACATGGGGTACCACAACTGCATGCAAGATTCTGTATGAAGTTATCTGCCTGAATACTCTTATGAAAGCTAACAAAATTATACATGCAGGAATTTTTACTGCAGTAAAAATCATAGCCGTAAAAAGCAGTTCTTTCACATCTTTCCTTGGTATGGGTGATATTTAATATGTGAATGATGGCAGACATATGAAAAAAAAGTAGGTGACTGAAGCCTGGAACTACAAGGAAGGTTTTTAGAAAGTATTTTTCTTGGTATAATTGCAGTGGATATTAACTAACAGTAATACTTCCTCACAGAAAAAAAAAATCGAATAAGCCTAAAATAGAACTTTTCACTGAGAATATGTTAGTTACAGAACAGAGCAGGATTCTTGGGAATTTTGTATACCATCAGTGAAGAGACTTGAAGGAAAAGTATGAGATAAGTGGCTTGTGGAGAACCACAATTCCATGCCAGTTCCATGCAATTAAAGCCTAATAAAGCCCTTTTGAGAAGTCTCTATCAACACATTGGAAGATAAGTCCCATTTTCAGAGTAAAACGCTAACACATCTCATACATATGTGGACACTTTATTCAGCCCCTTAACACACCACATTACCACTTACTAGTAAGTAACCATAAGAACTGAATAGGAAAATTTCCACCTCATACAAAAACTCTGAAGTTTTTCTTTAGAAATACAAAGAAACATAATAAGCAAAAAACAAACCCCACACAAACCAGCAAAAAACCCAACCACAGCACAACAACAAAATAAAAAAAAGACCTCTTACCACCTTCATACTCTACAGCTGCAGCATTCAGCCAAGAAGTGGCTGTGCTAACTCCAGGCCATGGTCTCCCTTGCCTTACTGCAGCCTCAATGCAATGCTGCCTACCTTCTCCAAGGAAGTCTCACAGCAACTTCTCAACAACCATTTCCCTCCAGAGCTGAGCACTGAAGCCTGAGGCTGTCCTCTGAGTCAGAGAAGGTGATTATACCCTGATTTCATTCTGTGAGAGAAGGGGCTTAATTAATGTTTCTCACTTCACTGGTGTAGCCCATGAACACCAATCATGGGGTTCATGGGGGGCTTTGGCTTCTCTAAAATGAAGTTTTGGAGCCAGGAAAATTTTCCTAACAAAATCTTCTTGAATTGGCTATACTTTCTGTCATGTAATGACATGTTTCAATGAAGGTATTTTTGTTGAAAGGACTTGCTGATATGCTTTGACGAGCATGTTGAACCATGGATTGCGCTCCCATATAGAAGCTAAAGGACCCAACGTGTTTTGTGCATAAAAGCTGAAAGGAAGTTTCCAGCCACATCTTACCCTACTCTCGGTAACCCTCATTCCTTGCTGACCTTCTCCAGCAGATTCATGCAAAGCATTGGCTATATCAGAAGCCAGGGCAATGTTTGGAGTTCTGTGTGAGATTTCACCACCTTAACTCAAGCCGACTGATCCTTGCTCTAGACAAAGTCCTTTTCTTTTTTACAGGCTTTTCTCCCTCTGCTACCCCTCTTCATGTAGGACAGCCCTGGATCTCCTCCACCTGGACAGCTTTCCTGTCTGGTTTGTGCGAGAGGAGAGACTATGGCCTTGCCTGCTCCTCTACCCATCTGAGACTGCTTTCTTCACAAGAACAATTCTGCTTGGCTCTCTCATGAGCTATATAGGGTTGCAGTTGCTCTGAGAAGCCCTGGCCACCACAACTGTCTTGATTTTCTCTTTATGGTATTTGTTGCAAATGTTATTCCTAAGGCCTCATTTCTTTCTGTTGCCCACAAACTTGATGATAGCACAAGCCCTGCCATTCTTTCCAGTTAAATACATTTTCAGGCTGAACAGTTTCCCTGTAGAAAAAGAGACTCTCACAATCTTTGGAGGATGTGCTTGATGCCTACTACTAATGCTTAGGGGTTAAGACTTTGTGGCAAACACCTGCCAACTCAGCTCCCAGTGCTACTTACATAAATATGCTTTTGTTCTTAGAATACGTTACACCAGGTTTCATAAAAGCACCCGTGTATGGCTATAAAAGATTTAAAAGATATAAATAATAACCTAGGAGTCATTTAAAGTTAGGATCAGCAAATTTCAAGGAAGGGATCAAGCAACTTTGGTAATTTAACAACTGTTTAAAATACATTAGCAATATCTGGTTTAATCTTATGGTAATTTATAAGCTATGAGGTTTTGTAAGAAAAAAGTCACGGTAATACAGGAACACGATAAATTAAGTACAAGCCTACAAGTGAGTTTTTTAAAGAAAAAGTCTATCATTCTACAGGATTGCTAAAAACACATGAGCATGAATATAAACAAAAAAATGAGCACACAAAAATATGTATATAAGCATTTCAAATAGCTGTATAGGGTTGGTATATTCGGAAAATCAAATTGGTATATTTGATTTGTCCCTTCCATTTGTATTGTGCGCCACGGTATTAATGAAGAGCAGGTACTCAGAATTAGCACACAGGCATTTTTCATGCTTGAAACGCCCACAGTAGCCACTCTCAAGGAAGACATGTAAGGAACTGATTCACTGTACGCATACCTAGTGTCTTGTTGCATATGTACCTCATTATGTTGTGTCTGGGGGTTCAGCACTTTTTTTCAGCTTTTCTTACATGCTTTATTGACACTAAGACAAGAAGCCAAAGTGAGAGCTGTTCACCCTCCTAACTGAACTTGGAAAGAACCAGTTGTTTAGTGACGTCAAAACTGTTTAGTAGAGAAAATACAGTATAAGGAATCTTTTGAAAACATAGCAAGGTGGCCATACACCAGGTGCTCCCCACTCAGGTTGTTTTTCAACACCCCCATTGTCACTTTGAAGCCAAAGTCCTCATTAGAAAAGAATCAAGACGTGTCTGTCTGCACAAGGGGAGCAGAGCTGGCCTTCTGCTCCAGGAAGGACTGGAGTCTGGGCTGGTACCTGAGAGGAAGCCTCAGGTAGCTCTAACAGTGCCATGCTTTCATGTGCTTCCAGGCAGCTTAGGGCCAGGTGTGCCCCACAAGACCTGGGCAAGCCCCTGTGTCCGGGGCCTGCTACACAGCACAGGCTTTTCTTGGCACCCTGTTGCAGCGGCAGCCAACATGGCATGGACCTGCGAGCATGGCTTCTGCTTTGAACAGTGGTTTCATACATAGGCATACATTTTCATGGTTGCCCTTCAAAAGTTTCCACATGAAACCATAAAACAGACACTTTTCACTGGACCCAAACTAGGATTAAGGACAATTGTTATGCTTTGGAGGGGTTTAATCAGTGACTTTGTCTTGCTTTTTCCCCTTTCCCATAAGAATAAAACTTACTGAAATCTCACAAAACTTACTGAATCTTACATAAAGGTTCATGGAAGAAATCATGCTCTTCAGTTTTAAATTCTGTCTTAAAAGCCATTTCCATTCTTGCAGGGCTTTATTTTACAAATAACACTGAAGCTAAATCTATTCTTTCAATATAACTGGTGTTTATGATTTAAGTAATCAAACAGGATTCTTAGCATCAGGAACCATTAAATCTATACCTACTTCAACCTACTTCAGTTTGGTGACTTTGTCTAAACCACCAAAGGGTAAAATAGGGAAGGTTTTCAAAGAGTAAAAAAAATACTTATTCAAAGTTCTTTGGAGCAGAGAGATTTTCTGCACCCCATTGTCCCAGTCTTGGCTACTTTTGCCAAGTCTTTCTACAACACAAGAGGTTAATTTGTATTCTGTGGATAATAAAAACAGCAAGTAAGGTAATACAAAACTGGCATTATACAAATGGGCTTGGGGCTGCACAAGAGGAATATCAATATTATTAAAGGAAGGACTTGCTTTGTATTATGTGCTTCCCATTAAAAAAAAATTCCTTCATAGAATTCTGCTGAGCTCAAGTGCTCTGGCAATATAAAATATGTTTTCTCCACTTTCAAAAAGTCAGAGGCAACAGCAAGAGTAGGTTATCAACAAAGTCCCACAATGTCAATAAGAACAGAAGATATTAAAGAAAGTAATATAAGTGCAAAACTCATAGTGCACATTTCACTGCTTTTAAACATACAGATTTGGAAGGGAATATAATTTTCCTGAAAAGAGGATAGTCATACGTTTGTCTTTCGTGGGACTTAGACTGCTGAGAACATCTCAGGATTGGACCCCAGAGTTCAGGAAGACATAGAAGCAGTTGCCTGACACAGCTCTGCCAGACTACTTCCAACCTGACCTAGAAAAACCCCTGCAGGTTTTGTTCTGAATCTCTCTGGAGAGGAGTCTGCCAATTGTACCAGACTGCAAGGTGGTTTAATGATGTGAACAAACGGGCCTTTTATTTCTCCTGTGCTCGTCTGGGAAAATTTGGAAACCATATATTGTAGTACCTTTCAGTGTTTCTGCAAACTGGATAGGGAGCTTTCCAAGGTGTACAATAGGTTGCCAGAAGTTCAGCAACAAGACAAAACCTTGCAGCCTGTTATTGATAGTTTGCCTGCACATACAAAAGAAATGGTCCTTTATAAACACATTTGAAAATTCAGAAAAATTGTTTTTCTTGCTGATATTTAGAATATGATTCTAGAAGTAAAATTTTCACCAGATGTATTCATAGCCTAAAAAGACTACAAATGTAAGACAGAACTTAAATTATTTCATAGATATTAAAGTATCCCAGGTAGAATGCAGAGATGTTTTAAAAAGAGGCTCAACTCCCTTCTCCCTCTCCCACATCCACTGTTTTCCACATTTGCCCATGTATCACTTGTTTGCCCTTATCATTCCCAGAGAATACAAAAAATCCTTCGCCAAATTTAGTAGTATAAGTTAGACAAGAAATAGAAAAAGGCAGGACCCAAAGGAAGTCCTGTAACTTCTATAAATAGTCTTTTATAAAAGATAAGAGCTTATGAACTGAAAAGATGATACTGTCTATTCTTGAGCAGTTTTCTGGTCAATACCATTTTACATGTCATCCTGTCATAATGGATAGTCCTCCAACCACAGAATTGTTCCAAATATTGCTTTTACAATTTGCAAATTACTTTGTGAAATTTTCTCTCTGTTGTAGTGGGAGCTGTGCCTAATCCTCTTTGTAGTTGATAATCACATTTCCCATTAAAGTAATCTTCTCTCATACCCACAGGACAAGTTGGAGAGGAAGATTTCACAAGGGCATGTAGTGATAGGACAAGGGGTAATGGCTTTAAGCTGAAAGAGAGTAGGTTTAGATTAGACTTTAGGAAGAAAATCTTTACTATCAGGGTGGTAAAGCACTGACACACGTTGCCCAGAGAGGCTGACCCATCCCTGAAAGTGTTCAAGGCCAGGCTGAATTGGGCTTTGAATAACCTGGTCTACTGAAGATGTCCCTGCCCATGGCAAGGGTTTAGAACTTGAGGAACTTTAAGGTCCCTTCCAACCCAAACCATTCTGTGATTCTGTGATTCTAAAACAGATAAGCACGAGATGGTTCAGGTCTATCTTCACAACCTGGAGGATCCTTGCTGTTCCAAACAATCAGAATTTTCTCACTGGAAGTCCTCTCATATCCAAATACACCCTTGCCATTCACCCAGCCACTTAGGCAGGACACAGGAAAGGGAACTCAGCTCATTCAAACTTCAACTATTCTATTCCCTTATGCCATTTTTCTTAAATTTTAATGTTAAGTTAGTGGATTTTTATGAATGGTAACTAGGAATGACATAGCTGTTCTTGTCCTTCTCTTCTTTATTCTGTCTCTCCCTCCACATGGAATTATACTAGGGAATGTACTGTCTTGGCAGGAAGATGGATCCAGAGATTCAGTAGCCTTTTCCAAACCATATTTTGTCCAAGTTCGTAGCTCCCTGCACACATGCACACGCATGCTCTTCCTGGGTCCCTGTTTTTGCTTCATTTCTCCTCCTCTCTATTCCATAGTTCTTCATCACTGGAGCACCAAAATTTTTGTTTCCTTGAGAATCTTTGATTGGCCTCTGTATGAAAACACCTGTTTTGCAAATAAAAGGTACAAAACTGATTTTGCCATTAGTTCTGTTGCTTTCTTTGAGGCCATCACTACGCAGGATAGGGATCCACATATGATAACGCTGACATTCAGATCTACAACTGAACTGTCTAAAGGCAATCTCCAAACACTACTCCAGTGATTAATCAACTGTACATTCACACAGAAATATTTGATGTATTGCTCTACTCACCAAAGTCTTTTATTGTACAAAGGTTATTTGGAATTTATCCATTGCCACCAGGCTGGAGCTCACTATTATTAAGCAAAATTCAACCTGGAGGGCAGTGAAACTGTAAAAGGAATATGGAGTGTTTTGATTCATAAAAAATACTGAAAAGTAGGTTTGGGATCTAGATTTAGTGATGATTGTATCAGTCTTTTAAATTAGTCCCTCACAGTCTCAAGCACCCAGTACACGTGTAGTCCAGAAGAGTCACAAGATTATCTGTTCCTACTGTCTCTATAGACCACATATCCCAATGTCTTATTAAACATCTGAAGAAGGCCAGAAGTTATAGCTATAAATTTCCATGGAAATGTTGTCATTATGATGGATCCCTATAATAGCACAAAATTTTCCTTTCTACTTGTCTTTCTTGAAATGGACAGTTGCTTTAAAACTTGACTGTATATCTTGAGCTCATGGAAAGGAAAGAAATGAAAGATAGGCAAATACTAGGATTATACTGCAAAGATACACTCAAAAAACCCCATAAAATTCATACTAAAACTGAGAATCTGTACTCTCTCTTTTACTGTGAAGAATCACCATATCTTTTCCTAGTATTTGTTACATATAACAGGGAAAAAAGGTGCACTCTTAATGCCTTGCAGGAAAAAAAATGCACTCAATGAAAAGAAAAAGTGCATTTCCAAAATAAAATAATTAACTCCCCTTTTTGATCTGTGAAAGGAAGTTATAAATTCACCTGGCCTTATGATTATAAACTACACATCTCAAAAGATTTCTGAATTTCCATGAAACACAAGGACAGTATACTCACTGAAGAGCAGGAGTATTTCAGAATCCAAGCCCTCCCGGTGCCCAGAGATTACACTGCACTACAGCTCCTACCATGCTCATGTACCTGTGTTTCTTTCCCAAAGTAGCTGGAAACTGCATACCTGGTACCAGGAGTCTGGTCCTCTGTTGAATGTATTGTCCTGCAGATTGCATACAGACAAGAAGTCTTACATGGAAATCGATAAAAATGTTCATTATTGAAGACTCAGAGAGTGACTGAAGCTATTTGTGTATAGCTTCTCACCTCTTTCAGCTTGCACAACTTTTCAAGCTGCAGCTGCATGAGATAATGCGTTTGATGAGACAAGAGAATGTCACTGCCATAAAATGAGAGCCTTTAACATCACTAGTTTTCATTCTTCCCAAAAATGAGACCAGAAATTGGTAAGAAACCAATGTTTCCACTGAGACCACCTTGGAGCCACACACTGACCTGATGGATCTGCCTATTACTATCAATATTATTCCTTGCTACTGGAAGAATCAAGAAAATCACTGCCTGGGCTCCTGATCCCACTTCCAATTGTCCCAGGGCCCCAAAGCCTCTTTTGACAGACCTCAGCCTTCTCTCTGTTATTTCTTCCCTGCCAGTTTGAACAACCAGTTGCAGATAGTAATCAGAGGGCCTTACTAGACTGGAAAGCTTTCCAGTAATGTCCCTTCTCTGAGCCCCCGGGAGACAGCAGACTTCCCTGTGAGTTGGGTCCAGTCTGCATATCAGGGCCTCTGCTCCCCTTAGAAGGGTGCCTTCTATTACAACTACCCTTCTTTTCCTGTTAACAGAGGACATCTTGATGCAGGGTACAGGTGGTGTTGTTTTAGGAGGCCCCACCATCCCAGAAGGACCTTCTGACCTTCTCCCACCTCGTCTGTTGTGTGGCCTTCTAGTTCCAGAGCCTCAGACCTGTTGTAGAAGGTACCAGTCCCACTTACCCAATTCTGAGAAGGAGGAGGAACCTGCCCCCTGCGGTGTGTAGTGACCTGCTTCCAGCCCTCATCTTTAACAGATCCTTGACTAACAGTCCTTTGACTAATTACCCTGCCGGGTTCTGAGTCCATCTGCTTCTCCACTACAGCGCAGGTTCAGGACTGGGAGGGATACTAAGCAAGTTTACAGACAATTGTGAGGAGCTATTGACTCCCTCAAAGGCAGGGAGGGCCTGCAAGAGACCTCAAAAAATTAGAGGCCTAGGCAATCACCAACAATATGAAGTTCAAAAAGGGCAAGTGCAGGAGTCTGCACCTGGAACACAGCAGCCCTGGATATACAGACAGAGTGGGGAATGAGATGCTGGAAAGCAGTGCTGCAGAAGGGGACCTGGAGGTCCTGGTCAATGGCAAGGTGAATGTGAGTCAGCAGTGCCCTGGCAGCCAGGAGGGCCATGCGTGTCCTGGGGGTTCATCAGGCACAGCATGGCCAGCTGGGCAAGGGAGGGGATTGTCCCGCTCTGCTCTGCACTGGGGCGGCCTCACCTTGAATATTGTGTTCAGTTTTGGGTGCCACAATATCAGAAAGACATTAAGCCATTAGGGAGCGTCCAAAGAAGGGCAACAAGGATAGTGAAAGATCTGGAGGGGAAGCTATATGAGGAGCACCTGAGGTCATTTGGTCTATTCAGCCTGGAGAAGAGGAGACTAAGGGGGAGACCTCATTGCAGTCTACAACTTTCTTACGAGGGGAAGAGGAGAGGCAGACAGTGATCTCTTTCTTCTCTGTGACAGGACCAGGGACAGGACCTGAGGCAATGGCCTGAAGTTGTGTCAAGGGAGGTTTAGGCTGGATATCAGAAACACATTCTTCACCCAGAGGGCGTTGTTTTACTGGAACAGGCTCCCCAGGAAAGTGGTCACAGCACGAAGCCTGAAAGAGTTCAAGAAGCGTTTGGACAATGCTCTCTGGCTCTCATGGTGTGACTCTTAGGGATGGTCCTGTGCAGGGCCTGGACTTGGACTGGATGACCCTTGTAGGTCCCTTCCACCTCATCTTATTCTGTGATTCTGTGTTTCAGTGACTGCATAGATAACTAGTTTCCTAAATGGTGAATCTTACCTTGTCTTGAAACATTCTGCAGTGACCACCAGTCTTCTTTGGCTTCCACAACCTCGATATTGAAACAAGTCCAAGGCAGATAATTTGGGAACCCCAAGAAATTAATCTTCAAGCCACCCGTTCAAACCATGAGGACAATGATGAGCTGAAAAACACTATATGAAATGAGGTACTGTGTGGAGGCTGGTGGGCCTGCTGGACAAGGAACAAAAGGAGTCCTGTGGTGGGATAAGTCCTAGGTTCCTCTCCAGCTTATGGTGACTAAAAAAGCTTCCCCCCAGCATGCTCTGTTCTGTTCTGTTAATGCACCCCAGTTCTGCTTCCCTGGTTGGCTCCATTGGCCGCTACACCCCTTGTTACCTGATACGCCCTCAGAGTTCCTGATTGGTTCCCTTCCCCTGGACCCCCGTGACTCTCCTGGCACTTTTCAGGAACCTTGCACGAGTGCAGATGCTTTAAAATCTCTCCTGTAGAACCCCATGCAAAGACTCCTCCTGCTCATTCATCGTCGGACTGTTTGCTGGCTATCCGGTGTGTGAGCGTACGTGTGTGTGCAAGTGTTCTGGTTACACAGAGGGACTTCCTTAGAGGCACTTTTGGGAAAGTCGTGGCATTTCGCCATCCAATATCACCGCGACAGTACTGGTCTTACAAATTTTCTTATTTGTGATGTATTTTACATCAGAAAATCATTAGGGAAATCTGTAGTAAATTACCCTACTTTTATTATACTCTCAGAATAAATGCTTAAGACCTAAGGAATCTTTACCATCTAGAAAGTACTCCTAGAAAAGGCGTGAGGCAGTGGAAAAAATCACAGAATCACTGGCACTGGTCGCAGACTGCCCGGGGTCTCCAACAGTGTCTAGCAGCCAAAGGTGTCCTGGGGCGGGACCTTGATGCAGCACGGCAGATGCAGATCTGATACAAAATAACAGAGCTGATGCCGGCTCCCTCGCAAGGAGCAAACTGCAAACCTATGTAAAAGTAGCATGGTAAAGGCAAAGGATCAGAGAGGGGCTGTCTGCATAACTCGAAGCTTTAATGCAAGCGAAGCACGTGAACAAAGAACAAAGCAGAAGGGCAAGGAGACAAGGCCGAATGGCTGTTTTGTATGGGAGTGAAAAGGGGCGGAATAAAGGGTTACAACCAATGGGGTTCTGTAAATTGCGAGGTGACAGGGGAAAACATCCAATGGGACAAACTCAGGGGAGGGTTCTATTTGAATGAACAAATGGAGTACCGAATACAACAGAACTTTGCCGAAATCATACGTATTCCGTAAGGGATATGCATAACATAAGGGCATACATAAAACTGGGTGGGAGAATCTTGAACCTATAACAGAATAATATGCAAAATGCAGTTCCCGGGAGAACACAGGAATTCACAGTGATCAAAATTAGACTCCAGTGCCCTGAGTGCTTGTCCACCAGGAATTCATTGGTGTGGGCATTGCAGCCACTGCCACATGCACTGCAACAAATCACAGAATATGCTGAGTTGGAGAGGACCCACAGGGATCACTGAGTCCAACTCCTTGACCTGCACAAGACCAGTTCTGTACTGAGGATATTTCAAGCTTAAGGGCTAGAAAGAGTCACTAGTGAGACACACTGTGCCTACCTGTCTCTCTTTCTACAAAATGTACTTTTTCTGAAAGCAAAGAAAAGTTTTGTTTTTATGGAATTTGAATTCATGTGGTCTAGTGATTTGCCATCAGGAAATATGTGCCTCTACCCTAACACTTAATGGGATAATTCTAAGACACATAGACTATTATTTTAGCAATAACAATTTTGTAATGTTTTATTTAAGTTAAAAAATTCACTATGCTCAGTTTTGAAATGTTTGAATAGCTTGCCTCAAAGTTCTTTCAGTCTTTCTTCCATACAGATTGTAGTTGCTCATCCACACATTCCCAAGCCTTAAAAAATAATTCAGAAAATATATATGTAGGGCCATAGAACCAAGACAGCTCAACTCTGTTTAGTTAGCAACCATTTCACTTTCACCACAGGGAGAACTATAGTACTAAAAGCTAATAACACTGAGGTTATTTACATGGACAGCTTGCTGGGACCAGGAAAATTGCACTTACATGAAAAGTTTGTTTTTCCTAAGGTCTAACATTAAAGCTCAGTTGTCTTTATTTACTTTTTTTTTTCCCCCTTTCCATAAACCTTGGTGGAAAACAGGCACTTACTGTGAAAGTAATCCAACCAGATATCTTCAAAATCTTAATAGGCAAAGTGGATTGACCTCAGTTCATCTTCATGGAGCTTAGGACAAATTGATCAATTTACTTCCTAAATAATTACCATTTGAATGTTGATTTTACCTTCCTAAGATTAGTACATTAAAAAGCCTGTATTCAGGAATGCTAATGCAATGCCGTTCTGCACACACACACAGACTCACAAAAAACACAATATATTCTTTATATAGACAAGCCTCAACTGATTCTGGGTAATGAGGATTTACTTATTCTTTTGTTGAAGAATGAAAAAAACCCCACAGAAATAAAACAGAGAAATGGATATAGTTAGAACTCTGAAGGGAAAGATTTTATTTAGCATTTAGATTTTTGAGGTTAGGCATTAAGATTCAATGGCTGCAACAACTGCAATCCAAAGTTTAACTGTTTAAAATAAGCACATGGAAGAAAGAAATTATTTCTGTTCAGAAGGAGGGATCTAAACCAGGAAAATTAAATCACCATATAATTATTTCATAAATGTTGTTAAGTTGTCTAGTAAGATTCCAATGGAATACATTGACTGAACAATAACTTTTAAAGTTTATTTGCAACAAATGGCACTTTTGTCATTCTCCAAAGGAATCAAACATTGATGCAGGGTACGCACTTGAGTGTATATCTGTTCATTTCAGTGAAGGTTGGGGTAACATCACTGGTATTGTTAGAGTTTCCCAGCTGGATGAAGATTCAGCAGTCCAGACTCTTAGCCATACCCAGGTAGGCTCCATTCCCATAATCAACCTCCCTGACAGTCATTTTCTTTGTTGAGAAAAGCTTTCTCTGATGCAGCAGATGCTGACAGATCTCCCTCAGCATCCTAAATGAAGAGGAGCAGAAGAATTTACTCTGGTTTGGCATCAGCTAGAGCATCTGCCCCTCTGAATGCGCAGCAAATGAAGAAAGTTAAAAAATGTGTATCTCAATTTAACGAGGAAATTCTTTTTTTCTCTTCTGTATCCTTGTCTCACTTTCTCCCATTTCTTTTGGTATCAAAAGTTTTACATTTTTTTTGCAACATTTTGCATTCTGGTTCCTCTCTTTGAAAGTTGTTTATATCTCGCCATTTATCATCTCTTGGCATTTGTCTATCCTGGAAATTCTCCATGACAGCTTTAGTATAAGTTGCTTTTTCTGCACTGTTTCTCATAAGAAAGCTAAAGTCTTTCTGTGCTTCTTTTTCAAAGTTTTTGAGTTCTGATTCCAGTACCCCAGGAGCCTGTTTTTCCCATCTCTGGAACAAATATAAGCTCTGCAGGGACCCACAAAACCCACCTAACCTGAAGAATTCTGTTTAGAAGCAGTCTCTGCAAGATGGAGTCTTGTCTTTTATCCTGTCCTTTATGTAGAATTTTTTAGAGTTCCCACAGATAGATCACAAAGACGATGGTTGGGCTTGTTATAAAGCTCATTAATTAGCTTATAACCCAGGTAAAGGCCATTTAGATTACCTACCTTCTCTGGTTTATAAAGAAAATCTTAAGAAATACTGTTATAATTGTGGGTTTTTTTTATTAATGGGAAACGGAACTAGCTACCCTCAGGCTCTGGATCAATTCAAGCTCATAGCACTAGTGTCTGAGAATTGCCAGCAGTTTAATGGCATGAATTAAGTCAGTTTCTGGTGTCAGTCTTGGCTTTGGGAGACAAATGCCTATGTTACAAAAAGCCACCAAATATAACACTAATGGAT